>OY293310.1:11027205-11519072 GCA_958502075.1 Orchestes rusci
TCGATTTTGATAATTTCTGGTACCTAGTCTTGGACCATGAAATAACGTTTTTTGTTTCTATGGCGAACGGTTGTAATTGATCGGAAGTGTTGACTTCACATGTTATTTCTTTTTATTTTTGTTTGTATTGTCTTTTTGATAATTCCGATGCTTTTTCCAATACTTCAATGTATTGGGGAGTTTTTCTCTCTCTTGAGAAATTTCACTGGGATAAGTGGTTGTGTCAGAAAAAAAATATTAACAATAGGCCCCTTGCACGTATTTTTTTATTTATTATTATATTTATTTTATTTATTGGGTCCGCCAGAAAAAAAATATTGTCAATTAGGTACACAGATATTTTATCATTGATTTTTTTTTTTATCATAACTTCTTATCCCAGCAATTTTTTTCAAGTGAGGAAATAACTTTCTTACACACTGGCTTATTAGATGAAGACATCTGGATTATCATAGTCAATTCCATGAAAAATCAAAAGATATAGCTGCATAAGACGTCACTGATTTTGTATGGAATTGACTTTCTGATGATTCAGTTGTTTTCATCTAATAACCAGTAAGTAAGAAAGTTTTTTCCTCTCTTGAAAAAATATGCTGTGATAAGTAGTTATGCTAGAAACCAATAAACCAATAGTTAAATATCTGTGAAGCAATACATTAAACTTTTAGATAAAAATATCTGAATTATCAAAAAGTCAATGCCAAAAAAAATCAAAAAAAATAACTACATTATGACTTCACCTTTATAACACTTCCGGTTAATTTCAACTGGTCGCTATAGAAACAAAAAACGTTATTTCATGGTCCAAGACTATGGGAACCAAAAATTATCAAAATTGATTGCACGTTTTAAAAAAATTTAGAAAAAAACTATTTTTTTTTTGAATCTTTGACGTCCTCTGTAGACTTAACGAAGCAATTTTGGATATAGGTAAGTTTGCCTGGATCACCTTATTTTTGCTTAAGAAATTTGTCGAGGAATTTGTGGTTGAGAGTTGTACAGTCATTTTAGAGACACCCTGTCTATATGAAATCATACGCTGTTTCGATTTATCTATAATTAATAATAAAGTTAATCATGTTTATTTATTGTCTTGACCGTAATGTTCATGAGTATTTGGGTGAATGCACGATTTCGAGGGAACCATATACTTATAAATAAGTATATGGAGGGAACAGTCAGTTCTGATATCATTCAGACGTAAAGAAACAGTGGTTACCTTGCACTTTTTGACGAAAATTGTGCATTTCTTTCAGTTTTTGGTCTATATCTCAGGTAATTTTGTCTTCGAGTTTGTCCTAGATATACATTGTAAAAATTATAGCCAATGTAGATATAACTTCAACTTTAAAAGGAATAGGCTTGTCGAAAAACACTTTTTTTCTGACATACAGGCCAACAAAAAAAAAATAAAAAAAAGGGGTCAAAAGGTGCCCCAAAAATAAAGTTCCGGGACAAATTTAAGCCCGTCAATTTCAAATTCATGTTCAGGAACTCAAAAAACGTAGATGGTGAGAAAATCAAAACATTCGTCTGAACCATAATTGTTTTGCTATATGCCTAGCCTACAAGCTTTCTAACGGAAAAAGTGGAAAATACTAACTCTCCCATAAATAAAGTGAGAATAAATGGCATAGCAGACGACTACTCGATAACTCAAAGAAGAATGCACGGCGTTTTTACCGCAAAATAACTGCAATCAGTACATACTTTCACGGTAATAGTTATCCCTCGAATAGTGAACATTAAAGGGTAAAGAGAGAATCGTGTGGAAAGCTAAAGATCAATGATACCTATTACTTAAAAAAATGGCAAAACAAGTAATCTCTATCGTTTAATCTAAGTACATTTTTAACTTTTCTAATACCTACGAGCGAAGATAACCATTGCTGTGAATTGGTAAACTCAAAAAGTTCGTTATTTCATATTCTTGCCTATTTCAATCACAGAAACGACTACCAACGTGAATTAACACTAAATTATTATTGAGGTCAACTCTGAAATTAGTGGAAATGCAATAATAATTAGTAACAAAGGCTGTAAACATTGTTGTTTAACACACATTGAAACTCTTATTAAAATAAAGCAACGATTACCGATTTTAGCTAAAAAGCAGAATCACATTTTAGTCAATCATCAAAAGCAAAAAATTAATGATCGATAGATTACATTCATCAATTTTGTATCTAACTAAGAGTGTCATAATTTGTGTTCCAGACATCACAGTTACACAAATGACCTTTCAACTTTCATATTCTAAGAATCAGACAAATTCGACGACAAATGCCTCTTTACGAATACGTCATCCTTTTCCTTTATATGATGGACCCTAACTTGGCTTAGCTCTCCACTACATCATTCTGTATTGAATACCTTGGCAGATGTCAGACTCATGACTCATTGGCGTACATCAACTATAAAATTGATGTGCAATATGAATTGCGAGAAAAAAGTTCCGAGCAGTGACCTTTTTATTAATATTCATTGACAAAGTGACTCAACTGTCGCATATCGTAGGTAGTTCACCTTGAACCATTATTATTCAAACCAAAGATTTCTGGACAAATCCAAAATATCTTTACATAAAAGCTTTTTGAAAAAATAATGTGGTACTGGTACTAGACACTAGACTGTCGATCGATATATCAGGTATATATTTGGCTAAATAATAAATAACACCAGTTTTTCACTTCTCAACTCGCTTCTCAATATACTAAGAAGGTAAATTCCGAAATTTAAACGTTGACTTGAAAAACAAAACACCTATTACATGGTAATTTTCAATGCCGTTTAATATTCCGAGTGTCCATTTGGCATTTAAGTGTACAACACGAGGTACAACATATGGGATGATCTTTTTCTTATTGATTGCGGAACCCAAAATTCAAATATCACCAATAGTTGTTGCATGGTCGATAAACTTATAAAAACAACAAATTCAGCAAAATGCGAGGCAAAATGTTATAAAGAAAAGTTGTTCAGAATTCAGAATCTGAAGTTTTGCCTAAATACCAAAAATAAAGTGCCCTAGAAAACTGTATTAAATAACACTCAGTTGTGGTATATTAAAATTGCACTTTTAATTAAAAAAAATTGATATGCATACATATTATGATAACTGATGTTATACCGAGTGTTTTATCATGTTAAAAAGACTTTTTGCTGAATTTTAGACTTGTGTTCAATATAGTTGCAACTAAGATGAAGTGAATGATTTCCTAAAAAAATTAAAATCCAAGTGAATTTCACAAAAATGCTTGAATTTGGACGAAGTAATGCAAGACTGATTTGATTTTGATCAATTCATGAATATGTTCAAGGTGAATATCGAAATAACAATTTTTTGACGCAATGATGAATGATTTTCAAAAAAAAAGAAAAAATCCAGGATGCCACAATTTTGGTATTCAGTCATAACTTTTAATTGTAGTCAACTTTTCTTTACAACATTTTGCGGAATTTTTGGAAATGAGGATACTTGTACTTTTGTACAATTTTTATATTTTTTGACCCACCGTGTATAATATTTGACTTGCAACCATTCTAATTGCACCTAATGCAGTTTTTGATGATATTTGAATTTTGGTCGTGCAATGTACAATTAATATAAAAAAAATCTCATATGTTGCACGCCAGGTTGTACACTTGAAGTGGGAAGTTATTATCTTAATTTGATTTATACATTTTCTACGAGATTTTCTGTTATAAAACGAGAATCCTAAACCCTAATAATCAAGAATAATAGTCTATCTACAGCTCGGTTCACAGCCTAATCTACAGGTAAAAAAATAACCTAAGGGCCGGTATTTTTACATACAGTAGTAGTCGATTTTATTCCTCAGAATAACCTCCAAGTAGGTCCCGCCATGGTAGCGCTCCATTTATTATCTGACGGATAGCTTATTTCACAGATACAGGTTATTTATTTGAATATGAAAATACCAGGGCTTAAAGAGAAATGACGGCTTATTCACTCCCTTACATATAAGGTTTGTTCCAACCAGTAATTTCCAGTGGCCCACCTGATTTTTGAAAAGTAAGACATTTGTCAGAATTGACAAATGAATTGATTGACTGGAAAAAACCGTTCTGGAACGGCTCTAGTGCCTGGTTTTAACTACCCTATAGAAACTATCATCGCTTCCCGGTTTAAGTATATCATAATAATTCAGTTGGCGACCACTACAGTTATATGGCTTGAAATATCCTAGCTTCCACAGGTTGCAGAATATAGGTAATCGGATTGAAAAAGTATTGTATAGACTTCCATCTTCCATATAGTAAGGAATAAGTCGAGGAATAAGTTTTATTGAATTATCTCTCGTTTGTCCACAGAAGATCTTCAAACTAAATAATGTATACCTATCTATTATACAGAGTGACCCATTTCAATGCGGGCCACGCCACCCCCATAACATTTTTATTTATGGAGCGGTTTTGATGATTTTTTTTTTGAAATGTGGAGAATGGAAAGGTTTATTTTGAGGCCATACGTCGCCCAGTTTTTTCTACTAGAGCATATTTAGAGGCTGAAAAATCCAGAAAACATATTAGCGATTTTGTTAGAAAAAATCTGTCTACGCCACTGGATTCGTCATACCCTGAAATGGATCTGTACCAAATTTCATCAAACAAAATTAAAAATTAACGATTAATTTTTTTATTACCTCGAAACCCTTGCGACAGCAATTTTATCAGAAAAAAAAATTAAATAAGTATGAGCATTTAATAGATATTCTCATGTCAAAACACAATGAAAACAAACAAACGAGACTATCAAAAAAAATAGAAAAAAAAAATTCACACAAAAATAATATTTTTGAATTGAATATTTTCTCAAGAAATTTGGTACAGACCCATTTCAGGGGATGAAAAATCCAGTGGCGTAGGCAGATTTTCTCAAAGAAAATCGCTAATATGTTTTCTGGATTTTTCAGCCTCTAAATATGCTCTAGAAGTCTAGGTTTTTGGAAAAACCCGGACGACGTATGGCCTCAAATACACCTTTCCCCCCTCTACATTTCAAAGAAATAATCGTCAAAATCGATCAATAAATTAAATAATTATATACATAATTTGTACGGTTAATAAGTAATAAGTTTTGTATAGATATTCAAAAAACTTTTATGATAATTAAATTCATGTAAGAGTAATAACACCTAAAATAACATACCAAAAAACCAATCCAGTTCTCTAGTTACACAGATTTTTTTTCAACAGACATAATTTTACATGGTTTGTCAAAACCGACATGCGGGTCCATTTACCATTCATGATGACTATTGGTTCGGCCTCTTTGTCGCCGAACGAATATATCAATTACTTCATTGTTTTAACTTAAACCCAAAGAGGGTACTTCATCGTTGGGAGTTGGTTCAAATTACCAACCGTCGAGATCAATTATTAAATTCTCAGAATAATGCAGGTTGGTTTACTAGTGTGTTGCGGATCACATGAATACATTCGTATTCTAATAGGGAAGTACATAAGTGATGTGGAATACAAGACGCAAGTTATGTCTTTATCTTCAACATGAAATTTGTTACTCAGTATTCTTCTCAGATATAAATTTGATATGACCTATATCTTCTCAAATACTTCATTGTCTCCGATGGTTATCTGTACTGAACACAGGATATAACCTTTCTCTTAATACGTGAGTATAACTAATTACATACATACCTACATACCACACTACTTCGTCATCGCTTCAATCAAAGCGTACTTGATACGAATGAAGTAACCATGTGGTAAGCATACAAATACCTAAGATAGTCATTGTTTATAGTGTGATCATCGTCTTTGTATTTCTGTTGGTCTGAATAGTTGTTGACCTCTATTCCATGGTGTTTCAATGTGCAGGAATGCACATACCTAAACGCGTGTAGTCAATATATGTATTTTGAATTGTGTCTTACACTTATGCTCAAGTCAAGTACCAATGTACTTTGAATATCATTTGTATTCTTGATATTGACTGGAAAAATCCATTCATTCATTACGATTCGTGGAAAATATTTAGTTCATGCACATATACACAATATCTAAACGCAAACTGTCGAAGAAACCATAACTTGAACTAAGTTATGTTCTCGGTTATGTTCTACAAATAAATTACAATTTACAATAAGCAAATACCATATCAAGTGACGAGTGTCGGGACAATATTGAAGTTTCATTGATAAACATCTAGTTTGTTTCTCATACATATTTCCGTCGGTAACGGAGGGGGTCGGAAATAATGGAAATATTGGTAATATTGAATTCGTGTTTCCTTATGCATTTAGAAGATTTAGTACATTGAAAGCACATAGATTGACTGAGAAAGTTGGTCAAAAACTCACCAATCAGACAAAAAAATTACTCCTATAAGTCTTATGCCGTATTAAAAATTGCATAGGCTCTGGCAACTCAGCATTCGTGCTTGGGCTTGATGCAGACTGAATGCGAAACGCCAGATTTCTTCAAAAAGACCTCAGAATACTTTTTCTTGTTTATACGGTGTGTTCACTTTGAAGTCGCCCATCCTGTATTAGGTATCGATGATTTTTTGTTTAAAACACACATTCTGGGATTTTATTAACATCTTATTAATTAGAACGTACAGAAAGACTCAATGAGCAGTATAAGTATTTTGAAATTGTGAACAAGGAGGTTTTTGGTCATTCTGATTGAGATTCCGTTTTCAGTTTTTTTCTAAAAAATCCCCTGATACGATTTTCTGAAATTTGACCCACTTTGAACCCTCATAATCACCCAAAAGTACGTCCCTGGAACTGATTTGGTATAATGTTCAAAAAGTGTTTGACGAGACCTAACAAACAAAAAAATGAAAATCGGTTAATAAACAAAAATGTTACAGGGGTGGGACACTTTAGAGTGGACACCCCGTATTACTTTATTATTTTTTTATACGTTTATATATTGTTTTGACTTTGATAAACATTCTTAAAAACAAACCCGACACTTGCTAATTTATATTTCCAATATTTCCATATGTTTCCAAAATTTCCAGAAATATTTCCAGTAATATTTCCAAATTTTATATTTCCGGAAATTTTACAACACTACTCATACATGATGAATGGACCCGATAATTGCATCGCCCTCAATATTGGGAAAAGTGAAGCAATTACCAATTGACACAAACGGTTCTACAAGATGCAGGTGTAGGACCTATAATTGATTCTGATGACTAGCTAGGTTTACAGTCTGATTGGAAAATCACTCGGAAAATCATATACGTATATAGGCGAAGAGAGAATATTGAAATAAATAATTCTTGCCCATCGTATTTCAGAACAATTTGAAACCTCAAATCATAAGACACGATTCTCCAAAATCATTTGATTGGTTATCTTTAGATAATGGCCAAAAAAAAAACATCAATGCCTATGTCCTATGTATAGATAAAATCATGACGGTAAAAAAGTTAAATGACTCTGCGAATATAGGCTAACTAGCTGGCACTGGCACTAAGCCGTACGGGCTATTGAATTTTTATCGGTTTTGTTTTGATTTACCCTCTGATTTGCCGTGTATTCTGCTGATGATTTAGAGGTTCAGGGAAATATGGAGTCCTCCAGGATACGCTACACTGATTAAATATTTACAAAAACAATATTTCATCACAGATAGATGTAAAGTTTAGTTGACTTACAATTATTAGGTGAATTGTATTGTATTGCGAAGTTTATATTTCCGTTAACTCGACTTCCATCGAATTTTGTTACGCTAGAATAAATCGGCTTCATTATGTTAAACCAAATTTTGTTGAGGTTTCCAGAGCACATGACGAAAAATAACTTGAGAAATAACAATGTCTACATCAAGTTTAGTCTTGCGCAATTTTATTCTTAGAGGTAAAATAATAAAAAAATGGTGTGGTCAAAGTAGTTTGAAGGTTAAATCGAAAATGATTATATGTGCTTATCAAAAAAGAGGTCGTTTAATCAAAAGTCAATCACTATTAGTTTCAATAGATGATACACGCACACTCACATCTCGACTCACATACACACACACACAAAAAAAGAGTTATTTCATGATACATAATTTTGATAGTTTCAACCCTGGTTTTAACAGATCTTTGGTCAGATATTGATCAGCACTTATAATCTCACTAACTCATTAATAATTACAGTTATTAAACTGAAAAAGTAATGTGGCAATAAATTAAAAGACTGTGTAGTGCTCATATAATTAAACCGAGAATTGAACCATCTTCGCCAGCACGTTCGTTTCCTAGTTCGTCTTTCTTGGTTTGCACCAATGATCTAATTAGATCATTGGTTTGCACTCGGGTTTGCAACATCTCTATGATAGACATCCTTATCTTGGACACACTGTACTTTATTGAAAACAGACGATTGAAAGCGGGATTGAAAGCTTTACTACGGGGGCATTACCAACAGACCACTGCCATAGTGGGACTAAAAAACTGGAAACCGGAAGTGTATAATAATATATAATAACCTTCCGATGAAAAGATCAAACCTCGGATTGAACGTAGAACTTTTCGAGTTGACTAAAGAGTGAAAATACCGGGAAAATACATACACTCATTTTGATACCAAAGAGTCGTCAAGAGTTCAGTCATATTTCTTTAAAAACTGGAACATCACTTTCTCGATCACTTTATTAATCATATCCGCCAGGGGATCCTTTCAGCATCTCAGCAACAATGATTATTGGTCATGTGAATCATGAAGTCCCTAAAAAACAGAAATTGTAAGAACCGTGACATATTTCCTCGCATATTTCCTTGAATGTGTGATTTTTCAACTGTGCTGCAAACATTCAAGACAAAATGTAATCCACAAACAACTACTCATTTATTTTGATGAATTATACCGACAAGGTTTTGCAGTTACGTCGCCACTGCTTCTTGATTATCTTGTTGATTATGGTTAATAATGAAAAGGCAAGCAATAATCTAGCTGGAAATAAATAAATGATGTCACTGACAATAAGTTAACAATTCCTTAAAAAAAAGTTCACATACTGTTAATGGTTTGATTCAAATATTATGTAGATAAAATTACCGAGAAAATTACAGACACTAAAAGAGAGTCTATTGCAAGGCTTGGTCTAATGTTTGCGGCTGCGTTTACTTTATTTCAAATAAGTAGATATCTATCCTACCAAATTTTGGATTTCGCATTAGAGATTCATACTCGGATTTCTCGGATTTATAGCGCTATCCGGAATAAATCATATCAGTGCCAGTATCAGTGTTAATTCTAGAGACCAACATTGATTTTGAGTTTATTGAGTTTTCTGAAATATCCGGACACGTCAAAATGCCGGAATGTCTGGAGTCTGGACGTATGGTAACCCCAGGTATGATTTTTTAACCACGACCACAACCGATACCGGCACCGTACGGCACCAATTATTGGTCACTTGAGTCCCGAAAAGACATAAATTATAAGAACGGTGACATTATACTTCCAAGGTGTAATATTTCAACAGTGCTTTAAAAATGACTCCAGACGTTTTATGATTTTGTTGTGGCTACATTTTGAGACATTCAACAGAGAATTTAATTAAAAAACGGATGTTGGTTCAGATTGGAAGTCTCAATAAAATGTTTAGTTCAGCAAAACAATATTAATTTTGATGAATGATACCCTCGATGATACCGACAAGAAATATCGGATGTCACTCATACTAAGTGAACAATTCCTTGGAAAAACGTTTATATTACATTGGGTGACGGTCTGGGTGACGGTTGAATATCAGCTCTGATGTGTGAATAATTTTACTGATTTAATGGCATGAATCTAAAAATATTAATTGAAATTACATTTTTTCATCAAGATCCATTATTAACTAGGGATCAAGGTCCTAGCGATTTACCCAACGTGGTACGAGGTAATAATATGATTATGTTTCAGCTCATTATGATATTACCAAAGAGATATTTTCGAGAGATTAGTCTCGTAGGCAAATGAATTGAAGTAAGTTTATAAGTTTGTACCCCGGTTTGTACCTACCATGGCATCCTAGATTTCTAGATTTGAATATGTTCTCAATTGTGTTTTCGAAAAGTTATTGATCAAAGATATTCCCTGAGATATTCACTCGGTTTTTCACGCTGACATGACGGTCCTCTCGAAAAACCTTAGGCAATGATATATACCCGAGTGTACACCCGAGGGTAATTAAAGTGTAAAATCAATTAGATATGCTCTGTAGTTTTGTGTATTTGCCATACTATCAAAAAAATTCTCACTCAACTCAAACCGAGACTCAAACGCAAATTCAAATGAAAAATCGAGTGAAAAATCACCTGATTAGAAATCTAATATTTATTTTATTTAGTGTTTAGGTACTTGAAAAAACAACCAAACCTCTGATCAAACCAGTGTTCATGTTCATATACCTGATCTTCTTCATTTGTTACCCAAAAAAAAACCTATTATTAAATAAAAAACCTATTAATATCAAACCGAGTATCAAACGTTTCGGAAGCGAGTCTCCTTTCATCTTCAGTGGAACTTATTCTCATAATAATAATTGGGCCAGTAATTAGGTAAGTGATTATTCGAGTTTAATAGATTCTTCAGGTCAACTCTAAATCTACCTTTTTGAGAATAAAGGAGGACAAACACCAAAGGTATTTGTCGAGGTATTTGTATTAATTTCAAATTTGTTTTGGACCCCTGATTTACTCACTAAAGACACATTCTATGTATATACTTATATAGATTTAGGCTCCCTCCACTGAAGTGCTCTTGAAAGATACTAACTGTAAACTGCTATAGCCTCGATGCTAGCTTATTTCTACATGTTTCTTTATCTCTTGTAAAGAGTTATTTAGTTTTTTTACTAAGGCCCGGTACTTTCACATTCAAGTAGTCGATTTTATTCTCTCAGAATAACCTCCAAATTGGTCCCGCCATGGTAACGCTCCTTAGGAAGCTAAGCTACAGGCTTTTATTTGTGTTTTTCGGGGTGTTTTCACTGTTTCTTATAATTCATATTTTAGATAATGTCGATATTTGTATGCAAATTTTAATTCATTGGTTGATTTCGAGGTTTAATTGAATTGTTGACTATAATAGTAGCCGAGATAGTAGCTAAGTGCTAGATAAACAAGTATTTTTTTCATTACATTCCAATTGGTATTTGGTGTTTCGAAGGGTTTCTTTTTCTCCTGCGAAATTCGAATTTGATCTTACTGGGTACAGATCTAACTTTTAGAGGGCGCCATCTAATATCATCATTTACAGATAAACGTTTATTAGAACTTTTCCGAACTTTTCCTTTTATTCTAAGCGAGATTCTAAGCCAACTCGTAAGCAAAGGAACTATGACGAAAACTCATCCTAATTTTTTTCGCATTATTGTTGAAGCACATATATCTATTAACTCTATATGGGAACCGTCCCATTTAAACAACGAGCGACGATTGATGCCAGGATGAGATAGAAGTTGTACTGTATAGTTTTCGCTTGGTTTTCGCATAAGTTTATCATTTTCTATCGCGTGGAGACCGTCCCCACGCGATAGAAAAGCTTGGAAAAGGATAGACTTATGCGAAAACTATACAGTACAGCGGGATCTTCTATCTCATCCTGGCATCAAGTGTGTAGAATTGCTTCCCATATAGTTATTAATAGATATATGATGAAGCACCATGCATGAAAGTATATTATTCGATCGACTGCCACTTTGAATTTTCAAAAAGCATCAACTTGGCTTACATGAATCCGAGCATGAATCCTTCATTCAAAGCTTATAAAAGTTGATAATGCAGGTAATACTGTCATATCCAAGAATGTCCAAGATCATATCCTATCATTCCTATCCATAGGGAAAGTCGTCAAAACCCCAGTCAAAACCTTTATGAGCAAGCAAAGATTTAAACTCGGATTTATAGAAATCAAAGACCTGATTAATTTATTGGTTCCCACCAGACAGGTCACAGGTAGATACAGCAAAAAAGACTCCAGTTTTGTCAGGTAGTGAATGAAAAAATATCAAATCCGAACCATTAACAACAATGTAAGACCGAATCTTAGATAAAGTGACTTTTTTAGGAGGATTTAACCCGGGATTTTACGATAGCTGCTCATTTGCTATTGAGTTATGACATTGGTTCGGACTTACCTTGGGACTTACGAATTTTTTCAAGAATTTTAGTAACTTGATGACTGACCTCACCTTGGTCCATCTACTTCCCGTTCTAATTCATTAAAAAAAAAACATAAAGAATGTTCGATATCAGATGAGATGAACTCCAATCTGCCAATATGAACACAAGTATTACAAATTTTAGTGATATTATGGGATACAATATTCGTTGAGAATAGAGTACGATTCAACTAAGAACTTTACACTGCCGATGACTCTCTCAGGCTGCGTGGGGGCCTCATATAGTGAAGTTCTTAGTTGAATCGTAGCCTACACAGTTCTTTTGTTTGTATGTTACTTCAATTTTGGCGAATCAGTGGTGATAGTGAAACTAGGGTAGACCCGAGGTTAAATCTTTCTTGACTTTCCAGTTGGAAGATTTTTTAAATGGTCATCCAGATGGTCATTTATTCAAGAATGCGGATAGAAAATTGCGAGGAACATTGTAGCAATATTATTGGATTTGAGTTTCAAAACTTCATGAATCAATTTCCGAGTCAAATTCAAAATGTTCAGCTTTGGCAACATGGCTAGTTGAAGGGTAAGCCCAGTAGTACAGTAAATCTGGCACTTTGGGCCCCATCAAATTACCCACGCTCTGATTTTTTGACAGTTGTTATCGAGGTTGTAATTGATCCATTAGAAAAGCTTAAATTGAAAAAGTTGTATCCCCCCGCCCCCCGTTTTTGAGAAACTCAAGACCATTTAGGTATGATTTGATTTTCAGGCTAAACCCTCGGCTAGACTGTAGGTCGTACCTAGGGACAATTTTATTGAACAAAAAATAAAGACAAGCAAAGTATCTACAATTTTTGTCTTCACTAAAATAGCTCCAAAACTTACCGTGACAAAGTTTTTTTGCATTTTCGAGGGTCAAATATTTTTTTTTTACGGTCGGAAAGTTTTGTTAAATTGAAGAAAGCCTACAAAATTCATATGCAACATGCAACTTCTGGCGCCCTCTAACTTTGTTACGCCAAGTTTTAGTTTCAATAAAATTATCCTTCACCTGGAAATAGGGTTGTGCCGTTTGAAAATTTCATATGAAATTTTCACTTTTGAAATTTTCAAAAGTGAAATTTTTCACCTCCCAATTTTGATGAATATCAACATTTGACAGAAAATTTCATGGAAAATTTCATAATTTCTACCAAAAATCTCATGATTTCCATTAAAAATTTCATAATCTTCACTGAAAATATATCTTACAATTCGCGAAAGTTACTCCTGCGACCGTCCCTCTTCATATTTTAAATAGATCCGTCAAACCGTGAGTGGAGTAATTTCAAAGTTAAGAATGAAAAAAAGGAAAATGTGTTTTTGTCACACGCGTTAAGAAAATGCAACTCAATTAAAAAAACAAAAACATTAATTACATTTATTCCATGTAGGATACCCATAAGATAATTATGTATGTACAAAAACGAAATATATACTTACATGCTTAGTGATCAAATAAACTAAAATATTTGGTTTCAATGCCTTATTAGGTGAGTTCGAGTATACGCTCTGAACACTCGGAGCGCCAAAAATTGTAGGTGCTTAAATGGGCAATTTCGCGCTCGGAGCGTTCAGAGCGTACTCGAACTCATCTATTAATGGAGTTTTCAAATATTACAATCAAAAGTTATAAATTTCAAATATTTCATACATTTCAAATAAATTTCAAAAATTTCTTGAAAATTTCAACTTGAAATTTCAAAGCCATACCAAAAGTGAAATCTACCCATCGCTACCTGGAAACAAAAATCGATAAGAAAGGACAGACAGAGAAAGAGGTTGAACATCGAATTATTAAAGGAAAACAAGTAATCGGGTGCTTGTACGCCATCCTTTGGTCCAAGAATAATGTCTCGCGAACGAAAACACCTATACCAGCACCTATACAATACCGTATTTCTGAGCATCATAACCCTTGGCATAACCTTATATGTTTAGGCGCGAAACATGGCAGATTAACAAATCCCTAGAAAGTCGATTATTAGCACTAGAAATGGACTTCTGGCGAAGATCTCCTGGCAGTTCTAGACTCGAAAGGATTAGGAAAGATAAGAGAACTGATGAGGGTAAACCCCGGGGTAAACACAACGATATTGGAGGAAATACAGAAACGACAACTAGAATGGTACGGGCACGTCGAAAGAATGGATGAAGAACGGAATAACGTATTCCAAAACAAACATGGATTAGGGGACTAGAAAGAGCAATGTCTGAATCTCGGTCTGGACGACAGCTTAGGCCAGGGAAATGGGAGGACAGAAGAGGATGGAAACTTGGAATGGGAAATCGGAAGGCAAAGAACGCTATGACAACCGATTTCTATATATAAACAAAATTTTCTGTGCGACCTTCGGTTTAGCCAGAAAATCAAATCCAAAAATGTTTTGAGTTTCTCAAAAACGGGAGGGCGGGAGGATACAACTTTTTGAATTTGAGCTTTTGAATGGATCAATAACAACTGAAAAAAAATCAGAGCGGGGTCATTTGATGGTAGTCAAGATCCTTTTTGAAGCCAGATTTACTGTACTACAGGGTAACCACAAATTTTCAGTCCATCAAAACGGTCGTAGGTTCTGTTGTGATTTTGATTAGGTATACTCTTGGGTATACTTTATTGCGAGCTTTATGGTCATGGTCTCGGTCAAAGTCCCAGTTATTCTCGAAGTTATCATTTTTTAAGGCAATAATTATTATCAGGATTATTCTCGAGATTATTATTGAGAAAGAATCAAATTAAATTTTTTCCAATACGACCAATGACTTTCCAACAACTAGATATAGCCCGACGTCTCATTGTGTGCCACATGTTTATACATTGAGGGGCGGGAGGAATTCTTGCGAGAATTCTTGCGAGTTTGCCAAACTGCAAATTTAATAAGTAGCAACCTTGTATTCAAGGTATTTTTATTCTGATTGAAAATACTATATACTCTATGAGTGCATCTCCGGAAGATACCAATTATATAGTATGCGTACATTTTTAGATCACTAGTGATAATAAAACATTTTCAATGAGACCCATATTTTTCCATGAACCTTGGTTACTTATGTAGACACGATGCAACATCTGGCAACACGACACAAATGCCGATTTGAGATCAACCAATCACAGCTGATAGTCATTTTAACCAATCATAGCCTGTAGCTCCCTTGAAACACTGTTGTCGGCTTGTTCAAAATTCAATATTTTTGAAGGCCGAACAGCTGATTTATGTGAACAGAACGAGGAACAGAACTTATCAATAATCAGTAAATTATAACTATACCCAAGAACAACAACGATATTGAAACAAATAAAAAATTAAAACATATCCTCGTTAATACACTGGTTAATCCGAGGGTTAATCCCTTTTGATAAAAAGTGAAAATTCTGAGTGCTTTCTATTTGCAACAAGGCAACGTTGAACGAAATCAACGGACGAGATGTAAATAATAACATGTTTATTATAGTGACAAACAATTTGCCCGGAATCTAGGGTGTACGCTAGTTCTAGTGGGTTCTATGTTCTAAGAATACAACATAGAACTCATTGTCATAATAAGCATTAAGCAATCTTTAACTGGCCAGAACTTTAATCCGTTTGGAAAAAAAACACTGAAAAAACCTGAATGAAATATAAATGGACATTCCCGAACCTATAAAAACACCAATTCGTATATCAGTTGATCGGTTGACATGTGTTCCCAAAAGTAGAAGGGCGACCGACCCCGCATAATACATCTTTTGTATTTTTGATAAATCGCCCCTCTCCGACAACCGCATGGATTTATTTTCGCAAACTCATCAAATACCCTTGGTAATACCATTTCATAATAATATAGTCTTATTATAAAATAATAGGCATAGCCGAGATTATACCTTATGCTTTTTATTCACGATTCATTCGTTGAAAAACCAACAAGAATATTGAATTTTGTTTGCAAAATATGGGGTTTATTTCGAGGATAATTCGAAGTAGGTAGGTACCTTAGTAGACTACAATATGTATTTGTCCAGATCTGGGTCCAGATATTTGTTTTTAATTTGAATCGAGAGGTATAAAGCCAGGGGTGAAGCCTCGGGTGAAGCTAGACGGTATTTGGTTGTTCTGCAATCATTTGGAATATGAAGATGAGCAATTTTCTAAGTGAAACTTGTGGCGAATTGTGGCTTGAGAAAAGCAGGATTGCAAAAAATCACGATTTAAAAAAAACAACGAATCTGATTTTTTTTAATTAAATCGTAATTTTTTCTATTTTAATCTCGATTTTAATCAAGAAACTGATATTTTCCTTGAACATCTCAATGATGAACTTTAAAACCACTCATTTTCAGAGTTTTTCTCTATTTCTATCTAACAGCAAAATAAGAGAGAGTCTTTTCCTCTCTTGAAAAATTCTGCTGGGATAGGTAGTCGACTCGGTAGTCGAGTAGGTGGTTATGCCAGAAAAAAAAATCGGATTCTACCCAGAGGTGTCTACGGATATCTTATGTTCTCAAATAATTTTTTCTATACACTGCGTTATTAGATAAAAAGAATCTGGATTATCAAAAACTCAATTCCATAAAAAATCAAAAGATATAAACATCAACTAAGACATCACTGCCAACAAAAAACGAAATTCCATGGTCCAATGTCCAAGACTGGGTACAAAAAATTACCAAAATCGATAAGCAACCATTTTCTTTAAATCCTTGACGCTTTCTTTGACGCTTTCTTTCTTTTTATCTGTAGACTAAACGAAGCAATTTTGGATTTAAGTTGGCTTTAAAATCGACTCATTTTGACGGCAGGATTCTGCCATTGAATGATAAAGAGATAAAGGGTGTTCCAATAAGAATTAACGCACATTCAATTGTGAAATAATAATAAATAGGTACTTGATTTTATTTTAAACCAAGTGTAATTTATATTTTGATCGAGATTTTTATTCAAGTTAATATCGAGCGAGATATCGAGGTTAATATATTGCAATTGAACGAGAAAAATAATATCTGGCAAATACCCGCCACGAATCTTTATTTTTTCCGAGAAATGTTCGTAGTTCTGGCCCAATTTCGTTAATAACGCGTTCAATTCCGTTCTTAAACTGTACTTAGAATTCGAGGTAGAATTATTGTTGTTGGTTTATTACCGCAATCATCATAATTAGTAGTTAAGTAATAATCTGGTTAGTAATCCTCGAGTAAATCCTTGAACGGTTGTGTGATTTGGCACATTGTGACGACCAAAAATGCCGCGCAATTTAAAATGTGCGTTGGGACACCCTTTATTTCACGAACATCCTGTATGATTTGATCTAAATCGCAATTTGAATTGAGAAAAATCCGAGGAAAAATCTGTTGATTTGTTGATTCAAAGCAAGATTTCAATAATGTGATTTAAGTTGTCGTAACCTCGGTCTTAACCCTGAGATGAAGTCTCGGAAAAAGTTAAAAAAAAAAAGATAATCCTTGTTGGAAAAACCTACTTATATGATCAAAAGTGCATGAGAATCCAAGTGGAGTTATAATCTACTTACTTAACCACAAATAATACTTAAATTCACGAACTTGGGATTTTCCTCGGGATTTTCTTTGGAATTTTCCTCGTAATTTTCTGAATGTTGATGACTCGGTTGATGATGAAGACATTTTTTTGCCTCTGAAAAATAAACGAAAATGCTTCTTTTGATGTTCCTTACCACCCCTTGAAGTTTGTCGGTATCTGTTCGGGACACCTGAATCGAGCCTTGTATGTTGCAAAAAATAACGATTTCGTTTAAAAAATCAAAAAATCCAGGATTAAATCGTGTTTTTTTTTAAATCTCAATCATGATACTGATTTTTTTCGAGATTTTTTTCTTGCTCGTTGAAGACCTAATACCAAAGTTTACTAATATTAGTAAACTTTGCTAATACCTCGCCCTGTACCTCGCCTAATACCTCGCCTAATACTTATGGCAAATGGCAATCAATACCAAGGGCAATACATAATGAACTTTGAAGTAACTTTTTTTCCTCGTTTTTTTTATTGTTTTTCTCTATTTTTATACAACAGCATAATGCGTGGCCTCGTGCGTGGCACAATGTAAGAAAGTCTTTTCCCGAGTCTTTTCCTCTTTATTGAAAAATTTTGCGGAATAAAAGGTTATGCCAAGAAATAATGATTAGGTACCCGATTAGGTAGGTACAGGGGTAGATAGGTACGAGGGACGGTACTTAGGCTCGTACTTAGGTCTTCGCCAAGGTATACGGATATCAGATAAAAATCCTGATAAAAATAATCAGGATTATTATAGAAAGTCAATTACCGGGTCAATTAAGTACAGTGTGTCCCATTTTGGGTACTTTTGCGGGGATCTCCGTTATTCTTATAGATAGAAAGTTGCGGTTTTCGCGACAGTGTGCTACTTTTTCGTGAAACTAAAGATGCCGTTAACAAAATTTTCATAGCCCTTTTAGTTTCTAAGATACAGGGCTAAACTGAAAATGTTGCATTTTAAGGTACCCCTCGTATCTAAACTATCAGATAAGTTATGGAAAATGTGAAAACTGTTTCTTAAATAACTTTTTCCGTAGAACTCGATTCTGCCTTCGGAATTAGTATACAGGGTCAGGTCAAAAAGTTATCGGACCCAACTTAATTTTTTTAAATGGAACACCCTGTATATTTATAGTCCATAAGATTTGTCTTTTCTTAACCTTTTCAAAAATATATAAAAGTATGCACTTTTAAAAAAAATTTTTTAGCCTATAACTTTTTGACCTGACCCTGTATACAAATTCCGAAGGCAAAATCGAAAGTTATATACTTTTCCCGTGGAACTCGATTCTGCCTTCGGAATTTGTATACAGAGTCTGGTCAAAAAGTTATAGGCTAAATTTTTTTTTTTTTTTAAAGTGCATACTCTTATATATTTTTGAAAAGGTAAAGAAAAGACAAATCTTATGGACTATAAATATACAGGGTGTTCCATTCAAAAAAATAAAGTTGGGACCGATAACTTTTTGACCTGACCCTGTATACTAATTCCGAAGGCAGAATCGAGTTCTACGGGAAAAGTTATATAAGAAATAGTTTTCACATTTTCCATAACTTATCTGATAGTTTAGATACGAGGGGTACCTTAAAATGCAACATTTTCAGTTCAGCCCTGTATCTTGAAAACGAAACGGGCTATGAAAATTTTGTTAACGGCATCTTCAGTTTCACGAAAAAGTAGCACACTGTCGCGAAAACCGCAACTTTCTATCTATAAGAATAACGGAGATACCCCGCAAAAGTAGCCAAAATCGGACACCCTGTACATACCTACCCTGGTATACCTACATTGAAAAAAAAACAAAAGATGAAAGTAACTAAGGTAAAAGACCAAACCTCGGAGCAAACATTGACACCTAACCAATCATTGACAGCCTTTCAAGCAGCCTTTCTTTCTTGACTCGATTTTAAGAAAAAGACAAATTATAGGATTAAGTTTGTCACAATTTCTACTCCTATCAGTGGAGTAGAGTTTGGTAACTAGGTTTATTACCGCGCGTATTTCATAGGCCGCCATTTTGTTGTGAAGCGAGGTCATCAGAATCATGGAAGTTGTAGTGGTTGACCCTCGGGTTGACCTTAAGGTAGGTATTTTGTAAATATTTATTTAAATATGCAAAATTCATTTAGTATAACTCGAGGTATAACTGTATAATCAAAAGACCCTCTTGCTTGTGAGTCAACAGTTGAATCCAACCCTACACCAGTGAGGTGTTTTGAAACATTAATAACTGGCTTTCCAAAACAGTGTTTGTCGAGGTGTGTGTCCAATTATTGCCACCCTTGTTGAGACCTGTGTCAATGGTTGGTTTTGTTGTTATTTTAGAATGTACAAAATCTACGTGTGATCCCAATACCCCCTGAAATGGGGGTATTGGTTGTCCTCGATGTTGTCCATTGTGTGGCAGTCTTATTTTCTTCCTAGAAACCTTTCTAACTAATTATTAACACGGGGTGTCAAAGACTGGTTACAGGGTGTCAATAACTGGACAAACATATTCATTTCAAATTTTGTTCCAGAAATGGCGAAAAGAACACAGTACGATCTCGAGAAAATGGCAAAGGCCTCGGAAGAAACCGAGGAAGAAACTAACAAAGGAGTTTCTTTGGCGACAGCTGCCAAGAAGTATGGATTCACCCTCGGATTCACCCCATGGATTCACCCTGTCAATAAATGGACTGTCAATAAATGGTTTTGATTAAAAAATGGGTGTTAAAAATAATTGGTCTTTTGCCACTAATTCTTTTTTTTTTAGAAAAAAATATAACTTCCGGTGAATTACAGGCGGTCGCTATAACATGTCCATAAAGTTAGCGAAGCAACTTGAGAATAATCTTGTGGGATAAGGCTGATAATTAGCCGCTAATTAGTTGTGCTTGTTTTAATTTTGTCGTTAATATAATTTTTTTGCAACAACGTGTTTCGCTAACTTTATACATCTAAAATTATTTGCTCAAAAAAACCAATATGTTCATAATTTGCCGGTAATTAGTTGTGATTGTTTCAATTTTGTCGTGAATATATTTTTTTGCAACAACGTGTTTCGCTTACTTTATATTATGAAGTTAGCGAAACATCATCTAAAATAATTTGCACAAAAAAAAACAATATGTTCATAATTTGCCGCTTATTAGTTGTGCTTGTTTCAATTTTGTCAAGAATATATTTTTTTGCAACAACGTGTTTCGCAGGGTGTTTCGCTTACTTTATATTATGAAGTTAGCGAAACATCATATAAAATTATTTGCACAAAAGAAACCAATATGTTCATAATTTTCCGCTAATTAGCCGCTAATTAATTGTGCTTGTTTCAATTTTGTCGTGAATATATTTTTTTTTGCAACAAACGTGTTACATTAACTTCACATAATATTATGAAGCTAGCGAAAAATCATTTAAAATCATTTGCAGAAAAAAAGCATTATGTTCATAATTTGCCGCTAATTGGTTGTGATTGTTTCAATTTTGTCGTGAATATATTTTTTTGCAACAACGTGTTTCGCTTACTTTATATTATGAAGTTAGCGAAACATCATCTAAAATAATTTGCACAAAAAAAAACAATATGTTCATAATTTGCCGCTTATTAGTTGTGCTTGTTTCAATTTTGTCAAGAATATATTTTTTTGCAACAACGTGTTTCGCAGGGTGTTTCGCTTACTTTATATTATGAAGTTAGCGAAACAACATATAAAATTATTTGCACAAAAAAAACCAATATGTTCATGATTTTCCGCTAATTAGCCGCTAATTAATTGTGCTCGTTTCAATTTTGTCGTGAATATATTTTTTTTTGCAACAACGTGTTTCCCTAACTTTATATGAAGTTAGCGAAACATCATCTAAAATTATTTGCACAAAAAAAACAATATGTTCATCATTTGCCGCTAATTAGCCGCTAATCAGTTGTGCTTGTTGCAATTTTGTCGAGAATATATTTATTTTGCAACAACGTGTTTCGCTAACTTTATATGAGGTTAGCGAAACATCATCTAAAATTATTTGCACAAAAAAAAACAATATGTTCATAATTGGCCGCTAATTATCCGCTAATTAGTTGTGCTTGTTCCAATTTTGTCGGGAATATATATTTTTTTGCAACAAACGTGTTCTTCACATAATATGAAGCTAGCGAAAAATCATTTAAAATCATTTATTTGCAGAAAAAAAGCAATATGTTCATAATTTGCCATTAATTTGCCGCTTGCTCTATTATGAAGTTAGAGAAACACATTGTTGCAAAAAAAATATATTCCCGACAAAATTGAAACAAGCACAACTAACTCGACAACTAATTAGCGGATAATTTTTTTTTTGTGCAAATAATTTTGAATAATGTTTCGCTAACTTCATATAAAGTTAGCGAAACACGTTATTGCAAAAAAATATATTCCCGACAAAATTGAAACAAGCACAACCTGAACATAATGCGTTTTTCTGCAAATGATTTTGAATGATTTTTCGCTAGCTTCATAATATTATGTGAATTTAATGTAACACGTTTGTTGCAGAAAAAATATTTTCCCGACAAAATTGAAACAAGCACAACTAATTAGCGGCAAATTATGAACATATTGTTTTTTTTGTGCAAATAATTTACGATGATGTTCCGCTAACTTCATATAAAGTTACCGAAACACGTTGCAAAAAAAATATATTCACGACAAAATTGAAACAAGCACAACTAATTAGCGGCAAATTAAGTATGAACATATCGGTTTTTTTGTGCAAATAATTTTAAATGATTTTTCGCTAGCTTCATATGTGAAGTTAATGTAACACGTTTGTTGCAAAAAAAAATATATACCCGACAAAATTGAAACAGGCGCCACTAATTAGCGGCAAATTATGAACATTTTGTTTTTTTTGTGCAAATGATTTTAGGTGATGTTTCGCTAACTTCATATATAAAGTTAGCGAAACACGTTGTTGAAAAAAAAATATATTCACGACAAAATTGAAACAAGCACCACTAATTGGCGGCAAATTATGAACATATTGTTTTTTTTGTGCAAATAATTTTAGATGATGTTTCGCTAACTTCATATAAAGTTAGCGAAACACGTTGTTGCAAAAAAAATATATTCAAGACAAAATTGAAACAAGCACAGCTAATTAGCGGCTAATTAGCGGCAAATTATGAACATATTGTTTTTTTTGTGCAAATAATTTTAGATGATGTTTCGCTAACTTCATATGAAGTTAGCGAAACACGTTGTTGGAAAAAAATATATTCACGCCAAAATTGAAACAAGCACAACTAATCAGCGGCTTATTAGCGGCAAATTATCAGCCTTATCCCACAAGATTATTCTCAAGTTGCCTCGCTAACTTTATGGACATCGCTATAACAAAAACGTAATTTTATGGTCCAAGACTAGAAGACAAGGTACCCGAGTGGGTACCAAAAATAATTATTAAAATCAATTTGCACGTTTTTGAAAAATGTAGGTACCTAGGAAAAAACCATATTTTTAAATCTTTGACCCCGTCTTTGACGCTTTCTGTCTTGCTCTCTGTCTTGTCAAGTTGGCTTAAATCGACCTATTTTGACGACAGGAGTCTGCCATCAAACGTTGTGGACGAATTTCCCGAGCATCCTGCATAATTTAATTTAAATCACGATTTAAATGGAAAAAAAATCAATTGATATGAATTTTAAGTATTTGACCTTGTATTTGACAGAAGATTTGTCTACCTTTTATAAACTAAGTGGTCTAAGTACTTAACCCCGTACCCCTACCTCGGTTACCTACTTATTATCCCTCGATCTTGCCCTCGATGTATCCCCATCTGTACCTACAGTTCAGATAGAGATCCAAAATTTTAGTTGGCAAAAATTAGATAGGTATAACCCGAGGTATAACCGGTGGTGTGTAATTTGCTGACCAAGAAAAAATTCTTGCGAACAGCGTTGATAAACAACGCTGGTCGCAAGAAGAACAGAAGCGGATGAAACTCGATATATTGAATCCGAGATTGAATCATTATAAGCATAAGTGCTGGCGGCCAAAAAATGGTTGAATTCGACCCCCTCGAAGGGGTAGTTTATTCTTGATGATTTTCAATAAATTCGTTCGGTCAGCCGTGTTTCACAACAGAAACGTATGAAACTCTATATATTGGATTATCATAAGCATAAGTGCTGGCGGCCTAAAAATGGTTGAATTCGACCCCCTCAAAGGGTCAGTTTATTCTTGATGATTTTCAATAAATTCCTTGATAAATTCGTTCGGCCAGCCGTGTTTATATTATTATAATATTCCGTAAGATGCCCCTCGGGACGGCACTGGTCTGTATAATTTTTACTAGTCAGGGTCAAATTCAAAAAAAAATGATTCAAGGATATTTGTTACATTTCTAAAAAAAGATTTGTTTTATTGAAAATCATCAAGAATAAACTACCCCTTTGAGGGGGTCGAATTTAACCATTTTTTGGCCGTCAGCACTTATGCTCATAATAATCCAATATATCGAGTTTCATACGTTTCTGTCGTTAAACACGGCTGGTCGTGAGAATTATTCCCTGGTCAGCAAATTATTTTGTCAAGGTATAACCTCGGGTATAACCGAGGGTATAACCGAGGGTATAACCGAGATAACCCTCGGTATAACCCGAGGTATAACCCTTGGTATAGGTAACCATTTCTTTCTCATCAACTCAGTTAGAACTGCAATGGTCCTGGGCCTGGGGTTGGCGAAAAGGGCCTTTAAGGCCTACTCGCCGGGCAGTGGTTTGCCCCCCCCCCACCCATACCAATACCAATACCAACCATTTCTTTCAGGAAAGTATGAAAAATTAGTAATTTTTGCCCTCGTTTTTGCCAATATCAAAACTTTATACTTAGCTCGAGATTTAGCTACACGATCCTTTTTTCAATTAGGTATGACATTTTCTGGAAGTAGGTACTTAGCAAAGGAAAG
The DNA here is from genome assembly GCA_958502075.1 of Orchestes rusci. Lineage (NCBI taxonomy): Eukaryota > Metazoa > Arthropoda > Insecta > Coleoptera > Curculionidae > Orchestes > Orchestes rusci. The sequence continues at coordinate 11,051,776 of OY293310.1, forward strand.
TCGGTAGGCACATGATGTTTGCCTCGGGGTTTGCCCCTCTTTCGAGTGGTTCTAGCGAAAGCGAGAGCGAAAGTTACACAGAAAAGTTCAATTTTAAACCCTCACTTTGGCCCTTTTTGTCAAACCTTTTTCTAGACGTGGCAAAAAGATACTAGTAGACATTTTTTTGGGAACAAACGCCATAGCACGACAGACTCGGTGCCTGACGACAGATGAATTGAAGTTTTTAAATGTAGATAAGTATACCATTTCTTCTTTGGTAACTGATGCAGGATCAAAGTTTGATCAAATTCTAGGCTGTTGCTATAATTTTGGCAAATACTGTATTCTCGACCTCGACTGTATCTAGTCTCGTCTACAGTTAGTAGGTAGGTATACCTACTTAAGCCTCAAGCTCGTACCCAGGTATGTCTTATTCGAGGTCTTATTCAAGGTCTTATTCATGCAGACTTGACTTAGATAAGTATGTACCTAGGTATCGAGGTATATTACGAGGTATATTATGTAGGTCTTGATCTAGATCGAGATGTAGGTATTTGTTTGTTTTCACCAAAATAAACCCAAAATCCTTGTCAAAACCTATATAAAATGTGAATACCAAGGTGGACACCTACTAACCTAGGTAACTGTCTATCTCTCGGTCTATCTACTTCTTGAAAACGAGTATGATCAATAACTCAACTTTTCATAACAATTTGGAGAATGGAAAGAATAGATATTATCGAGGATATTATTATTATCAATGTCCATGCACCCTATATCAGAACAAATCTGATAAAACTAGGTAGGTAGGTACCTACCTACCCAAGTTAAAAACATGTTTCATATTCAAAATCAATTTGGAGAAAATTAGGTAGGTATTACTCGAGGTATTACTATTACTAGGTAGGTATTAGCTCAATATCCATGCAGGATTCCAAAAAATCTCTGTTGAGTGGTTGATTTGTACCTATGCTTTGTATGCCCGGTTGTATGTAAAGGCAAGAGCAGTCAGTGCTCAATTCAAAATAATGAATTAAAAATTCTGGTCATGAATGTATCACCGCCAAGAATGGTAAATAGGACTTGTATTCTTAGAAGACACTACACACACACTACATGTTTAATTATTTGAACAGCGAATGGGAATAAACACAAACTTGAAACAAATATCTAAATTAATATTAAACAATTTCCGTCCAACACAGGCATTTAAATCCTCGTGCGCCACTTTGTATCGTGTGAGCACGGCTTTTACCTGTTCCTTTACAGTAATCAGGTTCTTTCAGTTCGTAGAACGTACTACCAAATACCGATGATTAATCTCAAGCCTATAAAATTTACCTGTTCCCTATTATTTTATTCCACTATCAAACAGCAATAGCGCTGCTGATGTGTTGAACAAAACATAAACAATGTTTTACCTGGTGTTTTCCAGCTTGAAAAGAAATCTTGCTTTAATCCATTTATTTTGTAGAGCACTAAACGACACTTTTATCCAATATTGCGGAGTCACTGAAGCACAGATGGTACAGACACTGACACTATAACTGATAGTTCAACAAAATAATTTCCACTTGGGAAAAGTTTTTTCGCGTGGAATGGAAATGCGCGTGAATTTTCAAACTTGACAAGGTGTGACCGCACTGCTCGCCGCGTCCTCGAACTCAAACTCAAACATTTCAAACAATCAAAAGATGAAATGAAGGTATGCCATGCAATGGGAAGTCTGGCAGCTGCGCCGGTTATTCGCGCAACACAGTGGCGGTGTTGATGTGGTGTGCTAAATTCTTATGCGTAGATCGTAGTTTCAAATTAAAATTAAATTAAATTGAAAATTGAACACAAAACTTATGTTATGATACGTTTTTATTGTATCAAATCTCTCTCAAAAATTTCAATAACGTGATTGTTTTTGGGATTATACCGTGAGGACGCGTAGGTTGGAATAAAATATAATTCTTTCAAAATTCAGGGGTTTGTTTTGTGGATAAACGCTCGGACACGTCGTTTTTTATTTTCAACTGCGGATTTTTGATGATAATTTTATGTGTAGCCTACAGGGTGGATCAAAAATAAGTTACGACCATCAACTTCATTTTTTCAAATGGAAATCCGCATTTTTTATTTCATTTTCTTCTTCATCAAATTCTTAGTAATATAATGATAATTTGATGTGTACAGGGTGGACCAAAAATAAGTTACGAACATCAACTTCATTTTTTCAAATGGAGACCCGCATTTTTCATTTTATTTTCGAATTCTAAATCAAATTCTAAGTAGGTCTCTTAGGTATACCCCATATCCGCGAGTGCGGAAAAGTGGTATTTTCCGCACGCTTGTAGAAAAAATAATTCTCAAATTGCGACAAGATTCTCTCTCCAATATCCAGTAGCATAAATCTTCGCGGTTCTTGTAAACATTAGGCATCCACGTATTTTGTACTTTTTGAAGGCGAATTTGGTAAATTATCCTTCGTTCAACTATTCTAAGGAAAAAAAATGCTGGATGAATCACTTTTTTTGTAGAAAAAACACTATTTGAGGCACATTGTTTCATACGAACATTTTCCAAAAATCTCGATTTGTTCCAGTTGTGGGTCATTGAAATGGACAATTTCTGTTGTTCTCATGTACTACAATTCCTCACTTTACCACTCAAGAAGTTAAAACAAATAGTTAAGCAGGATAAATAAATTTTGAAAATTTGATTCACAAAACTGATCGCCGCGAAGTCGATATTTTCAATACTGTCAATATGTCAAGATGAAGGGTTAGTTTTTGTTAGTTTGGGTGAGTTTCTGTTAGATTATGGGTCAGTCTTGGTTAGATTGGTCTAGTTTTGGTTAGTTCGAGTGAGTTTTGGTTATGAATATTGGGATAGTTTTGGTCAGATTGAGTCAGTTTGAGTTTGATTTGATTAGATTGGGTAAGTCTTGGTTGGATTGGGTTAGTTTGGGTTAGTTCTGGTTAGATTGGGTTAGTTTTGGTTAGATTGGGTTAGTGTTGGTTAGATTGGGTTAGTTTGGGTTAGTTTTTGGTCAGATTGGGTCAGTTTGATTTAGGGTTAGTCTTGGTTAGATTGGGTTAGTTTTGGTCAGATTGGGTGAATTCTGGTTAGTTTTCGTGAGTTCTGGTTAAATTTGGTTAATTTGGGTTATATTGTGTTAGTTTTGGTCAGATTGGGTTTGTTTGATTTGAGTTAGTTTTGGTGAGGATTGGGTTAGTTCTGGTTAGTTTGGGTCACCGTCTGAGGGATTCAGAAACTTGATTGATCAGATAAGCCAAAATAGCTATTTACCTACTAAGTGCGGAAAATTAGTTTTTCCGCACGAGTCTGCCTTTCACCGACCGACGCGTAGCGGAGTTCGGTGAAGCAGCCGAGGGCGGAAAAACATTTTCCGCAAGTGTTAGGTACAATAGTTTTTCTACAGACGTGCGGAAAAAGGATATAATTCGTAATTTAAAAGTTTCTGATGCAACTAATGACAAATAAATAATAATGAATGTCGAAATGTGTAACTAAGCGACCATAGTTACCTGGAAACCTGGTTGCTGTTTGCTTATGATATTGTAAATTTTGACATATCCGTGCGGAAAAATTTTTTCGCACTGGTGCGGGAAATCTGATTTTCCACACGGATATCGGTGCGGAAAATTGAATTTTCCGCACGGCTGTAGGAAAATATAATTTTTTAAACTTTGACATTTTTATAGTTCTCGTTCTCAGTGTCTTCTGTTATATTGTTTTTTTTTGTCATAGTCTATCAAAATATTCAGGCAAAACTATTGCAGTCATGGTTTTTAAGAAGTTTGGATACGTTTGGCAACATTGCATGTTGGTTCTAATATGTAGCTTGTAACAATGTGACGAGGCTGTCATTTTAGGGAGTTGTTGCATTGAAATCTGAACAAAATTTAGTTTATTCTTGATTTTTTTTCATGTAAAAAGTTTTCCATCCAGCATTTTTTTTAGTTGAAATTGTTCTATAAACCCAAAACTATCCTTAAAAATTGGAAAAATGTATTAATGTATGGATGCCTAATGGACCCTAAATCTGCGAAATGACGCTTTGAAGCATTCAAACTAGGGGTGGTCAAATTTCACATAGCTCATAGCATAGGTAATATGAAGAGCAACAAAATCAAAAGTTAAATTATATAAATGTTAGAAGAGTTCAAAATTATAGCATAAAATAAGATAGCTTGAGGTGGAGCAAATCGCGACAAAAACACTCCTTGGTGCATATGGTACAAGTATTATGGTCCTAATCATGTACTTATAGTATTTATAAGTATATGGTCCTAATTAACATAGGTACTAAAAATATTTATTTGGACTCTGCTGCGCAAAATCGCTTTTTTTGGTCGTCATTTTGAAAAAACATGATAAAATTTAAAAATTCTTTGAAAAATCATGTGTGGTATCACATTACAGGAAATTCTTCCGTGAAAAAGAGTGCCATATTCATTGTAACAAGTAAAATATTATTTGTATGTACTATATACCTATATAATGATGTACTGGTTGAGTTTTTTCTAGCATAGTGATCTCGGGAATTATACCAGATACGTGACAGTTTAAATGGGCAAAGATTTGCAGATTTGTGAGCTACTCAAAATCATTCCCAGTTAAAAAAAAAATACAGCTGTCATAGGGTATATATTACAAAAAAACTGATTTTCGGCGATTTTTTAAAACGCCCCTAACTGCGCGAATATTGATTGTAGGAGAAAATGTCAAATACAAAAGTATTAGGAAACTACTCTACTCTAATAAAAAATTTATGAAATTACATTTTATCTCATACTGTACTGTAAAGTATTATAATATATCGGACTGGTTACCAGTGCAAAAAAATATTGCTAGCATATCTATCTATCTAGGTTACTTTAGTGGTAGCATTAACTGATGCCATCTTATGGTTTTAGTTAATGAATTTATAAAAAATGTAGAAACTCCGGACTCGGCTCCTTCGTCGCCTTGTCGTCGTCCATAAACATCTTGACTAATAATTTAAAAACTCATTTACCGTCTTAGTAACGTAAATAACTATTTCGTCACAACGGTTAAAAGGAAAATATACTTCAAATGCAACCCCCAAAACTCAAAACAGAATCAAATTGCTCTCTGATCCCTTTATGAGTGCATCCTGTATAAAACAAGAAATTCCTGAATTTTCTGTATCTGTAAGTACTCACCATCTACCATAGAACAGATTATGAGATGCTGATGGTTTATATCGTAGGATATCCGCTTGAGCGGCCTTGAATTTGGCTAGGCTTCGCTTGGTTAGAGAACTCATGTGATTTCACCTTTTCAAATATGGAGACCGATAGTTTTTTCGATAAAAGTTTTTTTTTGAATTTGATGAAAATTCATGGATGAGCCGACCTATCAACAAACGTTTTAACCCCAAGAATGTCGAAGAGGTATGTAAAGTTTTTGTTTGGGAGTGCTTTCTGGGATTCGGCAAAGAGTACATAATGGACCATTTTTTGTTTATAATCACATTCAAGAGTTCTCTTGGATGCCTCCATTTGCGGAGGATAATTCAAAAAATAATTTTAAAGATGGTCTTGAGCTTCGAATATTGAATCACTAGAAGCATAAACAGACAATATTGTGTGAGTCGAACATGTCAATGCAATGTAAACATGGGGGAAAAGGGGAAAAGCAAGCTCCTGGTTTGGCATATTTACTTCCTTGAAATACCTTTCACCAGATTTTCTATCACCAATTCAATAACAATGACTTGAAGTTCACCATCATCGAATAAATGTATTTCTCTTCAATACTCAAGAAGAGTGTAGCCTTTTTTCCATCACTATCACTACTTGTCGTTCAATACTCGAACCATTTTCCTTGATCTTTTAAACTAAAAAGTTGATAAGAGGAATTTTTGTCACCAACCGCAACGTTATACCAAAAAAGTGCTGTGTTTGTGGAGCTTCTTCATGGACGGTTGGATTGTAGAGATCTTATCAGAAATGAGTCAAAATAACATTACATAAATATAAACAAAAAAATGAATATTATCGACTCAAACAAACCGCGTACGTTCGGGGTGCTATGCTTGTTCTAGTGGTTCAATGTTCGAAGGTCTTGAGTCTGATTATTTTTTCTAGCTCCGCAGTGACAATTCCAATACAGTGAGTCCACAGATCCTCCAACATCAAATGGTTTATATTCTGTACAGGGTGTCCCAAATTTGATTCCGAATGTGATATTTTCAAAGCAGTTTTCCTCAAGATTAAAATCATTCAAATTCTCAACCGTTCAAAAGATATTCACCAGAAACCATAATTATGTCCATCTATCAGTAAAAAACGAACATTTTTTAGGTTGCTATGGAAAAACGCTTTGTTTATAATATCTAACAAACAATTTTTAACATTAGTTGTGAAAGAATATTGGCGAATAATTTGTTGAGAAAATGAATTTTCCAGAGCTTGTTGATATGATTTTTGTATTGGGAAAAAGTGAGAAAAATTGTTTTTTGACAAGTGGGATGTATGCGGCTGAGTTTCCCGATAGGCATCATCCAAAGCCACTAAGTCTTATTTTGTGTAGATACTTACTATACTATTTTATTGATAAAAATTGACATATTTATGATTTTTGGTGGATATTTTTTTAACGGTTTAGAATTTATATAAACTTGTAAATACAAAAAGTGTTTGTACCTTCATTCTGCATTAAACTGTAAAACAGTATACAGGCTGAACCAGTTGATAATCTTGAGAAAAACTGCTTTGAAGTTGTCACATTCGGCATCAAATTTTGGACACCCTGTACAAAATAGAAGAAAACCATTTGATGTTGGGGTATCTTCGGACTCACTGTATTGGAAAAACAGACCCAAGACCATCTTCAAAATTATTTTTTGAAAGGTTGCAAAACGATTTTTTTTTATTTTTTGTTTTTTTTCTCGAAAACTATGAAAGCAAATCAGATGAAAACTTCGGACAGAAGAAAGAACACCGAAACAAATCTTTATATCCAAATAATACAGGGTGTCCCATTTGAAAAAAATAAAAATGTCGTCACTTTTTTCAAAACCACTCTTTATTTGCGAAAATATTTTCCTGAAATACACTCATATGTAAGGTACGGAATTCCTAACCAGGATGGTATACGAGCTATGGATGCCTGACGCACTATTGCAGGACCCTGTATACCTATACCTAAATTACATGACAACAAACTGAAAGGAGCGAATAAATCTATCACCGCGGATTCCTCCAGACATCTATGGGTTTATGAATACTTTGACTATATTATGATGTTCATATACATATTTATGTGATACAGTGGAATAATTCTAGTAAGTAATTGAATACCTATTCGATTAATAGGTACCAAAAAAGTTTTTAGAAGCCTCTATAATGACCGGATGGCATCAAGTACAGTATTAGGTACTTAGTTTTTAACTAAGCAATAAACACACAAATAAGAAAGTAATGTGACATAATAGTTATTCATGTAGAAGGGTGTTGAAAAGGCGTTTATACCCCGAATCCCCGAGGGCAACGATCTTTCCATGACTCTATTTAGAATAAGCTTCTGTGCAGACATGCCTTTGATTCATTGTATCAATTAGACAAGTCCTAGATAATAGGAGATAAATACTCATAGATAGATACACCTACTACCTATAAATAATAAAATATCCCTCTATTCCCTCTTATTGAAGTTTGATTTCGACTGAAGTTTTTAACATTAATTCATTTGCCTAAAACGTGAAGTTCTGCATTGTCACGTATACGTGTGTTATTTTCTTGTTGAAGTAGGGAGTTTGCCAAAGAAACTTGAATTGATCAAAAACCATGTTTGAAAATAAATGTTTGTGAAGATGATTACTAAATAAATCTGTTTATTATATTGTGACGAAACATGCCCAGTGATTCGAAACTTCAAGGCAGCTGGCAGCAGAAACAACGTTCCGACCATAATGTCTCATCATAACACCTAACATCTTGTGCCTATTGTCACAAAGTCGGTCCACTCTGAGAACTTTCGAGAGGTTTCTCTGCCATACCAGAAGCTTCGCCATCTATCGTATGCTTTCCCATAATTCTAGAGTATTCATGAATAATCGGCGAAGGCGGTCTGAGGTTTATAAAAACGGTCGCCATGGACCGAAGTGAGTGAGTTCAGTTATTGATTAGACGCGAGATATAAATCGTTAAAACATAAATAAGCCGCGATTGCAATATAAATTGTTTGTAGATAGTGAGTGCTGTACATAGTGACTCAAAATAAATAGATTAAAGCTGAACAATGTTTCTATAGCGAAACTTGCTACAATATATTCATGTCAAGAACTGTTTTAGCTCATCCCGCTTTTCAATGTTTTAGATTTTTGCATGAATTTTGCGTAAAATTCTTGACAGTTTTGATTCAAACCACTCTTTATATCACAATTTTCGAGGATTTTCGAGGCTTGACAGGTCAACAGAAATTTGGGAGAGCTTTTGTGGTTTTCAACACCATAGGTAAGCAGGTATCCATAGTAGAAGCTGGTAATAACTGTAGTTGATAAATGATAAAACGGCAGTTTTTACAACCCTAGTGATTTAATTAATCGCTTGTACGCAGCAGTTGTTTATAGATGATCGAGTCTAAACCCGGGGCGCCGCTCGCGTCGGATTTAGGCTAGTTTATAAATAAGATAATAATAACACAGATTTTTTTTTAATCAATTTTTTTATGTTTTGATTTTTTTTGCTCCCGCGGGCCGTATACCCCATAGAACCTACATGATAACACATTTTTTTAATTTTTTTTCAATAAATATTTTTTTTTTATTTTTTATTTTTTTTTTCTCCCGCTGATCGTATTCCCCATAGAACCTACATATTACCAACAGACTTTTTTATTTTGTCATTTTTTTTTCCTAAACCATCTTTGGATAAAGGCTCATAACTGTGCAAATTTTCAGATAATTCTGTGCTACGGTTCAAAAGCCTTAGGGAAAGAAACATACAGACTTTCACATTTATACAGGGTGCGCCAAGGTAAGTGGCCTATTAGAATATCTCGGGAAATAAAGCGATTCGGATTCTGAAAATTTTTATGGTGAGATTCTCAATGATGATCTCTTCAAATGAAATACTAGCGACGTTGGGCGATTTCCGGTTATACCGGAACTAGGTGTCAACTCGCTTGTTTCAAATGGAACTCCCTATATATTATTACATTTTTGGATTCTTCGTAAAATTCTAGGCAGATTTTATGCATGATGTCCTATTCCTAAGTATAAGCGTTTTTGAAATATTTGAGTTTTTATTCCAAAAATTACGTTTGTAGGTTTCTGTATAAATGTAAATTCTCCTTAAAAGAAAGCCTTTATTGTTCAGTTTCCATTGGGTCTCTTGTTGAAGGGACCTACTTTAAGAGATTTCTCACAATACCTTGATCACTATTATTACATGGTAGCCCAAAAATAATATCAAAAATAAAATTAAGAAAACTGACAAAAATATTTTTTTTCAAATGGAAACCCCCGATTTTTATTAATTTATCCTATTGAGCATTGAAAATAAAGGTGAGTTTACATAATATTGTCCATGCATTCCAAAAATTTGAAAAAAAAATAATAAGAATTTTTGGAATGGACAATCTTGTACAAACTTACCTTTATTTTCAATGCTCAATAAGATTAAATGATAAAAATTGGGGGTTTCCATTTGAAACAAAATGATTTTTGGCAGTTTTCATAATTTTATTTGTGATCTTATTTTTGGGCCACCCTGTAATAATAGTTATCAAAATATTGTGAAAAATCTTTCAAAGTAGGCCCCTTTCAACATGAAATCCATCAAAAATTAAACAATAAAGGCTTTCTTATACGAAAAATTGGCATTTAAATAGGAACTCACAAACGTCATTTTTGACATAAAAATCCAAACTTTTCAAGAACGCTTATATTTAGGTATGGTATAGGACATCAGATTATACCAAATCTGCCTAGAATTTTACGTAGAATCCAAACTGGTAATAATATAAAGGGTGTTACATTTGGAACAAGCGAGTTGACAACTACTTCCGGTAAAACCGGAAGTCACGCAACGTCACTATTATCTCATTTGAAAAAAGCATTCCTGAATATCTCTCCCTACAAGTTTTCAGAATCCCTGTGACTTTATTTCCCGAAATATCCTAATAGGCCACTTACTTTGGCGAACCCTGTATATAAGATAATAATAACACAGATTTTTTTATTTCTTTTAAATTCATTTTTCTTATGTTTTAATTTTTTCCTCCCGCTGGCGGTATACCCCATAGAACCTACATAGTAACAAAACATTTTTTTTGTTTTTTTTTCAATTTATGTATTTTTTTTCCCCGCTGGTCGTATACCCCATAAAACCTACATATTAACAACACAGACTTTTTTTTTTTATTTTTTTTTTTCTAAAACATCTTTGGGACGAGGCTTATGACTGTGCAAATTTTCAGATAATTCTGTGCTACGGTTCAAAAGCTTTAGGGAAATAAACATACAGACTTCCACATTTATACATGCAAACCATAGATTTATACCAATTGTTATTGAAAGAGTTTCCCCCGATTATTTCATAATCTGAATTATCATATAAAATGAGAAAGACAACCGCCGAGTTTATTTTTTATTTAATAATTTTTAGTCTTTATTTCAATAAATTAAGCGCAAGCTGCTTGACCTTAGAGAACAGAAGTTCTTCAAAAATGGTCCCGATAGTCTTATTCCCATTATTTGAGGTGGATACTTTTAGTTGTTACACCACACCCTTTATACATAAATGAATAATCAAAAAATGCTCAATATGTATCTGATGGTATAAAAAAGGTGATTCATTTAGTGCTATTTTTAAATTGTTGATAAAAGCTCGGATAAAACACATAAAGTGGAATGGATGAAGGAATCTTTATCATGACCTGGAAGAACAATCTTTGACATTTAACTTCTGGATATATTTAATTTGAATGCTGACCGTCACTATGCCCTGTCTGGTTCATTCGGAAGGTCTATTTCTGGATGATCACTCTTTCAAGTATTACGAACGGTATCTGTCCAATCAGGCAAGTGATGATGGCTTGCAATTTCTGAATCGTATAGCCGATGGCTTATCGACAAGGACTTTTGACATTACATTACCTCAAATAGAAAGGTCCAAGAGAGCTTCGGATTATGCTGTCGCAATGCTGAAAAGAGTGATCCTAAATTGGACCTTTCTAGACCTTCATTTAAGTGAAATTATTGTCAACATTTTTTCCAAAAATTGTTCTTCCAAGTTATTTTTGAAGATTCTGCCATCCAATTCCATTTCATGTGATTTATTCACATTTGAAAAAAAGGTCTAAATGAATCACCCTTTTCGGGAGCGGGTGAGGCATACCTATTTGAATGTTGCCTGCTTCACGCTTCGTAATCATGGAAAGTCAGAGACGTGATTAAAGATTCGAATTATACTCTTCTTCAAGCCTCAACTGTTTTAATATAAAACTGTATTTTCCAGTATTTCTTCCAATTTTTCTTCTTACAGTATTATTTCCAATTATTCTTCTTCCAATATTCTCACTAGCCTAGTTTATACCGACAACTTGGTCCGCGGACCAAGTACCAAATTCGGACTATATCCGAACCAAACATTTGGTTCGAATGGTGTAAACAGTTGCGGACTAAGCTGGTCCGCTCTTGGTTCGGTACTCGCCAGCAAGTGTACCGAACTAAATTTGGTTCGATCTGGATCAAAATTATGAGGTTATGTTGATTGTTATTATTGTGAATTGTGTTGCTTCTGAGTTTCTAAGGCAATCTGAGCGTACTTACTCATGTTTTTTTTGGTTACGAATTGTGTTGATGAATAATTTCGACTTGTTTTTGACATTTGACGAATTGCGGGCGTACAGATTTAGTTCACGCGTTGCAAGACCGTGTAAACGGGCGAGAAGCAATCATTGGTCCTACCGTACTATCCCCACCCACTTGGTCCTATCGGACCGAACTAAACGAGTTATCGATGTAAACTAGGCTACTCAGTCCAAAAAGCATTTCTAACGTGATAGAGATGCACGAGCGCTCTTATTGACGAGCCGCTCCTGACCAGACTGGATGAGAAGCACAAGCAAGAAAACTAAACTTACTTGTGATAACATTTTAAACATTGGGAAAAAAAGGCCAATTTTTCAAAATATCATGAATATTTGGTCATTGTTACCGGGCTTAACAATTGAAAGCTAGACTATCTTTTGTTGATTTTTGCCTGTATTTTGAATGGTGCTAGCAAGTTTTATCAGAAATTACACACGAAAAAGTTTTGTTTCCAACCCTTTTTTCAAATGTGAAAAAGGGCATTAATTTTTTTTTTGTAAAAAATCGCCAGCACACGTAAAATGACAAATGGATTGATATTCTCAAATGCACCATTGCTTCTTCAATAACTGATCTTTGGTGGACCTACTTACTTAGATGAAGAACAACAAAATATGTTTTTTTTGTCTGCTTATCTAATGTTCCTAACTTTTCCTTTTTCAAAATAAAAACGTATTTTCCGCATTTAACACATCTCATAGAACTTTTTTAACCACTTCCAGATTGATTCATTTTTCACCCTAAAAAACTTGTCAAATAGAAGACAAAAACCTGCACAGGCAAGCCAGAATTTTTTTTTCAGGAATTTCAAGACAAATATCATTTCATAGTTGAATGAACAACAGACGTGAAATGTGTAACAGACTAACAGACGTTAAAAAAATCTTACGATATAAGCTGTGCCACTATTCGTTTTTAACCTTGGTGAACATCAATCAAAAACAAACATTTTGGAAATATTTACGTATGCGTGAATTTCTGAGGGCACCAAACACACACCACGACGATTCGAGCCGAACTGGTCTCAAAGATGTTGCATTTGATTCAACGAATACTAAACCGGCTTGTTATTAATTCGTTGGTTTTTACAGTGTAATAGCCCACTGTGGTAGTGGTTCACTTCTGGTTATACCGGAAATAGGTGTCAATTTGCTTATTTCAAATAGAACAATTGTATAATGCTTGCAATTTTAGACAGATTTGATGGATCATGTCCTATTCCTAAGTATTCGAGTTTTTGAAACATTTTAGTTTTTATGTCAAAAATTACGTTTGTAGGCTCTAATTCAGATGTGTATTTCACCCATACATCTATTAACTCTACAGGGTTTTTTACTCAAAACTCCACACGTCAATATCTCGGAAACGAATAGGAATATTAGATTTATGTAAAAAGTAGTCAATGTATGGGGTCGAGTAGTTATTTTTCACAGTTAAAAAAATTCGACGCCTACCAAGACTAAAGCGTCGCGACGCATCGAAAATATCAATCGATTGCAGGGACCTTGAAATTACGCGCATGCAAAAGTACGAGTTATTTATAAACTTTTTTGTTATTCAGTCGAACTCATTTATTCTACTCAGTTTTGAGATATACAGTGTGTCCAAGATAAAGATGTCTATCACGGGGATCTTGGAAACCGTGAGAGATACAAGGTCGGTTAAATGGAGGCAAAGTTGCGTATTTTGATGCTTAACAAAATGCCGTTTTAAAAGCCAAGAAATTCCGACTAAGTCCGAAATTATCCGAAAAAAACCGAAATTTTTCAAAATTGTTTTAATTTTTTTCTGACCACATTTGAAGAGATATTTTGAAATGAATGGAACTTCTTCGTTGCCACTTTTTGCCCTTTACAAGATGGCGTTATTGAATTGAAGAACCGACGTTTCGTCTATGAGCAGCCATCATCAACTTTGTTTTTTTTTAAATACGGTCCTGGATTTTTTATGACGGATTTTGAGGGCCTCTTATATTCCTAAACCAACAATGTATCGCAATTATTCAAAAAAATTATGTTGATGGATTTTTCCATAAGCACTCATGTGTTAGAGAAAGACAAAAAATACATTTTTGATTAAAAACAACCACCTCTTCGGTGGTCCCCTCGCGATAGAAAAGGATAGACTTATGCGAAAAACATACAGTACAGCGGTATCTTCTATCTCATCCTGGCATCAACCGTGTAGAATTGCTTCCCATATAGTTATTAATAGATATATGATTTCACCTATAAGAAAGCCTTTATTATTCATTTTGTGTTGGATTTCTTGTTGGAAGAGGCCTAGTATAAAAGATTTTTCACAATATTTTGAAAACTGTTGATTTGGTGTGGTCAAAAAATAAAATCAAAATTGAAGTCGAGGAAAATGCCAAAAATCAACTTTTTCAAATGGAGACACCCAAATCTCATCATTGTATAGTATTTAGCACTTAAAATAAAGGTGACTCTTTATAAGATTTTCCTTTCAATAATTTTATTTATTTTTTTACCTTTATTTCCATGCCCCATAAGATGAAATTATGAAATCTGGTGGTTTCCATTTGAAAAAATTGATTTTTGGAAGTTTTTCTTATTTCATTTTTGATCCTATTTTTTGACCATCCTATCCTGTATAAATAGTTATCAGAATATTGTAAATAATCTTTCATAGTAGGTTTCTTTCAACAGGAAATCCAACTAAAATTCAATAATAAAGATTTTCTTATACTGTCTGTTCATGGCTTTCCTGCGGTTACGTTACGTCATACTTTTCCGTCTCTCTCTTGAACATTATAAAAAAATCACGTACGTCTGGACGAGGTTCTTCCGGATCAATTTGAGAAATGTCACATATGTGGAGCGATCAATCTACGACATACTGCCAAACGTCAAATACTGTGACGTGACCGCAGAACAGCATTGAACAAGGTCTAGGTGAAATTTATGCATTAAAATTGGAGCCTGCAAACGTCATTTTTGACAAAAAAAAAACTCAAATATTTCAAAAACTCGCATACTTAAGTTATGTTATCTGCCTAGAATTTTACGTGAAATCCAAAAATGTGATAATATATAGGGTGTTCCATTCAGAACAAGAGAGTTGTCACCAACTTCCGGTATAACCGGAAGTCGCACAATATAGCTATTATTTCAAGTGTAGAGAGCATCTTTGGAAATCTTACCATATATACCTACACATTTTCAGATCTCCAATCGCTTTATTTCCCGCGATTATCTAATGGACGGTCACCGTGAGACACCCTGTATAGTTTGTTATGATTTCTCTTGGGTTATATGAGCATAAGCAGGATTTTCATTTTCGAAGATTTCGATGTGAGAAGTCGAAGTAAATTTTGACAAATGTCACGGTAATTATTGCATAAACGGTTTTCAGCTATTTTTCGATTTTTTTCAATTTTTTTTTATATAGACACATTCTAGAGTCTTCAAGCATTGCACATCTACTGGCGGAAAGAAGTTTTTTTTTAGGTTAGGTCAGGTTAGTTTGGGTTAGTTTTGGTTGAGTTGGGTTAGGTTTGGGCATTTCTGGCATAATGGACCTTGATACGTTATTTCTAATAAAAATCAAATATCATAATTTTTTCCCTCCGCCAGTGAATTTGCAATCCCTAAAGACACTAGAAAGAGAGAACCGTATAAGCAATTGTTACCAATGTCAAACCAACAACAAACGATTGAAGTTTTCAAATATTCAAATAAATTTGAAATTGGATGTCATTTCTACTATTTTTTCAAAAATCCTTCTAATTTCTTATATTTGGTGTTGTAGTTTATAGTATTTGGGCGGTAAGCCCTGCGGTAAACCCTATTATAGGTACAGAGTTTTGGATTATATGCTCAAAATTGTCGGTGGCAACTTGAGCCTCTTTTGTGTTATAAATTTTCCCAGTTCTCGCTATCAAGTTGGTCCAGGATTTGATGATTTTGGATGGGCTTTCTGAATATCTTTCTCATCATCGTTCAATGGCATTGATGTCATATAAGTAAATCCAATCTACTCTACTAGTGCTTATTTATTATGATTGGTGAAAATATTCAATTAAGTAGTCAAGAAGCAGGAGAGACAAACCTCACAATGTCAAAATAGTCATAGTCAGGTTATGTTTCTTTGGTTTGTTTTTTTCTCTGGTCAACTTGATCTTCAGTTAACTTGGATAGAAAGCTTCACAATATCGAATGTGAAACAATTTATTACTTTTAACTCATCAGGGTTAACTGATAACCACATATGTTGACCAGACGTTGTGAATCCCTATGTAAGAGAGAGAGACGGAGAAGTATGTAACCGCAGAAAAGCATTGAACAAACAGTACCTACTTTAATACACGTCATACTGAGTTCGCCCTGCTTGCTAATTTCATAACAGCCCAGAAATTATTATTTTATAGAAAAGACATGACAGTAGGTATAATCGGAGCGTGAAACACACACACTGCAAATTATACTAAAAAGTGTTTTCTATAAGTATTGTTAATTAAACTGTACTGTAACATCACTACAATTATTAAGTTTATTGGAATTATTATATATTTATTTTTGCATTCAATAACTAACCCAATAAACTAACCCAAACTAACCCAATGAAGACAAACATCAGATAATTAGGTTTTTGAATGACTCAGTCAAATATTTTCCACTGATTTCACCGAATACATTCTCAAGAACGAAGGTGTCATCTATTCTTTATAATATAGAATTCCGAAGAGACGCCACTGCTCTAGGTACGACGATTTTCTCCCGCCTCTTTTCTTGTCAACGCTGGATAAAAGTGAGGTTATATACATTTGTTTTGTGGAATTGTGGATTGGTTCAGTGTGTAGAATTAATAATTTTTTAGTGTCTCAATTCTCATTTAAAATACTAACTTTCGATTGAGCTGTCGAGATATCATACGATAGCAAAAAAATGAGTGGAATATCCTCAACCAACATCAATTCATACATATATGAAGATATTGATGATTGCGATATATTTGTAACAGCAGAAAATATACCTGTGGAAAGAGAAGTAAGTAGATTTGTTTGAATTATAGAGAATTTTTTTGTGTCATTGATCATAATATCAGCAGATAAATAAATACGCTGACTAGGTAGTTAATGATGTAATAATAATATGAATGAATAGATTTTGACTTGTTTATTAGAAAAAAAAGACACTTCCAAATAACTGGAACATTCTTTGTGGGTCCAGTTCAGTTTCAGTAAACGTGAAACGTTATTCTTTATTTATTTAGTACATATTTCTGTATTTTCATTTTATTTTATCAGATTGGGAACAACTGAGTTTGTTGACTTGATTATGTTTGCTCCTATAAACTAGTCGAGACTTGCTTATCTTTTATTGAAGTCTATTTCAAGATTATTTATAGACTGGTGGACCAGCCTATTTATTGACTAGATAGATAGGTAGTGTATCAGTTGAAACACCTACTTGATAAGTAGGTATAGATTTAAGTTTTGAATATTTGGTATCCAACTTGATACCTACCTACCTATTTAGCATACTAAATTTTGGATGCTCGATTAAGAAAATGTGAAAATGTTTCCATTGTTTTGACTAGAACTGTGTGATTATAGCCTCATTTTTTTTGTATTTGTGTAGGGTTGGGATTTTGACCGGTCAAAATCTTTTGTGGTCAATGGGGTCGTTGCACGTACTTTTTTTATTGCATATTCTGAAAATATAATCAAAAATATTAGACCCGTATTTTTTTTTTATTTTTTTATCGATTTTTAAGGGCATAAACCTCGGCATAAACTAGCGTCGAAGTTTGTCAACAGTCCTTTTAAGCCTTTTAAATGATGACGCGTGTACGGCAAAATATGGCGTCGCTTCTTGGATCCGGCGCAGCTCTTCCCGTGGGTCGATAACTGTAGAGAACGCAACGTTGCCGAGATGCTTTTTGCTTGGGGTCGAGTGTAAAGCGTGTTTTTTTCTAGGGATTTCTCAATTTCGAATTCACGTTCGTGGTTTGGATCAACTTTGCTTATATACGATTCAATATCGTCAAAAAAGAATGGGCCAATAAATAATATTGCCTACCAGCTTTAATTTGCAGGTACCAATATTTGCAGTTTTTGTTTAGTATGCAACGCTCCTGGTAGTTATTTATCAGACGTAGGGATAAATTCAAAGAATTGTGTCTTTGAGTTTATCCCTACGTCTGATACATAACTATTCTATGCGTCTGCATTACTTTGGGTCTGAGAAAAATAAATATCTTGAGGGTTTTATGATACGGTCAAAGGTATCATAAAAACCCAGTCTGGGTGGTGTCGTATAATTTCCTGGTTAATTTTTGTATTAAATCACATTATTTACCATCCATTTTGAAGTTAACCTAAATGTATCGATTATCTTTCGTTCATCATATTGAGCTAGTAATTCTTGTTAAAATACCATCAATAGTACATCTCGCAACGCCGCATTTGTATCAAGCAGCGCGCGTGCATTTCAGTGTCAAGCGGATAAAGGATATTGATCTGTGACGTCAATGCGACGATGGGCCCAGGTTGATGGACTTATTTATTTCAAAGAGGCCTAGTTTAAATGTTGTGCATTATTTTGGCCAATTCATGTAACCCATTTTATTAAGAAACCCACAGTTATATATTCTACACAAAATCAGCTTTGATTTTGATATAGTGCAACGACCCCATTGACCAAGTAAGTACAGCTGGTTCGTAAAAAAACTGGTATTGCTCATAGAAATGTTCAAAAAATTGAGCAGTGTAATATTTGTTATGACAAAACAAAAAAGTATGACGTCATATTTTTACCAGGTTGATACTTTTGAATAGTTTTTTTCAAATGACTCCTCACATGAGTACAGGAACTAAAGCGAAAATATTGAATTGATCGATTGTGTGTATCAAAATTTGCAAATCTACCTGATTCAAATCAATTATTTACATACATACATCATAACATACCCAAACTTTTCATTTGAATGACATGTCACTGTCGTATAGTTTTGTCAAAACAAATATTACACTGCTCAATTTTGTAAACAATTCTATGATCAATACCAGTTTTTTTACGAACCAGCTGTACCTACGTGTCAAATTCTTTACTTTTGCTAAAAAGATAAAGACTTGATTAATTACATAGAAACGTGTATTTATTGAGAAACATCTAACAAAAAGTAAATTAATATAGCACTTTCAATCACAAAAAAACACAGAAATACATTAACTGGCACAAAAAAAATGGATAATAATAATTTAACAATACTATGACATTGACTACAAGCAGGTAAGTGCTGGATAATGTGGATAACGGAATCCCTAGTGAAGGGTGTCCCATATAAGATCCTCTACTACCTTATCTCGGAAGATAGGTATGCGATTTACGAAAAAAAGTTAAATATAAAGTCTTATTGTTTTTGGTAACAATTGCTTATACGGTTTTCTGATATTTTTTGATGATTTCCAAATTTTCTTGTATAGTCACATTCTAGTGTCTTTAGGGCGGAGGGAAAAAATTATGATATTTGATTTTTATTATAAATAATAATTTAAAAGGATGCAGCTCACGCGGCATCCATTTATACCAGAAAAAACTAACTCAAACTAACCAAATCTAACCCAACCTAACCCAAACTAACCCAAACTAACCTGACCTAACCTAAAAAAAAATCATCTCTCCGCCAGTAAATTTGCAATCCTTGAAGACACTAGAATGTGTCTATATAAGAAAATTTGGAAAAAATCGAAAAATAGCAGAAAACCGTATATGCAATAATTACCTTGTTTTTGAAGGAACTTTATTATTATATAATATATTTGACAAAGGTATACAGGATGCTCAGTTTTCCCTGGGCTGGACCCAACTTTTCAAAATTGAATGGAACACCCTGTATATTACTTCAGAAATGAATTCTACATAAAAAATGAAGGCATCAGCTTTTTAAAGGATGTTTTAGACGTATCTTCAATAGTTGGGCTAAAACGCATTTATTTCAAGTAGTCAAAAAAAAAATAGGTGCCTAGTATTTCGTGACTGCCATTTTGCTCCTTCACACAAAACTATAATATATCATTCCAGTTGGTTGGAATGGCTGCCAATAGGGTGATGTCAAAAGTTGAACCCAATGAGGACATATAAAATCACCAATAAGTCGAAAATGTTGAATGGAACACCCTGTTTATCATCACGGATTTTGATTGTTCACCAAAAATAAGGGCTAGTTTGTATGAAATAATCTATACCTATCTCCAGCCGTTTAGAAAATATTCGCTATTTCATCCTTTTTATGCAAAAAAAAAACTGTGTGCAAATTCAATGGGGAAAAATATTATAAATATTTTAAAAAAAAACTTAAATACATCAATATTCGTATGTAAAGAGTGAGGGAAGAAATTCAAATTCTCAACAGAGGTCACTCTGTCAAAGATGTCCTCAGAAAACTGGAAATCATCTATACAACTTGTATCGCCGAGAATGGAGGACCTGTAGGACATTTACTTCAATTCTCTGTTGGTGATTTCGTTTAATCATCGTTATGTGTATGTATTGGTTCAGTTTGTCTTGATACATGCTCATTTTTTCTCAATGAATCACCACAATTTTTTTTGCATGAAATAGATTAAATAGCGAATATTATTTAAACGGCTAGAGATAGGTATAGACTATTTCATGCAAACTGACCTCTATTTCTGATGAACAATCCAAATCCGTAACGATATAAAGGGTGTTATATTCAACATTTTCGACTAATTGGTGACTTTATATGTCCTCATTGGGTTCAACTTCTGACAGAGTCACGAAATACTAGGCACCTATAATTTTTTTCACCACTTGAAATAGATGCGTCTTTTACCAAAAAAAATAGCCCAAACTATTGGAGATACGTATCGCTCATCCCATAGAAAGTTACCTTTATGTTTTATGTATACAGGGTGTTCCATTCAAATTTGAAAATTTGGGTACAGCCCAGGGAAAACTGAACATCCTGTATCTGTCAAATATATACAGTGTGTCTGCTTAAGTTGGCCACATATGGGAAACTTTTTTATTATTAATTTTAGGAAAAAAAGTTATTCTTTATAAAAAGTTCTGCATGTTCCAAAACCTAAAATGCAACCATCAGATATTACATTTTTTCATTTGAATCAATGCATTGATTTAAATGTCCAATAATTAAAATAAGAGATTACTGTTTAATATTAATTTATTTATAAAATTTAATAAATTTAAAAAAGAAAAAAACAATCATTTTAATGTTAGTGTTTATTT
Source organism: Orchestes rusci (assembly GCA_958502075.1). Taxonomy (NCBI): domain Eukaryota; kingdom Metazoa; phylum Arthropoda; class Insecta; order Coleoptera; family Curculionidae; genus Orchestes; species Orchestes rusci. The sequence goes on from OY293310.1 coordinate 11,072,854, forward strand.
TTCTTTATAAAAATTTTCGATATTGTCAAATTTTACTCTTGAGTAAAATTCATATTTTTTGACAAACCTCGTATACGACTGAAAAAATGTAATATCTGATGGTTGCATTTTAGGTTTTGGAACATGCTGAACTTTTTATAAAGAATAACTTTTTTTCCTAAAATTAATAATAAAAAAGTTTCCCATATGTGGCCAACTTAAGCAGACACACTGTATATCAATAAAGTTCCTTCAAAAACAATAGGACTTTATATTCAACTTTTTTTCGTAAATCGCATATCTTCCAAGATAAAGTTGTAGAGGATCTTATATGGGACACCCTGTACACTGAATCCGTGCTTAAGATAGGGTCATCTAAAAATTTCGTGAAATGCGCAAAAAACATTTTTTAATTTGTGAAAGGTGTTCTCAATAGCCCAACTCTGAGTTTTCGTAAAAATCGAGGGTGAGCTTAGCCCGTCATCTTGAAAATGCGTTATATGTTTTCCTCATTCCTTACGAAACTTACGGGAAAATATAATAGAAGCAAGGTTATTTAGAATTACACTTCTAAGAACTTTTGTCAAGATTTTTTCTTTGATCATGATCAAACATGATACTAAAACAAAAAAGGTATGATCAATTGCCGGACGAATTTCGAACACATGCGCGCATTACGTCATGGGGAGACCAACATAGCTGAACTAATGTAGGACATACGTTGCATTGATAGGTGTGTTTGTTATGCTCCACCAGTGCACACTTTTTTACACTGTAACACTCAGTGTGGCTTTGTTTGTGAAATATTTGTCTGTTTTTTAGGATTGAATATCATTACTAAACGTACTAAGATATTCTATCCTAAAAAACAGACAAATATTTCACAAACAAAGCCACATTGAGTGGTGCAGTGTAAAAAAGTGTGCACTGGTGGAGCATAACAAACAGACCTGATGAAATAGCATGCACATACGTTAATTTCTGTCAATCCGTAACCAATCAGCGTACAGCATTTTTGACGTTGGGCAGCCGTCAGAACCCATAGTAGCCGTCGCCAGCTCATGGAAAGAAAAAGAAGAATTGACGTTTGTTTTCGTGATTTTGAGGTTATTTATAACTTATTGTTTATCGTTCGCATAGCCTTTTCTGCTTCTGCCTTTTGAACATGTTTGATTCTAATCCGAGAAAATGATGTAGGTACCTGAATGTATACCTATTATGAACTAAGCATTTGCGGTTTTGATAGTGAATACACTTTTTTCTAATACATTTTGGTATCCATTCTTTCAAAGTGAGTGAACCAGTGAGCCGTGTGTGCTTTGTGCATAAAACACCAATATTTTGTGCGTGTGTGTTTTTATTTAAAGTATGTGGTAATGTGTATGGACGATAAAAAAAAGCATTTGCCAGAAATAATAAAAAAAACTTTTAAATTTTGAAAATAATAATTTTACTCAGGACAAAACATTTACAATAATAATTCAGAAAGTAATATAGGTACATATAATAATACAATAGACCCAAACTATCTATAAACTAGAAACAGAAACCGTATACCTATTTCACAATTTTTGAAATCTTACGCTTTCTCATATTGGAGGTTTCTCTGGAAGTGATATTGAGAACTCTAATTTTGATAAACATCTTACACCTGAACAAAAGTTTTTTTGCCGTGATGGTGTATGTCCATGCTCATTTTGAATCATTGTACTGGTACCTACTTGGTTGATCTTGTACATTTGCAGATTCGGAAATTATTTGATCATTTCGGCCCACCAAATAGTTTCGAAGTCGATATTTTAATTGAAGAGCGTTTGGGTGGTCATGCAGCCCACCAGTTGCCCTCATGATCGAAAATAAACCTTCAAGAGGATTCTGGTTGATGTGATGGGTTAACAAATATTTGACGTTAAAGTCTTTTCTCAAGTCTGAATAAAGTTTCTTCAAAGACTCTATGCTTATGATAATTCCCTTTTGAAATGGTAGCAATGTATTTGTCCCCATTTTTCTCATTTCTTTCACCATAGTCTTCATTTTTTCCAAAATATCGTTTTGCTCTGTTAAAGCCAAACCATACCCTAGAATACTTATTAGTCTAGAATAAAATGGATTACAGATTACAATCTCAAACCTTTAACTCGATTCCTTGAGTCGGAATGTGGAACTTGACTGTTGAATACATCAAACCAGTCATTAACAATTTTTACGAACTCAGAGCACTCAGACCAGTGGTTTTCTGTTTCATAAAGCCCAAGCATTCCCAATCTAGAAATTGATTTGGAAACAGTATGTGAAAAAAGCTTGGTCGCATATTTTACTTTCACCTTTGAGCACCTAGAATCAAAACATATTTTAATTAAAATTACGTTCATAGTTATTATTATGAAGAATCAAACTTTCTAGAGTATACCTTTTACAGATAATAAGTCTGCATTCAACTTATGAGCAATAATCAAGTCCAAATGTTGAGTCTTCTCGAGAGTCTTCTGTAATACATCTGCAACTGGCTTGGAATTGATAAGTTTTCCATTTTTTTTAAGTTTCCACTTACCTTTGGGCAATTTCAAAAGTTTTTCTTTGAGACAAAAGTCATCGTCAGAAAAATGACTAGAACATATCCTAGCACTTTCAACATTGAAACTCTTTCTATAACATTTGCGCACCCATGAATTGCGAATATCTTCGGCCGTTGGAAACCGAAAGAATCGGTAGCCCTTCCTCACATGACTTCTAGTGATTTTATTATTGTGATCACAAAATAACACTGCACAGAGAACCATTAAAAGTTCAAAAAATCAATCAATATTTTTAAAGACAACACTTCTGAAAATATTTAACTTGATTACATAACACCATGTTTTGTTTTAGTATCATGACTTGATTATTTGAATTTGACACGTCACGATGAAAACAAAAAACAACTTCACGTTGATCATGTTCACCTTGTAACATCGCATCGCCTAACTTCACTTACCCGGGTCTCCTATTGACGTCAGCGTAACCTGCGCGTGAGCTTATCTTGTTTGTTTTAGTATCATGATGATCAAACATCTTCAGGGTGATTCCATATTATGGATATGGATACGGTATACGGTAGATCAAAAGTTGTGCAGAATTACATTCTCAGAAACTTCACGTATTAAAATTATGTAATTTTGCACAGTTTTGGCCCAATACATTTTTTTCTCACATGCCATATTGAGAAACCCCCAGTAGATTTTTTATCATTGATTTAAAAAAAAAAATCATGTGATAATGCACTTGAAAATGGCTACAATTAAATTATTTCAAGCTTATTCGAGCATCAAAGTACACTTTCACATTGAAACACCAATGAAATAATAATACGTCTGTTGTTTGGACATGTCAATACTTGCCGTACCCTGCCGCGATTCTGACTTGATTGCGCCGCGTGGTTTGTGGCGGATCTTGACCTGGTCAAAATCTTTCGGGTCAGAATCTGACGACAGTAAAAAACAGCAGAGTACGTGTCATGTCTGTCTATCATCAAACAATAAGGATGTCGCTCACGTGACATCCATTTGTTAACCAAAGCCAAACCAACGCAAACTCTTTGTCTAACTCAACATTAGACACAAATTTAATATATTGTTACCCAAGAAAAAAATAACAATGAGAAGAGACAAAAACTTGTTTTCCCCATTGCTTCAATGGGAACACATTTATTTGGCCTTGAAATTGGAATTTTTGACAACTTTCATCGTGTCCAAGTTATATTGGATACAATGAAAGCTGTCAAACGCGGGGCAACGAGGATAAATAATATTATAGTCCGAGTGTCCGGACCCAGAATAAAAATAGTGAGATATTCTGAAGTTTGATAAAGGAGGATTTTTGATGCTGCTTAACAAAAATGAGACGTAGGCCAATCGTGGTACTCAAAAACATCCAACAAAAACAAACATAAAGCATGATAGAAAAATCAAACGTTTATTGACAATTAAAAAGAGGTAACTTATGTGTACTGGGTTTTCCTTTTTAATTTGCCTCCCCTTTAGAAACCCTATTAACAGAGATACCCAAAATATGTTAAAATGAAAGTCGCATGATTTTTCTTGAAGATTTTATAATAAATAAGAGAAAGAACATCACTATTGGAAATCGGGAAAATGTGGAAAAGTTATTTTTTTTCCAAATGAAATGCCCTATATTTTCATAGAGATTCAAGATATTCTCATTTTTCTCTTTTCAAAAATACATAGTTTGCCTAGCCAGTTTTTGAGTTATTTCACTTTGATTCATAGTGAGAAGTTGCAATACGGACGAATAATGCTATAATTCATCGCAACCGTTATGGGAAACCATAAGAAACCTAGGGAAACAAAATATTCGATGACAGAAAAGTACTTGATATGAGTAAAAATCGTTATTTCCCTTGGTGATCCATGGCAGCGGCGATAAAATATCTTATTATTTCCCGCATTGCAAGTTAAAGTGTTTACAAGTATACTTAATTCACACCCTGTATACAGGGTGAGTCGGGAGGAACGGACCAAATTTCAGGAGTTTATTATACAAGCGAAAACAATGTAAAAAAACCATATGTTCCGTTATTCATTTGTTTTCAAGTTATAGCGCAATTTCATGTTTTTTACGTCCCACTTTTATCAAAGTGTTCACGTAATCAGAGTAGTGGACCATAAATGATTGATCCACTGATCGACCGGGGCAAACGATAAACTACATACAGGGTGACAATTTTAAAACATGAAATTTTCATATCTTGGGAACGAAAAACTGAATCAAGAAACGCTCAAAACAGATTCTATAAAACGAAGGGGGAACAAAAAAAGCGTATAAACCCACCCTTATCTGTAACCCCTAAGACAGGATGAGATACACCCTTGGAATTTTAAATATAAAGGGGGGTCGAATGATACCTCATTTTGAAGGCCCTTCGCCTCTGACTACAATTGCCGAGCTTCAAGCCTCTGCTGTTATTCCTGTTGAAATAACAGCTTGACAACATTTTATTTTTTTATTTTATTTTATTCAATAAATAATTCCCCTTAAGAGTTAACTTCTCTATACTAAGGGGATATGATGAGGGACTGAATACCTTCAAAACGAGGTATACTATTACTCCAAAAAAAGGCCTGACTGATAGCTCGTTTTGGAGGTCTTCAGTCCCTAATCATATCCTCTTAGTATGGAGAAGTTTACTCTTGCGTGTAATTATTATTTATTGAATAAAATTAAATGAAAAAATAAAATTTTGACCAGCTGTCATATAAACAGGAATGACAGCAGAGACTTGAAACTCGGCAGTTGTAATCAATGTCGAAAACTTGACCCCCCTTTGATAAGAATATAAACATAAGTGTTGTGGGTATTTTATCGTCTGATTAAATTAAAGAACGAAACATCCAAACCTTCCACGTCCTGCTTTTTCGATAATTTTGATGTGTTGAGAGAATCGAGGTATGTATTTATAAATTGAAAAGAATGATGTTAAGTCTTGACATGTTCTGCAAGGGCAATTTTATTTGGTTTTTGAAGATTTGGAATTCTGACACTTCATTGATGTTCACTTAGTCTGGTCTTGAGGTACTAGGTACCTACCACTACGACAAGCGGCCTATATTGGGCAAACTAGTCGGTATCTTAGTAATCTAGGCATCAAAATTACAAGAACATTATAAATACTCAAATGTTGTTATCCAATATTATACGCTTTTGTATAAGCCTTGTTGGTGAAGCGTACTTTTCACTCATTCTTGGGAAATCCCCAGCTGAGTTCCAATTCTTCGTGAGCTCTTCGTCGCATCTTCTTCTACTAATGGTAATGGTAATGGTAAGGGTGGGGGGACAAAAGCCCGGCGAGTAGGCCTAGTGGCCCTTTTCGCCAACCCCGTGCTTCCAACCCTCTTCACTCCAGTCGTCCTGTCATTGTTGTGAAGCGGAGCAGGTCATCCCAGCTCAGGTCCCCCAACTCCACCCGAGGAATGGTTGCCGCTCCTAGGACCCTCCTCCTCAGGCGGCCCCACCTATCACAGACTCCCAGTAGATGGTAGGAGGTTTCCTCCGCCCTTCTACAGTAGGGACATAGGGGTGATTCGCCTATTCCTAGTAAATGCAAGTGTCGGTTGAGCTTGCAGTGCCCTGTCAAAATGCCTACGATGATGCTCAGTGCCTTCCTACTCTTGTTCAGCAATTGGGCCGTCCTTGGTTTGTTGGGATGTGTGATTATCTCTCTGGCTTGCCTACAAGTCGTGTTATTCCTCCAGTTTTTGACTGTGTTCTCCCAGGCCCACTCATTCAGGGCCTCGGTGATCAGTCGTTTACTCAGGCCCAGGTGTGGTTCTGGACCGGGCTGGGGTGATGAAGAGCCTAGTCTGGCTAGCTCGTCCGCGCGTTCGTTTCCGAAAATGCCCATATGTCCCGGTACCCAAACCAATTTGACCTTCTTGCTCTCGCCTAGGGCGTGCAGAGCATCACTGCATTCTTGAACCAGCGGGCAGCTGATCCTTGGCTTGCATAATGCTCTCAGTGCCGCTTGGCTGTCAGAATGGATAATTATGTTATCTTCTGTTCCCCTTTGAACCTCCTCCCTAGTTGCTACCTCCAGGATAGCAAAAACCTCTGCTTGGAAGACCGTGGTGAGCTTTCCGAGAGGGAAAGCCTCACCGGCATTCCTGTCTTGTCTGTATACTCCGGCTCCTGTAGCCTTAGAGTTGGCCTTTGAGCCGTCGGTGAACCAGATCTGCGTGCTACCTGGTGTTTCTGCCAGCGTGGTCCGCCACTCGTCCCTGGAAGGAAGGTGTACCTCAAAACTTCTGTGAAGTCTGAGTCTTCCATCCGTGGCTGTCAGTCCCGCCGCCAGTAGCGGTATCTCACGCCTCACAATAGAAGCTAATCTAGTGTGGCCAACCTCTGTGCCTCTATCCTTCCATACTTCCTGAGCAGACATCCTTATGTATGCTGCCATCGCTTCCCTCTTTATCCAGATTGCCAGTTCTGGCAGCGCAAGGAGAATGTTCAGTGCAGCTCCTGGTGTAGTCCTCATTGTACCGGTTATGCTCAGACAGGCCATCCTTTGAAGTCTGGTTAGTCTGATTTCGTTAGTGGCTTTCTCGGTGGCCGGCCACCAGACCACGGCTCCGTATGAGATCCTCGGTCTGATGACGGCTCGATAAAGCCAGTGAACGACGTGTGGTTTTAGGCCCCACCGCCTACCTACCGCTCGGCGCAGCATCCACATTGTGGCTATGCCCTTTTTAACTGTCTTTTCAATATGGGGTTTCCACGTTAGCTTACTGTCTAAGACCACCCCGAGGTACTTGACCTCCTGTTTCAGTGCTAGCGGCATCTTGTACAGAGTGGGTGGTTTGAACTTATTGAGATTCCTCCTGTTTGTAAAGAGGATCAGCTCCGTTTTTGTGGGATTCACTGAGAGCCCCATCTCTTTACACCATACCTCCAGAATTTTACACGCTGACCTCATACGCTCGCAGACAATTTCTAGATGTTTACCTCTCACGAGTATAAGGCCATCGTCTGCGTAGGCCTGCGCATAAAAGCCCTCCAACTCCAGTCTAGTCAGGAGACTGTCCATTATCAGACACCAAAGCCTGGGTGAGAGGCAGCTGCCTTGGGGGCAACCTCCTTGCACGTCTGCCTCTACATGGCAGTCTCCTAGTGACGTTTTCACCTGGCGGTCCCGAAGAGCAGACCGAACCCAACTCACCAGGGAGGCCGGGGTTCCCCTGGCCGTAAGGGACTCGCAGATGACGTCCGTTTTAGCCTTATCGAATGCTCCTTCTACGTCAAAGAACAGGGTCAAGGCGACCTCTTTGTCGTTTAGAGTCCTTTCAGCTAGTTGCACTACGGCATGTAGAGCCGAGTCCGTACTCTTACCCTTGCAGTAGGCGTGCTGGTTCCTGTGAATTGGAGATCTCAAAAGAATCTCCTCCGTCAAATACCTATCGATCATCTTTTCTAGTGTTTTCATTTGAAAAGATGTCAAACTGATTGGCCTGTGGGATTTTGGTAGTCCGTAGTCTTCCTTACCAACCTTTGGGATGAATACCACCTTAGCGGTTTTCCATCGATCTGGGACATGTCCCAAGGCGATGCTGGCTCGGAAGATGGATTAAGGTGTTGGTTTTAGCAGAGGCTCGGCCCTCTGCATCAACGCCGGGAAAATCCCATCAGGTCCTGCTGCCTTGTATGGACTAAACTCACTTAGCGCCCACTCTATGGATTCGTCGGTGACGATCTTATTCGCCGTATCCCAGTCAGCCATGAGGATAGGGGGGGGAGCTATTGAGGGGGAGTTGGTGCTTTCTCCCGGAAAGTGAGTTTGGAGGAGTAGGTGTAGTGTTTCCTCCCTATTGTTAGTCCATGTGCCATTTTCCCTTTTCAACAGCCCTATCTCTGTTGTTCCCTCTGAGCCGAGCAGCTTCATGAGTCTCGCCGACTCTGAGAGAGATTCGATCTCCCCGCAGAATCCACGCCATGCAGCCCTCTTGCTACTTCTTACCTCTGATTTGAATTTCCTCCGGGCTTCAACGAAGGTGTCCCATTCGAGCTGTCCACGCCCCCCTGAGAGCTCGGCGGTGCGACCTCCTGGCGTCTTTTTTAAGCCGCTCTAGGGTATCATTCCACCATGGGACTTTTTTGGTTCTCGCCTTCTTGAGAGGACAGGATGCTTCGAATGCGGACGAGATTGCCTTGTTAAGGGCCTCTACCTCCGTCTCCAGTTCTTCCTTGGAGGTTATATGCCGGTCTCCGGTACCCACGGTCCTACTTAGACAGTTATTGAACTTATCCCAGTCGGTTGACCTCGGGTTCCGTTTGAGAGGCAAAGTTTCTCCTTCCGCCTCTAGCGTGAAGCGGATTAGCCTATGGTCTGACATTGTTATGTCGTTCGTAACACTCCAGTTTTTCACCTTGCACAAATAATTTTGCGACACGACCGTTACGTCTATCACCTCGCGCCTGACGCGATTGACGAAGGTCGGCTCCGCATTTTTATTGGCGACTTCAAGGTTTTCCGCTGTGAGGTACTCTAGAAGAGCAATACCTCTCGTGTTGGTGTCGGTGCTGCCCCAGATAGTGCAATGTGCGTTCGCGTCACAGAGGATAATAGCGGGAAAACCTGACTTTTTCGTGTACTCAACGATTTTAATAAGTTCCTCCGTAGGGGGTAAGCGCACAGTATCGTACGGAAGGTAAAGACTTATCAAAAACAACTTACGTATCGTTCCCTGGAGTTTGTATTCTAGAAGGATCACGGTGGCATCCCTGGTGCCCAGCTGGGGTAGGTGGGTTACCTGCAGCTCCTTGGATGCCATGATACAGGTCCGTGGTCGATCTAGTCCTCCGTTGCCGGCGTAGGTGTTCATGCCGGTCACCTGGAGGCCTCTGATGTTTTCCCTGAAATAGTAAGGCTCCTGGATTAGTACAATTTCCCCCCTTTTTGCCACCATGATGCTCGCAAGTTCTGCGGTGGCATCTCGGCTATGTTGGAGGTTGATTTGACTTACCCGTATAGTGTCCATTGCGAGGCGTACGATGGACGGGGACCACGCTTTACTGACCTGTGGTCTGCTCCTCCACCGGGGGCTTGGAGGCTGCCGACGTGGGTGGCAGGGCGGGTCTCCGTTGGGTGCTAACCCTAAAGACCCTGAGTGAGACCAGTTCGAAGAACATGGTCCACCCTGCCGCGTCCAGCCTTTTAACCGTTTCCCGATTTACTCGGAAAACGAGTCGCCACTCCCCTGGTTTACCCTCAGTTGCTAGATGTCGCCAGTTAGCGACACCTAGGGACCTGTTTTGAAGATCCAGCATCTCCATGATGGGCCCTACCACTGGCTTGTCCTTCCTCTTTGAGGTGAAGGTAACCTTCACCGGACGAGGAGCGTCAGCGGCACGGTATGCCCTGAAGGTTCGGTCTCCCCTGACTAGCTGCGGACATTCCGTCAGCAGCCAGTCTCGCGAGACCTCGTCCTCCGCCGTGACCAGGAACCAGCCATTTTCCTGTAACCCAGTGTTCCGAAAGCGGAGTTCGTGACCTCGGGAGTCCTGTGAGGAACCCGCCATGGTCACCCTCATCTTCTCGATGAGGTGACTCCTAATTGCTTCCGCTTCCTCTGGGTGCACCGTGAAGTCGTCTCCCTCGGGGAGGATGACGACTTCATTAGCCCTTCCGACTGCCGAGCGGTAAGAGCCAGTCGAGGGGCCCTCAGCAGACGCCGGCGCCGATACCGGGCAACTCCTCAGAAGAGGTGACCTACCCGGTTGACCGCCGCGGCTAACCGCCGACGAAGCACCCCCTCTTGGTCTCTTCGTTCTTCTGTCAGGCGTGGACTTGTCACTCCTGACCCTCTCCTTCCCATCTGCCGGGACCCTGGGTGGGGTGGGCTCTGGGTCTTCCCTGGTGGATGCTGGGCCCTCCGGGAGCTTGATGGGCGTAAGCTGCTTAGCTACCCTTCTGGCATCCCTTGATGTCGGGCCTCTCCTATGGGCCTTCTTGATGGCAGATCTCTCAGCCCTTGCGGGCCCAGAAGGATTCTGACCATCCGCCGTTGGAGCGTTGGTAGCAAGGAAGGTGGTCTGCTGGCTGGTGCCAGCCTGCAGTTCCTCTCTTTTCCGCCTACGCTCCTCACGACGCTTTTCGGTCCGTTTGCGGTTTTTCCTTTCCTTCTTTTTGAGCTTCAGCTGTTGCAGCTGCTCTGGCGTGAGAGCCGGACGAGCGTCTGGGGCGAGAGCCCCTGAAGCGCCGGACGCCATTGAGCTGCTACTGCCTGGAGCGTGAGCCCCTGGTAGTTCAGCTTGCTCAGTCCCGGGGTCGATTGCCGAGACGACTGAGGGCGCCTCTTCCATGGGTGGTGTCACATCCATTTCAGTGGCGCTTGAACTCTTGGGGCCAGGATTGCCCTCTAAACTGTTTGTTGGCGATTTTTTACCTGAAAAAGAGTTATTATCGTTTTCCATGATGATTGGGGGGTGGGTTGTTCGTAAGTATGTCGGTCTCCATGAAGGTTGGGTCAGTCAAAGGTAGGTGTGGTCTGGTTTTGATGTCATGTTAGAGCTCGCTTCCTCCACCGCTCCAACCCCGGCTTCGTGGAAGAATGTGCTTGCCCCAGTGACGAAGTCCGGCAGCCGCGGTTGTATCACCCCCAACTCGAGCAGCAGGGTCCTGACCAGGCGCCACCTGGCACTACTACCCGAGTTGAGATTTTACACCGGTTGATGGGGCAGCCCTCTACATCGGCTAGATAAGAGTGGCCCCTGTACTAACTACGGCGGCCTAGGGAAATTGCCGTAAACCCTAGTTGTTACGCTGCTACTTACCGGATCGGCATCACTGGGATTCCGCCTCATCGGCGAAGGAAGGACGCGGCTTTAGTCCTCGAGCTCCCACATGACATTCTTGTCCCCCTCCTTCTTTCCTGGGCTTGGGACCAGCTAGGTGACGGCTTCAAGGCCGCGTGATGTTGGGTGAAGACACCTAGCAACACAAACACCACGCGGCAGTATACCCTCACCTAGGCGAAGTTCTTCTACTAAAGCTAGAACATTTTCCATTTCTTCTAAATCCTGTCGAATGGCTCGTTCGGATGTTACATTAGCACTTTGAAGTGTTCAGGTTTCGCCTTACAACTTGAAACAAATTAATATTGGATAACATTTGAAATTTTCTTATTATTTTGATGCATAGATTACACCATTAGAGTTGAGCCCATTCCTCCCAAGTCACCCTGAATACAGGGTGTCCCATCATAGAAGTATTGGGAGATATACTAACCGTTCTTGTAGTTGGGACAAAATTATAAGACTAAAATGTTCTTTAAAATATTTCCTTAACTTTTTCTTACTGTAAAGTTACTGCCTGAAGAAGGTTTTTCCGTACTAGCTTCATAACGGTGGGATCAATTTTGCTAAAACTTGGAAACTTTAACCACTCAAGACTGATAATAATATGAAATTGTGACAGTAATTTAATCTCGGTTTGGAATGCCGAAAATGTTTACATTTTCATTAGCTTGAATAAGATTTAGATTTAGATCAATTTCTTCGGTATCTCTTGTTAAATTATTCAACCTCGATATGAGGGAAATTAAGTTTCAAATTCAAACAAAGCAAAAAGCGCGGGGTGAAAACTCAAGCAACTACTCTAGACAATATTTGAGGCCGAGAACAGGCCTCTTCACGTCACGTGCTGTAAATGTACACATCGAGCCAAGCGTTGATCCGTCTATAAAAGCTCCGTGAAGTTAGCAAAACGAGTTTCAAATTTGTGGTCTTTCAAACGACAAATAATTAGAAAGTCATAAGTGAGTATTTGTAAGTCATAAATCGGAATTTGTAAGTCAATAGGTAATCTGTTAGTAACGAAACAATATTCTCTGCCAACTTCCCGGAAGCAGCGCGATGTTCGGAAATATCAGTTTTTTTATTTTAATAATTAGTAAGTGATTAGTAAGTATTTGTAAGTCATAAATCAGAATTTGTAAGTCAATCGGTAATTTGTTATTAACGAAACAATATTCTCTGCCAACTTCCCGGAAGCAGCGCGATGTTCGAAAATGTCAGATTTTTTTATTTTAATAATTAGTAAGTATTTTTAAGCCATGAATTAGAATTTGTAAGGTTGATTTAGAAACTTGCCGTTCGCCGGTGCCGCTAACGTTGCCGTCGCCCAATGCATTTATAAACTTTTATACCGTCGATTGCCGTCGAAGATTCTCAAATTCTTTGTCTACATTTGGTAGATTTTGGAAATCTCAGTTTTATGATATAAAAATATTAATTATTGGAACAAAACTTTATTGAACCATTTTCCCATGGCATAAGCTACGAACGGCGGACGGCAAAAGATGGAGATGAACGATCTCCAGCGGTGCGCCAACGGCAGACGGAATGATATAAATGTGTGCAGGCGCGTCCATATGTTTATCTCGAACTTCAAACGTTAGCGTTAGCGGTAACGGCGAACGGTGAGTTAATAAATCCCACTTAAGTCATTGGTCGCGTTCATAAGACGGAACAGTTACCGGTCCTCTCCTGTAGCGCTCTTTGACTGTTAAGTCTTATGAGACTGCTAACAAAGTGGCGCTTCATTCATAAGAAAGAGTGGTAACAGTTCCACAACTGTTCCGTCTTATGAATGCGAGCAGTAATTAATTTGTTATTGACATAACAATGTTTTCTGCCAACTTCCCGTGTTTGAAAATTCCAGATAAAATTCTTCATTTTAACAATAAGTGAGTAATTGTAAGCCCTGCAATACAACTTATAAGTCAATAATTAATTTGTTATTACCAAACAATATTTTCTGACAACTTTCCGGAAGTTTCCGGAAGCAGTGCATTGTTTGATAATAATGATTATTCTTTTTTTTACAATTAGTAAGGAATCAGTATTTTGAAGCCATGAAGGATCAGAATAATCAGTTTCAGCTATAGTTAAGTAGTCTTATATAATTGAGACATCATTTTCTGCCGCCTCTTCGAGAACAGCGAATGTTTAAAACTGTCGATTTCTCATTTTGATAATGAATAGTTTACAAAAATTTACTAATCGCTCACTTATTATCGGAATTATTGAAAAATTCACAATATCGAAACATCATGCTGCTCCCGGGAAGTTGGCAGAAAAGTTTTTTTTTTGTTTCGTGACAAAATCACTTACCAATTATCAAAATAAAAAACAAATAGAATATTCGAACCCGGCGCTATTTAGTTCTGGTTTACAAATATTTACTAACCATTTACTGATTGTTAAAATGAAAAAATCTATTATTTTTAAATACCGCGCTGCTTCCGAGAACTTGGCAGAAAATATTGTTTTGTTGTTAACAAGTTACCTATAGACCTACAAATTCTGATTTATGACTTACAAATACTTACTAATTGTTAAAATGAAAATACTTGCATTTCCAAACATCGCGCTGCTTCCGGGAAGTTGGCAGAGAATATTGTTTCGTTAATAACAAATGACCTATTGACTTACAAATTCTGATTTACAAATACTTACTAATCACTTACTAATTAATCAAATAAAAAAAACTGATATTTTCGAACATCGCGCTGCTTCCGGGAAGTTGGCAGGGAATTTTGTTTCGTTAATAACAAATTACCCATTGACTTACAAATTCCGATTTATGACTTACAAATACTTACTAATCACTTACTAATTGCTAAAATGAAAAAATCTTAGAACATCGCACTGCTTCCGGGAAGTTGGCAGAAAATATTGTTCCGTTTATAACAAATTAGCTATTGACTTACAAATTCTGATTTATGACTTACAATAACTTACTAATTGTTAAAATGAAAATACTTGCATTTTCAAACATCGCGCTGCTTCCGGGAAGTTGGCAGGGAATATTGTTTCGTTAATAACAAATGACCTATTGACTTACAAATTCTGATTTATGACTTATAAATACTTGCTAATCACTTACTAATTAATAAAATAAAAAAAAAACTGACATTTTCGAACATCGCGCTGCTTCCGGGAAGTTGGCAGGGAATATTGTTTCGTTAATAACAAATTACCCATTGACTTACAAATTCCGATTTATGACTTACAAATACTTACTAATCACTTACTAATTGCTAAAATGAAAAAATCTTTGAACATCGCACTGCTTCCGGGAAGATGGCAGAAAATATTGTTCCGTTTATAACAAATTAGCTATTGACTTACAAATTCTGATTTATGACTTACAAATACTTACTAATCACTTACTAATTATTTGTAGTTTGAAAGACCACAAATTTGAAACTCGTTCTGCCAACTTCGCGGAGCTGTGTATAAATACAAGTTGGAATGACTGGTTAAATTCTTCCAAATAATAGAAAAGATATTTTGCCCATAAAATTACTGTTATGTCGTCCGGATTTTTAGCTTTCACTAGAAACATACTTCTTATTCTTCTATTGAAGTGTGAAGGTCTTCCAATAAAGTCACTTTTCCACTCTTCCATTGTTTTCTCAGAGACTGGTCTACCATTTAACCACTTTTTGTTTTTTTGTTGAAGAGGTTTCAATTTGGTTTCACTTGGGATAAATACCTTAAACATATCATTTTTGATGTTTGAAATACTTTTTCATTTTCTCTAGCCGGATATTTTTTTTTTCTCATTCAGGTAAAAAATGATCCACTACAATACTTTCCACTTCTACAGTTCTCTTGGAAGATAGTAAAACTTGTAATATGAAAAAAATTTAGGAGATATCATTAAACATAGATTTTAAATTCTAAATTGCTAGTTACTACTGTGTTTTCAAGGGGATATCAGAAGTATAATGTTTATACCTCATTACTCATTTCTTTTGTGAACTGAAATACTGAATATTTAAATACAAGCTGAGCTGGCTTTTTTAGAACACAGTACCCCAAGAAACTTCGAATGAAGCAGCAGACCTTCTTCGACAAAATGAAGAATTGAAAAGTAGACTAGAAGCAGTCGAATCTGAAAAAAAATTACTGGAAACCAGGATATCCGAAGTTTACAAGACTGCTAAAGCTGAGCTGGAAAGAAAAGATCGGAGAATTAAGGAGTTGAATGAAGAGAAGGATAATATTATATTACGGAGAAATAATCGAACACATTTTTACAATGGTAATTGTTTCTCATTGTATGAAATAAATCTATCAAAATGTTTTTTTTTTCAGACAATAGACAGAATTATGACCCCCATACAAAATTCCAGAGACATCAGGTACCAAGAAATGAAATTGATCAAAAGACACGTGCACTTCAATGTTCCAATGTTGAGAATGCTGGGCAGCGGATTAAAAATATTTACAGCACCCAGAATACATCTGCACATCAAAATACACAATCGAACGTTGGTCAGCTTACTTCAAATAACCATGACATTGTTGGCGAAGAAGTTAAAAAACATCTTTCGAAGTCAATCGTGAAAAATCCCGCTCAACACGCAGATAGAAAATTCACAGTTAAAGAAATAGACATTGAATATGAAAAGTATTCGACTAAACTCAAACAAAAGTTTCCTCATAATTATAAGCACGAAGGCAATGAAGTTCAAACTGAATCAACCAAATGTTATGAAGTTGAAGTTAAGCCTAGTAATGATAGGTCTTCAAACTTGATTGATAAACGTGGTGGGATATTGTCAAATACGCGTAAACCAGAAGAAAAAGTTCCACATTTGGACGAGAATATGAAAAAAGTGGACTCCCGAGGTGAACCCAAATGCAAAACTGTCCAAAAACAACCTGATGACTTACAAACAGACGTCCAAACAGAATCTAGATCAAATCTTGACAAAAACAACACCAAAGATAATAACTGTAGGAGATCCAGATCCAAATCTCCAACAAGAAGCACGACTGAAGACGCTTCAAGGAATGGAACAATCCGTAAAAATCCACCAGAAACCTTACCTAAATCTAGACCAAGCTCTCGAGAAGGACATTCTCAACCTAGTGAAATGAAAGATCAACAACGGCGGACTTCAAATAATGACATCAATCATAAATTACAATCGGATGCATCTGCACCTGAAAAATCCAATTTGAAATCGGGCGGAGAGAAAGGTTCACAACTAAAAAATTGTGAGCAGCTGACTGATCATAGTCATGATAAAACTGTTGAAAGTGTTAAAGAGCATCATCTTTTACAGTCAAACGTCAATAATGAACATCTTGATAGGCTGACTTCGGAAACCCTGAAATCTCCAAGTGAAAGTAAAAGCGCGACTGATATTATCCATCCGGTAATCCACAAATCTTCAACAAGAAGTAGAACTCCACCAGGAACCCCACCTGAACTTAGATCAATTTCTCGAGAACGGCAGATGGACGGTAAAAATAAGTTTGATGAGAAACAAGATAAAAATACAAAATGTGTAAAGGGACATAAAGACGAGTCTTCAGATATTGGGGATAGTTCTAATGAATCTAAAAAAGATTCCATTTCCCAATGTCGCCAGGACAAAGATCCACATTTTCAAAATATTGAGCAGACTTCGAGTAAAAGTACAACTTCCACACAACGTTTGGATCAAGAAAATGAAAAATATACGGCAAAAACACTGGGAACCGAGCACGTCGAAAATTCTCATAATACTGTAACAACTGAACCAAAGGAAAAGTCTGCTCATAATAACAGAAATCAAGGTGGTAGATTACGACGCGAATCTATTAATCGTTATGAAGCGTATGTTGAGCCTTGTAATCGATTAGCAGATTATGGGCAGTTGAACCAGATTGATAAATTTGATGATAAAGGGAGGACAACCACATCAATGAAAAAACTTAACGAAAAAGATTCCAATTTGAACACAAAAAAAGATATGATAAATACAAAATCCCAATTTGATCTAAGATATAAAATTTCCAAAAAGAAAACTGATGTCCTCCAGATTCATAACTGCATAGAAATCACGTCAAGCAGTGAGGAAAATGACTATAAAGATAGTAAAAACCGTGAACGACCCAAATCATTAACTACGGAAAGATATAAAGATGGGATCACAAATCCTAAATATAAGCAAATATCAGACGAAACCAAATTTCGAACAAGAAGTGAAAGTATGGAAGCAGAAACCTCTAAAAATAGAATCAACCTCAGAACTCCTCCGGAAACCCCTCCCAGATCCAGATCAAGTTCTCGAGAGCGGAAGTGTAAAAATGTGTTAGATGACGAAAGAACTAAAAGTACAAAAAATGTAAAAGGACACAAAGTGAAATTTTCAGATATTCGGGATAGATCCAGATCCAAAGAATCTTATAAATCCCATGTGGATACAACTGCACATCAATATAGCGAGGTCAAAGATTTTGGTCAGAGGACTCCAAGCAAACGTACATCTGAAACTTATAAAAAAATAGAAACTGAACACTTTGAAGAAAGGTCTGCTCATAATCACAAGAATCAAGTTAGTAATACACGACGTAGATCCACTGATTGTTATGAGACGAATGTTGAGCCTCGTAATCATTCACCAACCTTACAAATAGCAAAAGAATCCCATTTGAACACAAAACAAGATATGATAAATGAAGAGCAAACATTTGATCCCAAATTTAAAATTCCCAAGAAGAACGTGGACGTCCTCCAAACTGACGACTATATAGAGATTATAACAAGCAGTGATGAAAATCACTTTACAGAAAGTAAAAACCGTGCAAGACCCAAGTCATTGTCTAAGGAAAGATATAAATATGCTATCACAAACCCTAAACATAAACAAATATCAGACAAACCCAAATTTCGAACAAGAAGTAAAAGTTTGGCAGGAGAAAGAAGAAATAGAATGAATCCCAGAACTCCTCCGGGAACCCCTCCTAGATCTAGATCGAGTTCTCGAGAAAGGCGTACAGAACGCAGAAAAAGTCCTGATATGGGAAGAAACAAGAGGACGAGGTTCTTGAGTCAACACACTAAAAGAGAAGATGTTCGTGATAGATTCAAGAAATCGGATACTTCTAATATTAAAAGAGGGTTCAGAAATACGAGAAATAATAGGACTTCATCAGAATCTATGGATATAAAAATGAAAGACATAAAATCAGACTACAGATCTAATAACAGAAACAGTAACAGATCATCTTCCAGAGAAAGGTACAGGAAGTCTTCTGAAAAAGAGCCCTATAAAAGACCAGTTTTCAATGGAAAAAATAACGATCGGATCAGAGAAGGTTTTCATAAAGAAAGAGATTCAAGGCGGAACCATTCACCCGATTACAAACGCGCCATCTTCGAAATATTGAGAGAACATTACAGTCATGGTTATGATAGAGATACAGATCGTTCAAGGAATTTTAAAAAGACAGAAAAGGATAGAAGAAAAGAATCTACTATCAGATCTCGTACCAAACGCAGGTATGTGAATTCTGGCGTTAATATAATGTTTCTCTAATGAAGTACTATACTATTTTAGTGATAATTCAAGAGAATTGGATATATGGAAAAGTATTGCTCCCGAACTCCTAGACTACAGTAACGAGGAACTAGCGATGTAAGTTTTTAAGTCGGATTAATAACAGGTGGATAAAATCATTTATTGAAAAAACACCTTGAAATGAGAACGAAGTGGAGAGAGGAATGAAATTGAATTGTTGAAGAGGGTGATTAACTTCCAAATCAACAGGCAGTGTTTTTGTCTCGAAAATGTGTTTAAAAAAAAAATCAGAAGTTTTCTCACGACTTTGTTTGCGGTGTGTTCATTTCAATAAGACAAAGTGTAATTGAAAAAAAAATCTACCTTACGGTGTTGGGAATTTGTTCGTTTATTGGAAATATTGATCCTCAAATAACGGAAAATGGGATCATATTTTATGATGAAAACTACATGTTGATCCGTTGAATTTGGCCATTGGATATCTTTCTTATTATTATTGGTCGCAGACAGATTTTAGATTGTCAAAGTTGAAGTAATTTTTTTTTGTGGGTCATCATGATATATCATTTTATCATTTGAAAAGTATTCAAACGAAAATAAATCACGTAATTGATCATTATTATGATTACTTGCCAAGTTATTTCGTGATTTGGTAACGTGTAAATAATTTTCAAATGATAATGGACAATAATTATGTCGATTCTAGGTCCATTGTGAAAAGTAGATTTTCATGAAAATAGTATAATACTCAACGAGCGGGAAATGGTGGCTATTACTCACGAGGATGAAGTAATCTTCTGAGTGAGTAATAGCCATTTTCCTCTAGTAGAATACTATACTTTTTCTATGATTATTCAATAATTGAAGCAATATTTCATTTAATTTTGACGGCACTTTTTGACAACTATACTTAAAGTGAGGTTAGGTTGTTTACACAATGGCTATAAAACAAGTATGGACGGTCAAGAAATGAATGCAAAGGTATGATTTGAGAAAAAAAAAGAAAATTGATCAATTTCTCGAAAACCGCAACAGATAGGTATAGGATATTATTCATGAATAATATCAAGAATGTTCTGGAAAATAAAATAAGGAAGTAGCTGCTAGTTCCCAACAGAAGCGGCAACGTCGGATGATAGAAAATATTGTTTACATACACGTTTTACCGCTATACCGAAATCATTTTTCCAATTATAACCAATTTATTTTCAAGTCACAATTAATAAACACTCACTAATACACTAATTCAAGTATATCACAACTAATTCATGTTTTAACTGTCCGTTCAGAATTTATACAGGGTGACTCAGCTTTATCCGGCAATATTCAAAATTTAGATTCTGCTTATTAAAATGTACAATTTTTATCCTGTGAACATTTTTTCAACTCCTCGTCAGTTTAGTAAGTAATACACCTTCAAAGATATTTAAAAACATTTATTGATTTGGAAGTTATACTACAATATTTTCTAATGAACCGAATCTAGTTGAGACTCACTGTTTATTTTATACTGAATGACGACGAAATGTCCTTTCGAACCATGACACCATGACAGAAACACCTCGAACAATTATTGAGGTTATGTTCATTTTTAAGAGGTTGTAAACTCTGTAGTCATTATAGGGGCTAATTGAAGTGAAAAAAAGTGTACATTTTAAATTTGTGGAGTGATTTGGCGACATTCATCAACTACTCGTTGTGCAGGTCTTCGACAGATATTGACTGGATCGCATACATTTTAATTTTCAAATGATCAAAAAAAAAAAAATACGGGGTCAAATCTGGAGACCACTCAATAGCTCCTCTCCTTCCAATATCCATTGTCCTGGGAATGTTTCGTCCAAATATCGACCAACTAAGCATAGCAAAGTGGGGTGGCGATGATTTTATAACATTTTTTTTTCTAACTTCCCCTGAAATGACTGTGTAGATAGTAGCGGTCTAAAACTCAGGAGTTATAATATAATGTACATACCTTCAAAATAAGGTATCTGTCGACCCCTCATGCCATTAAAATATTGAGGGTCCTTGTCACTCCCGCTAGGGCTTTGCCGAAAATGCCAAAAAATTGCTGCCCTTGAATCAAAAATCGACGGGTTCGAGGGTTTTTTTCTTGAATGTCTGAAGCGCCCAGAATTACCTCTGTTTCTTTTTCAAATGGCCAGCCTGTATACAGGGATCCCCTTGTATGGATACAAATTGATTAAATAACAGCGTCCAGCCTGTGACGTCCGACTGAGCCTGTCTATCACAGATTTTCTGTTTTATTTTCTGTTTGAACGCTTATTCGGTAATTACAGTAAATAGATTTTTTATTTCACTTGTCACAAGTGAGAACATAGTCATTACCACACAGCATTATTCTTAGTCCTATTGTGATTTCATAAATGTTTAGGCTTTTGGACCGAAAAAAGAGGGTACTTTCGAGGTGTACCTCAGAACGCGAAGAAAACAACGTTCCATTAGACAATTTATCTGAGCCGGAGTATGGCGAATTTACGGATGGTGAAGAAAATAAAGAAGAAGAAATGGAACATCAATATAATCAACAACGAAACGAGCCAAAAACGCGAACTCCTTTAACTGTTGAAGAAATTATCCCACAAAGATTAGAAGGGAACAGTAATAAGACGTCTAAGAAACATGATACATACACGAATAGACACGTCGAAGAGAGAAAAAGTGATATGCCAATGGTTAAAAAAATTGGGTTGGAAGATTACAAAAAACGTCAAAACGTTTTTGTCGCATGTAAGTTGATAATATTAACCATTTTGAAAGGTATTTTCAGTTAGTCATTTCAAAAGCATCCTTCCCAATATGCAGAAAATAAGGGCAATCCTTAGCTATACAACACTGATTTAAATCATTGCAATCCCAAACACTCCAACTAGGGTTGTCATCGCGCATCTCCAATCAAAGCTTTTCTGTCCCCAATAATTGTTCGGAGATGTCATCAGATCAAGTAAATTTGAGTTTTTTCACGGATTTAAGGAGCTGATGTCTCAAGGTGATAGGACGCTCCGTTTGCCGTGAAGTAAAGTGAATACTTCCATTTCCCTCCTTAGAGAAATAACGTAATGTAAACATTTCCCAATTTCCAATGGTCCAATTTCCAAAAAATGCACAAGCAAGAAAAAAATAAATAAAAAAAAACATATTATTTTTTTTTAGATTTTTTTCTGGCCTGACGTGACGCTCTGATAGTTATATTCACATCAATTTTATGCTGACCGCGTGTAATGAATATTCAATAAACATTTATTTTTTGTCTGGAACAAGGAATCAATTCACAGTTTATTAAAGATATCTATAAGGTTGAAAGAAAATTGTGACTAAAGCAAATCATTTTCATCAGGAAGTTTTTACTTAAAAAATAATTGCAGAAATAGTTTGATACTCTTTGAAGAAGCCGAAGGAAAAATGAAGAATCATTTCAGTCTTGGAGCTGCCATTTTTGTGGGTAGACAAATAAGAGACGGTTGTTAAATGAAAAGAGATAATAATATATTTGTGAGCTCAAGACCAACTCAAACTTGTGAAGATGTGATATTTATGAAATAATTCAATTCAAAACGTGAATATTCATTTGGAAAATTATAGTGTCGCGAAAAAAATCAGAAAATACACTATTGAAAAGAGTTTTTTATTTTTACATATTAGCAGAAAAAACTTATCAAATCTAAAATAGATACCAATGATATCTCTTATTCCTAGCTGTATTAGTATTGTACTTTTGTCCTTTGTTTATATCAAAATAATGGACATGGGTGGAAAAAGCAGAGGTAAGTCCATTATTTATCAAAATTCATGCTCAGGCATATTCTTTTAGTTCAGATTATTGCGGATCGTTTGGTGTCTAGATTGAAGTTTTGTTACTTTGTTATGTTTTTCTCGATAAATCTATTTAAACATCATCTATTTTTTTGTATATCTCGAGCGACAAACCAGGTGAGTAAGTAAATGTTCAAAACCATTTTTCGAGTGGTTGCATATCCAATTTCTCTCAACAAATCTTGCTATTTTACTTTTTTTTTGCTTGAAAAAAAGTTGTTTCCTGGCTGCTATGCCCAAATGAAAGAATTCGTTCTTTCTAATTCCCCCAAATTTTTAAGAATAAGACTCACCTGTTTATTGCACCCATGTCTTCAATTGTTGATAATAACAGAATAATAGTTTTTCGCAAATCTTATCGTGAAGAGCTCTTATTAGAGCATACAAAATAAAGTTACCCATGGTCAATTGGCACATTTTTGGTAATATAAAAAATATCAGGATTATCATCCTAATCAACATCAGTACTTAGATGCCATTAATGTTTAAAAAATCATCCTACATGACGTCACAGAATGCATATCCGCAATGAGAAAGAGAGGATTGTTTTAGATCCGCCCCGTTTTCGATCATAAAGTGAAATTTGCATTTTCTTTTTCATTAATTTATAATTGGTATTGGTATTGGTGGGGGGTCAAACCACTGCCCGGCGAGTAGGCCTTGAAGACCCTTTTCGCCAACCCTAGGCACAATGCAGCTCTAACTAAGTTGATGATGGAGATCATCACCTAGTTTTTTTATTAATATATAAAATTTTGAGTCATTTGAAAATGTATGCAAATTGTCCATTATTCAGTTAAATTCGAGAAAACTATATATTTTTTGTGCTAACCACAAATTCACAATTTTATCCTGTTGATAATCCTCCGTAGATTTTGAAACTAGTTTGAAATACATTTGAGTCTATCGTCCATCGTGACTTTATTCAATTATTGTGTCAGACAAACTGCCCTATAGATCTATTGCTCATTTGATAATAATTTGGCTTTTCTAGATGATAAAGCTATCACTGATGATACATCCGTCATCAATTCTAAAAAACATGATCCAGATAAAGATGCTGGAGAACTATCCATTGATAGTGAAGAAGATACAGTTCCATTGAGAGAACCCGTTCCACAAATCTCGGATTCGGAGATTCCTAATATTAATCTTATGGAACCATGCATACGCGACAGTATAGAAAAGTCGACTCTTGACAATGATACTGGATATTGCACAGCCATCAAGGAAGTCGAGACAACTTCAAATGAAAATCAAAAACTGCATGGCGATGTAGATACTAATATATCTAGCACAGGCAGCAGTTTTCTGCATGACTTTTGCATGTCAGATGATGAAAATTGTTGCCATGATGGTAAAAATTCAGTATGTGAAAGTCGACCTACTGAGCCTAAAACTCCATCAGGTGGTGGCAAAATCAATATTTTGGATATTACTATTTTGAGTCCTAGGTAAGTGATATTTTATTTTTTCAATTTAAATTGACATGGATAATGTCTATTTGCTTGGGGTTTGATCCGCACGTAGTTGTAAGACAAATTATTGACACATATTATGATGACGATTTTGACCGGCCCAAATGTTTTTAGCTCGCACGTTCTGTGATTGGTTCACTCCTGTGAAAATCACGCTAGCTCGGAGTAATCGCAAAACTCTCAACGAGCAATAACAAAATAGATCCACCGGGAGTGGATTAACGTTTTTGTCGAATACGGCGGGGCTATGAACTCTGTTTTGGCTTTTTCAATCTAACCTAAAGAAAAAGAACCCAACTTTTGTTTTATTGAAGATCTATTCGATCTACGACAAGAACAGTGGCCTGTAGCTAACGAAAAACAAAACAATACATCTCCATCAGAATATGAATTGAAAACTTTCAAGAAACAACTTCAAGTGCGGTATAAACTATTTCTTCATCGTCTGATGAAACTACATCATTAGGTTACTCGACGAAGAATATTCAAAACTATCATCAAGTTCGTCTTGCAGTACCGATCGAGAAACATTGCACTCGATGGCTGTTCAGAGCAAAAACAGTAGTTCAGTCGAACATAAAGTTGTTCTTGCACCATCAACAGTCGAACACAGACACGACCGAATAACTAAAGCCGAACACGTAGCCAGAACGCGTATTTCCGTTTCCGTGTTCATTTCAAATCTGTGGGGTCTTGAAATGAACACGGATTTGTCACTTTCATGTATACAGGGTGATCCAAAAAGAAGTTATGACAGCTAAGCTATTTTTGTCAAAATAGAAACCCCTATTTTTCATTTTGTTTTTGAGTTCTACGTCAAAATTTTAACGTATTGGTAGCAGTAACAGAGTTGATAATAATCGACTTAGGTAATTTTTTACGACAAAATTGGAATTTTAAAAATGGTCCGTCCAAGTGAACGGCAACTGAAATTAAAAATTCACAAATCCGAGAAAAAATCACCTGATTTTGAAATGAACTTTGTTCCAACCCTAAGTTCTCACTGTTATTTTCTTCAAACACTTATCGTTTGTTAGAAAGCCGATATCCAACTCAAATGGACAAATCTGTAGACATCAATTTTGATCATTCTCATAGGATGAAGTGGCAGAATCTTTGAACCTTTCACGTTGCTCAGAAGATACGAAACAGCTATTTATATCCACTTCTGATTCGAGAAGCAGCTAGATCATATCACGAGTTAAGGAAATGGAAAATACTGAGAAGTATTTTTTTTTTGGAAAAAATAATAACCCGGCAATCACTTGAGTATGTGAACGTAAACGGCAAGTTCAAAACCGTCGGGAAAAATCAGCTCAAAAAAGATTATCTGTACGCTGGTAATCACGATGGCTTATCGCCACACACGGATTGCATTGCTCAAACAGTTTGACTGAGCATGACGGACTAAATACTGGAAGAAAAACGACTAAAGATTATAAGATACTGAGAGAACTTACTCTTCAAAAAAAAAGATTTGTCAAGAAAATGTTGGAAATTCTGTGTAAGTATTGTGTAACGTCTCTTTATTCAATTCGAAGCAGCTTCTTTGAAATGGGCACGGAAACGTGAATACATAACGCGGACTATTTCAAAACAAATCCTTTTTTTAAAGTCAGATGCCTTCAAATAAACACGTGCTCTCACTTTTCTGTGCTGATTTTACGAACACACGGAAACGTAAATACGCAACCGGGACGCACTCTGCCGGAAATCAATCAGTGAATTCGCCGCTCTGCTGAAGTTTGCACTGTACAGGGTTGTCAACATGAGACAACACTTGATAAAAGAAGCAAATTTCTCAAATATTCACTCGAAAATGAAGGAGATGTGGCTAAAACTGTTCTGAAAAAAAGTGTAGTAAATCTCAAAGATAATGAAAATGCAAAAGCATCATTAAAAAGTGAAGCCCAAAGAAGAAAAAATATTTGAAAAAAAAGGAAAAAAAATGTATCTGAGATTCTTTTAGTCCTGTCTGGAAAACCCCAACTTAAAATACACCCTGAATATCTTAAATATTTATTCTTATATCAAAATCAATTTTCATGTCTAGGTAAGTTTGACTTATCAAAACGCATTATGTTACCCAAAACTAAATTCCCATTAATGGCTAAAAACCCTTTACGACTGAAAACGAGGTGGTTTGGCAAAAGGTGTAGAATCGATGGATGGACATGGAAAATAGTCTCATTCAAATCAAAAATACTTGAGGTTCTATAAACAGACTAAAAAGTCCTGGACAAAATGCGTTTTGCTGCATCATATTGGAGAAAATTGTTTTTGATGCGTTTTGGGCTTCGAAATTTTCAATATTTTGAAAAATTATGGAAAGTATCTGCGTTTATACTTACGAATGAGGTGAAATAGAACTCACTAGAGGTTCCGAATGATAACAATTAAAAAAATAGTAATTATGTAGATATTGATAAAAATCTGTAAAAAGTCAAAAAATCTTTGAAGTATTGATCAATTGATGTTATAAGACTGGAAAAACACCTGTTTCCGGAACCAAATCAGCGCCGCCAAGCGTTTTTGATGAGAATGTTCGATTTTGTATTTGAATTACTGGGGGATCAAACTTGATCTGCTATCAAACTTGATCTGCTGCATTCTGTGAATTGGTGCGTATATATTGAGTCTTCATGATTGCAAAACCACATCAAACTCATTTTTCCCGATTTTGGACAAAATGCATTTTGATAAGTCACTCCTCAAATATGCATGCGCTAATATCATTGTCAACTGCTCTAAAAGCTTCTCGTATAATAAAAACGACCAAATTCACCATAACAAAGGGTGAGTTACCATAGTACCTCGCAGATAGCTCTTATTACATTCATGCAAATTAGCCAAAATAGTGATTTTCAATTCGTTATAACTCCGAAACCAATAATTTTGGAGAGAAGACTCTCTACAAAATGTGTTCGGGGTTAAGTGGATTCAAAGTTGCGCATTTTTTCGTCTTTGAGCGGTCATCATCGAGCTCATTTTTTTAAATACGGACCTGGATTTTTTATTTTATTTCCAGTTATCCTTTGACGTCCTTGAGGCATTGCAGTATCGCAATCATCAAAAAATACTCATCTAAAAAATAATACATGTTTGTATTTGTATTGGGGAACATGATATTTTTCCCCGAAAGTAGGCTGCGCCCTGTCAATGATTACCTTGACAACCAGAACCAGAACCAGAACCAGTCAGTTCTTGCAATAAATGGAAAACGTCAACAAGTATAGTATATAGTCCACTGGTTAACAAACAACGCACAATATACAAGAGAAAACTAGTTAGGCAACCCTTGTCTCTCTAACACATAGTTTTGCTCATAAATCCATCTTTATTCGACACGTTATTCTTATGAGAAAACCTGCACAACTGAACAAAACTAATTGACGGAACCAAAATCGAAATAACATCCAATAACGATTCATTCAATAACATTTGATTAAATCTACAAACTCAAATGACATGAAAAATAAATAAAAAATCACATATAAAAAATCGAGTAAAAAATGTAATCAATTTCTGCGCGGGTGTTCAAAAATATTTCCATTTAAACAAAATATTGAAAATAACAATAATAGGTGAATAATATTGAAAATATTGAGGATACTAATGGTAATGGTAATGGTAAGGGTGGGGGGACAAAAGCCCGGCGAGTAGGCCTAGTGGCCCTTTTCGCCAACCCCGTGCTTCCAACCCTCTTCACTCCAGTCGTCCTGTCTTCGTTGTGAAGCGGAGCAGGTCATCCCAGCTCAGGTCCCCCAACTCCACCCGAGGAATGGTTGCCGCTCCTAGGACCCTCCTCCTCAGGCGACCCCACCTATCACAGACTCCCAGTAGATGGTAGGAGGTTTCCTCCGCCCTTCTACAGTAGGGACATAGGGGTGATTCGCCTATTCCTAGTAAATGCAAGTGTCGGTTGAGCTTGCAGTGTCCTGTCAAAATGCCTACGATGATGCTCAGTGCCTTCCTCCTCTTGTTCAGCAATTGGGCCGTCCTTGGTTTGTTGGGATGTGTGATTATCTCTCTGGCTTGCCTACAAGTCGTGTTATTCCTCCAGTTTTTGACTGTGTTCTCCCAAGCCCACTCATTCAGGGCCTCGGAGATCAGTCGTTTACTCAGGCCCAGGTATGGTTCTGGACCGGGCTGGGGTGATGAAGAGCCTAGTCTGGCTAGCTCGTCCGCGCGTTCGTTTCCGAAAATGCCCATATGTCCCGGTACCCAAACCAGTTTGACCTTCTTGCTCTCGCCTAGGGCGTGCAGAGCATCACTGCATTCTTGAACCAGCGGGCAGCTGATCCTTGGCTTGCATAATGCTCTCAGTGCCGCTTGACTGTCAGAATGGATAATTATGTTATCTTCTGTTCCCCTTTGAACCTCTTCCCTAGTTGCTACCTCCAGGATAGCAAAAACCTCTGCCGTCGGTGAACCAGATCTGCGTGCTACCTGGTGTTTCTGCCAGCGTGGTCTGCCACTCGTCCCTGGAAGGAAGGTGTACCTCAAAACTTCTGTGAAGTCTGAGTCTTCCATCCGTGGCTGTCAGTCCCGCCGCCAGTAGCGGTATCTCACGCCTCACAATAGAAGCTAATCTAGTGTGGCCAACCTCTGTGCCTCTATCCTTCCATACTTCCTGAGCAGACATCCTTATGTATGCTGCCATCGCTTCCCTCTTTATCCAGATTGCCAGTTCTGGCAGCGCAAGGAGAATGTTCAGTGCAGCTCCTGGTGTAGTCCTCATTGTACCGGTTATGCTCAGACAGGCCATCCTTTGAAGTCTGGTTAGTCTGATTTCGTTAGTGGCTTTCTCGGTGGCCGGCCACCAGACCACGGCTCCGTATGAGATCCTCGGTCTGATGACGGCTCGATAAAGCCAGTGAACGACGTGTGGTTTTAGGCCCCACCGCCTACCCACCGCTCGGCGCAGCATCCACATTGTGGCTATGCCCTTTTTAACTGTCTTTTCAATATGGGGTTTCCACGTTAGCTTACTGTCTAAGACCACCCCGAGGTACTTGACCTCCTGTTTCAGTGCTAGCGGCATCTTGTACAGAGTGGGTGGTTTGAACTTATTGAGATTCCTCCTCTTTGTAAAGAGGATTAGCTCCGTTTTTGTGGGATTCACTGAGAGCCCCATCTCTTTACACCATACCTCCAGAATTTTACACGCTGACCTCATACGCTCGCAGACAATTTCTAGATGTTTACCTCTCACGAGTATAAGGCCATCGTCGGCGTAGGCCTGCGCATAAAAGCCCTCCAACTCCAGTCTAGTCAGGAGACTGTCCATTAGCAGACACCAAAGCCTGGGTGAGAGGCAGCTGCCTTGGGGACAACCTCCTTGCACGTCTGCCTCTACATGGCAGTCTCCTAGTGACGTTTTCACCTGGCGGTCCCGAAGAGCAGACCGAACCCAACTAACCAGGGAGGCCGGGGTTCCCCTGGCCGTAAGGGACTCGCAGATGACGTCCGTTTTAGCCTTATCGAATGCTCCTTCTACGTCAAAGAACAGGGTCAAGGCGACCTCTTTGTCGTTTAGAGTCCTTTCAGCTAGTTGCACTACGGCATGTAGTGCCGAGTCCGTACTCTTACCCTTGCAGTAGGCGTGCTGGTTCCTGTGAATTGGAGATCTCAAAAGAATCTCCTCCGTCAAATACCTATCGATCATCTTTTCTAGTGTTTTCATTTGAAAAGATGTCAAACTGATTGGCCTGTGGGATTTTGGTAGTCCGTAGTCTTCCTTACCAACCTTTGGGATGAATACCACCTTAGCGGTTTTCCATCGATCTGGGACGTGTCCCAAGGCAATGCTGGCTCGGAAGATGGATTTAAGTGTTGGTTTTAGCAGAGGCTCGGCTCTCTGCATCAACGCCGGGAAAATCCCATCAGGTCCTGCTGCCTTGTATGGACTAAACTCACTTAGCGCCCACTCTATGGATTCGTCGGTGACGATCTTATTCGCCGTATCCCAGTCAGCCATGAGGATAGGGGGGGGAGCTAGTGAGGGGGAGTTGGTGCTTTCTCCCGGAAAGTGAGTTTGGAGGAGTAGGTGTAGTGTTTCCTCCCTATTGTTAGTCCATGTGCCATTTTCCCTTTTCAACAGCCCTATCTCTGTTGTTCCCTCTGAGCCGAGCAGCTTCATGAGTCTCGCCGACTCTGAGAAAGATTCGATCTCCCCGCAGAATCCACGCCATGAGGATACTAAGGCAACCCATTACTCTACACCTTTGTCTAATCACCTCAATGCACGGACTTAGTAAATAAAAATGGACTGCTAATGCAATGAGAAGAAAATCACTGGAGCATGGGCGCTGCCATGATGAGATAATTCAAGTTGGTGCTTCTGATTTTCAGTGGTGCCATCGTTGAAAAATGCAGAAATTTGTAATGCCTGATTTACATTAAATTTCATTTCGAAGTGGAACTGTCAAATTTCCGCTTGGTAAACGGGAATCATATGTCACTATGCCAAGCGGAAATTTGACAGTTCCAATTCGTAAACAAATTGAATGTAAAATTACATTATGGAGGACTGTAACTAGGAGAGTAATCGAAATGCATAAAAGTGGTCCAGGTTTTAAATCGTAATGCAGCTTCAATTGTTACCCCCAGATGGCGAAGAGTCGTTAGCGATTTCATGTCAAACAAAAATGTTACCTAGGTAACATAATTGAAACAACGTTACGAATACTCTATCAGAATGCAACAATTTTTATTGGCTAGGTTGCATCAAAACTCTCACTATTTGATGATAATAGGTACCTATGAATATATTTCTTGTTATACATTATTCTGAAATTTATAGAATTTTCATATTTTTTTGTTTAATTGCATTAATTGATGGAGTGACTGATTGACGTCATATCCTTCATTGACAACAGTCATCATTGAACAAACCATGGGCTTGAAACACGATGCTGCGACGATTCAACCTCAATTTTTTCCTTATAGAGAATGCATTGCATGTGGAATGTGAAGTGGAAATTTGGAAAAAATTGATGAAAATGTGATAAAAGTATCTTGACAAATTATTGACAAACAATAAACGTTACCATCACAATGAATAAATAAAAGCGCTACTAGCAACAGCGCCCTCAAATGCACTAAGCAAAAAGAGGGACAGATTTTCAGGGATATTCGTATGTCGATTCGTCTTCTAGTTAAAGTCCTCCATAAATGACATGAAGCAAATGTCTGATTTCGAGGTTATATTAATACATAAAAAATATAAATATAGGTGAATAAATAATAAGATAAAGGACGAAGGTGGTTTATATTTCTATTTTTTCTTCAAGTGTCTGTGACTTCTCGCTTTGTGGTTTTTGTGCATATTGAAGAGAATATTATTTTATCACTTCCAAAACCGCAGAATGCATAAATCTTGAAACATCGACTATCTCAAATTCTCAATCCTATACCTATTTTCCAGGGTCCAAGCTAAATTCGTTACGAAATAGTAGGTATATAGGTACAATAGATCAAGTGCTATTCGCTGCAATCGCTGATTATAAAGCTGTTGAAAGGACATTATAAGTAATGATGTTCTTGAAAAATTGAGTTGAATGAAGGCTAATTTTTATGTTAATAATAATCCAATACAAAACGTTCCATAGTTTTATAAGTATCTAGAATATTGTCAAAAACCGTGTACAAAATCACAATGTGAATCTTGAATTTTCAGTATAGGTAACTTCGTACCTACTTAAAATCCAATAATCCAAATCTTCCTCTTCTTTCTTCGGTTTGGGTGGCCTTAACTACCAGGGTTATCCAGCCAAAGTCTCTTCTTTAGGTGTTGATCTTTGTTTTTGTAGCTAATTTACCAACATAATGTTTTTTTTCGTAAATTTTACTAAATCCTCGATAGTCTGACAACACTGCACGTTCTGGCAAATAAAACCACTGTATCATACGTAGAATATTACGCTGAATCCAAATCTCTAATCAAAAGTTGGGGTTGCTATTGAAAAAAAGTGTATTTTTTGATGCCACGGTTTCTAGAACACTCTGTATACACAGTAATATTTTTAAACTGTGACCCTGCTGGAACTCTATATGTTTTGACTTGAAAATTCTTCCTATCTCTTTTGACATGCGCCACCCTGTATCTGTAATAAATTGGAATATACACGTTTTGGCATAAAGTCATGGCTGATAAAAGTTGCATTTTTTAAATGGAACCCACTGTATATTGATGAATATTTCAATTCTTCCTTTAATTTTGAGCAAATATACGCGACGTTTTTAAAAACGTCACAGGCACCATATGATTGGTCGTGGCCGAATTTGGTATCCAAACAAGCTTTTGTGACTTGTGGTTTTGTATTGTGTGAGTTTGAAATCAGTGTTTGTGTTCAATTTGGACTTCTTTGGACTATATTTTTGGGTGTAATACATATATCGTGTGTCCCGTTAGTGCGTATATGATTAGCCGAGTGAAAAGTCAGCTTTTGAGGTAATAAAAAATAATTTGTTTGGATATTTCCGTCTGACAGCTGACGTCATGACGTCACAGGAACCTAGCGTATTGTGATACACACAATGTTCCTAAATTTTGCGCTTTTTGAGTGATCGCGTTTTATGAATGACATTTTTATATGTTTGACATGCTATTAAACCCAAACTGTTCAAGATAGAAAGAACCGGTCTGTATTTTCAAAAGCTTTTCAATGGCATTAAATCAATCCTTGTCAAAAAATGTGAAAATATGTCGAAACAAATTGACAGTGGACAGTGCCCTCTATTCAAATGACAGAATGGCTCTTACAGCCATATGCACCGTATGTGAGCTTAGCCAATCTCGATTAATTTTCAAAGTTGGATTAAGCGGGTTTTTGTAAGAATTCGCTGCAAGGATCGTTAATCCCTGGTGAGACATTTGACAACGTCACAAAATAACCTGGAAAAAAATATCAATTACAATTTTGAAAGTTATGTTGAGTGATTTGTATTGAGTTTTGCTATTTGCTTGCAAGTTTTAATGAAAAATGAGCAACTATATGGATCAGTTACATCTGCAAGCCTGATATGACGTTTAGCAAACATTAGCCAAGGGGTTTTTCTTGTAAATTCAATATTTGGTGTAGGTATCAACTTTTACTCTTGGATCATTCCTATATTTGCTGTTCCTCTTTTCTTGGGCTTAGATTTCATGATAGTGAGTGATTATTATATACTGGTATACCTGGTCTAATACAGCAAGAATAACAATGATAAATAAAAACATCACTTTTTACAACACAAAAAAATATATTTTAGAACAAACAAGTGATTAGTTAAATGATTTTGTAAGGAATGCCCCGAGGAATGCCTATTGATAAGTTGACAATATTGTATAATTCTCAAAATCATTATCTGCCTACTTTGAAATTATTACAAATATGTACAACTTTTGGAAAACGCATCGTTTGACAACTCAAGGAAGGAGGAAAAACAAATATAATTAAAATAATTTCTTATATAGTCGATAAAAACACAAACCTTCTTCTATTGGGATATCTGTTATAAATTGGGACTTGGATGAAGTCAAGAAAATTGAATGAAAAAATCCCATTTGGGAAATAAATAAAAAGTTATGAGACCATCAGTTTCAAAGGTTTTCAGTCTGGGTTTACCCATAAACTTAAAATTTTGAATTGAATTAGAATAAGACAAAACTTTGAGATAGGTAGCCATTAGATACCTCTAAAGGATATAGAGATAGGTAGGTACCTACTTTCAACACCAATCCAAATTGGGTCGATCGATTGAATGATAAAAAATCATGGGTAAAATATGCGGTAGATATCCGAGTGGTGATAGGTACACTGTTTTTTTTTTAACCTACCCACAAAAATGGGTACCTATTCAATTCAATATTCCATTGAGCAATTCGCATTATTATGAGTGTATTGTGGAGCGTTAAATATTGCTTGATATTGAATTGAGATCTATTTTGTGTAGTACTCATTGACTCGAGCATTGACTATACCTATTGGAATTGGAAAAGAATCCTACACCAATCGATGATTTTTTAAAAATCTAAATAATCCTCCGTTAATATTTCACTCTCATAGTTTTGTCTTTAGTCGCAAAACCTCAAAATCTGTAGGAAAAACATAAACAAATGAAAGACTAGGTTAGAATTCGTTGAAATTCTTCGATTAAGCCTAGAAAATGGGGCGATCAGAGTTAAGCGACCGATTCAGGCTTAAGCGCTGCGGTGCATCAAAAAATTGGAATATAATCGCGATAAAGACTTCATCCGGATTAGATTTCTACGGTGCATATGGGGGTTAAAAAGTTACTATGAGAAAGTGCAGTCCATTTTTCTCTATCTTGCACCGTTTGAGTTTTATAGCCTGTCAAAGGTGCAAAAATGTCTTTTTAAATCGAGATATGTCGATAACGGTTGAATTTAGGAACGGTATGTGTATAACAGTTTTTGTTCAAAATGTAAGCAAGAATTTAAATATCTACCACTATACAGTTGGTTCCATTTAAAAAAATGCAACTTTGGTCTGCTACAACTCAATTCATGATAGATATTATGTAGATTTTTAAAAGCCCCACCCACAACTTTTATCTCAGACAGTTTTTTCTAACTCGTGTATCTTTTGAAATAATTTCTTCTAACCCTGTATAGGTATATTTTTTTTTCACGAAAATTAATCGTTATAATAATAATAATGTAATCATGTCATTTATTTCGTGATTATCTCTAGACATTATTGATTAACTCAAATATGCTGGAGAGTACATATTATTTATTCCACTTTTTCATGATGTTCAGGATTCCTCTAATAAGTCCAACAAATACGATCTGTGGAAACGCCACAAATAAAAATATATTGGACAAATACTTCCCACGAGATGAAGCGAATCATGAAAGCATTGAGCAAATCCAGCGTGCTATCGAAGATAGTAGGAACATGGAACATTGTTCGACTATAAGGTGGGGTGTCTTAATAGGATTTAATCTACTGATTAATTAATAATTGAATTATATTTATTTGTAGAGAAAACGGTGTATCTCCCACTACAAGATTGAATACCGAGGAACTGAAACACTGTCTTGAAAACCAAACAGATGAAGACGGAGGAGGGTTGAAACCGGAGGCTGAACTGGAAAACTCCAAAGATAAAGAAAAAGAGGATGTATTGATATCACCAATAAATAAACGACAGCGTCAAAAATTAATAACAGAATTGTTTGGAAGCCCAGGGTAAGATCGTGGTTCAGTGAATATGTATTATAATACTGTATGTCATTAAATTGGTATAAGAAATCCAAAGTGTGATAGATCAATTTAAAACTTGAATGAAAGTATTGTAAAATGGGGATATGGGAAAAAATATAGCTAGTGAAAATCTTCAACTCATCAACTGAAGCAATACAATCCAACTCAGATTATTACTTACTTATTATACGTAAAATAGGAAAACAATGGGGTTTGAAAAACGACGGTAATATACGTTTTTCAAAATTCATCATATTATTTCACCCGGAATGAATCTTATTTTTTCGACCCTTTCTTGATCATAGTTTTTTTCTCGTTTTACGTATATCGCTTTAGAAATTATAAATAACTATTTTACTGAGACTCTTAAACCTATTAAATAATATGGATGGTAACTTAATCCATTTCACAGCATGTACTTCATTTGTTTATACTTGAATATTGTAAGTGTTGAAGATATGTATAATTCATATTATTTTTTATTTTCTAGTACCCCTCAAAAGCCTGAAAATACCCCTAGAGCTGTCGCATGTGTGAAGAAAGTTAAAAGAAATTTGACTGATGAAAGTCCGTCATGCAAGTCGAAAAAAGAATCACCCAGGCAGAGAAAACCTGCTAAAACTAGAAGAAAACCGGCAGCTCCAAAGGTCTCAACTCAAAAAACTAAACCAAGAAAAACTAGGAAGAACAAAAAGGTTGACGTTAGTGACTTGGATGAAAGTCATTCCAGTGTTGACACACCCACAAAACCCGAACCGGAAGATGTACGAACAACTTTTGCGAAATATTCCAACAATCCTGCCTAGTGAGTTATCTACAAGGTTATCGCTTTCATATTATTCATTTATTCGTTCCAGTCTGCCTGCTATCGATATACCCTGTGGAGAAAGAGAACAAGAGAAAACTACAACTGACATTAATTCAAAAACGGGGTCCGATATACCTTCAACAAAAAAAATAAGGTCTAGAAGGTGTTCTACTAGATCAACAATGTTTTCACAGAAACATAAAAAAGAGGAGAAAATGAAACAAATGAAATTTGAACTACTACAATCTGAGTCTGAGAAGTCTCAAGATAGTGATGAAGAAAATATAACAAGAAAAAAGAAGGGGTCCAGATTCAAAATTAATATGTTTGGTAAACAGAGTGATAAACAAAAATTGTCCAAAGCCGATGAAAAAATGGGAACGGACGTTGCTTGTCAGTTAAAAAATGTAGATTCAAGCACGAAACTTGAGAGTCGTACAGTGAACAAGAAATCACCTAGCAACAATAAGAAGGGAAAAAGTAAAACAATCAAAGTGAATGGAACTGATGAGGAGGCTCCGAAAGAGAAGTGCAAGCGGACAACAAAAAAACTGGGTAAAAAAGATCAATCCAATGAAATCAATGAACAGTCATATAGTGATATCACAAATATACAAAAAGAGGCCACAACCGAAGATGACTCCACTTCAAAAACAAAATCGCGAAGAATAACTCCTCTTAAAATCGGCGAGGTTACTAACAAGAGAAAACTTGACACTAGTGACAGCAATAGGCCCAGTAAAATACAAAAGATGTCAGTAGAAGAACCAAACGTTTCGCCACTTCCTCACATGGAGGAAATTCTTAAAAATTTACAAACAAAAAATCAACAAGAAACATCTCCTCCAAGAAATAGTGAAACTGCAATAGAAACCGTACAATGCATTTCTTCTTGTTCTATACAAAGCTCCACCATTTTACACAATCAATTAGCTCAAGTAAATGATGCAAGTATTCCAATAATCCACTTGGAGGACTCTGTGATGATGGTCTCTTGGGAAGAAAGTCTGCTTAAAAAGTTGAACGCAGAAGATTTACTTGAACATGAGTCAAAATCGAATAAGTTCAGTACGAATCAGAACGAGGCTTTGAGTTTTTCAAATATCTTGGTCAATACGTCAACACCAAATAAGAACGGAAAGATCTCAGAAACAGATGCCAAAGAAGAAGCCTCACTACAAGTGACATCCGACAAACCTGTATTGCCTGCAAACGAACGAAACGTGTCGACCTTCAATAATGGATCCACAGCATCCAACGTAACAAAAAGCTATTTGGCAGGTCCGTTCAAGAGAGATAGGCGGAGACGAATACAGGTTCAGATAGTGGACATATCTTAGGGCATTTTAGTTTGGATGATTATGAAAATGCTGTGATATATTTTTAGGGTATCTATTGTTACATGATTTAAATAATTTTCTAAGCTTAAGACATTGATTAGTTTTTTGGAGTTCAATTCTATAAGGAGTGACGTGACTGATTTTTTGGATGGTCTTGGAACTTCAATCCAACTTTTTCATTTATTTTGGCAGAAGATAGTATATTCATTGCGTTAGTTTATACAGTGTGTACTTGTATGACAAGGTTTACCAATAATAAAAAATAATTAATCATAACTGCAATTTCTCTTTTAATATTATAATTATTATCTATCGATCCTCCAGGCCTTTCCTGACGGAATGTCCGGCTTTTTACATGACTAGAATGGAATACTTTGGGAAAGAAATCCTAACACCCCAGAAAATGAGGCAGATCTGTTTGGAGGTCCTCTAGTAGGGTTTTCAAATTTCGGGATCGGGATTGAATTTCGGAATTTTTAATTTACATACCGGGATCCCGGGATAAGTCGCGAAATCCCGGAAAAAAATTAAAAATAATTTGTATTATTCTGCCCTGTTAATTCAAAGGGGCGTATCTGTCTAAAAGAAAGAACGGAGAAAATTGAATATTTATGTTTTAACTTATGAACCATGATGTTTTACTAAAATAAGAACTTTGATTGTACAGAATAAATATGAATAGTGATGGTTATTCTATTGTATCGTTCGATTTCCAAAATTTGATTTCAAATAAGAGTTTTGATAGATACGCCCTTTTCGACTAACATAAACAATGCAAATAACAGACGCCTCTGAATTCTATCATAAGATAAGAGTTTTAATAATAAGTAGAAAAGTGATAAACGCGAAAGAATCAAAATCCTAACCACGAATAATAATATTAATATTGAGATTACAAAATAAACCGATACTGGGGAACTTGCATGAAAAATTAAATCGTTTTTTTTATTTACAAACTGAAGAAAATCGCAAAAAAATCAATACGTATTTTTTATTTCGTAAAAATATGATTTTCCCAATAGTTATTCAAGTTTTAAGTTTTGTATTTATAGATATATTGAGGATGGTGTTAGAATGTTATGATGTCATAACATTGCAATTTTAGCACACTTCAAAGCGTTATATCTCCAATTTTCGACTAACATCAAAAAGAAAAAACTGGTCTCCTTATTTTTCATGGACTTTCGAATTAAGCGATAAAGACATTTGAGACAAGTTCCTCAATCGCATATGCGCATAAGTATATCCGCGGATGCGGTTAACAAGAGGTGAAATGGACCAAAAATTGAAAGATACGACAAAAAGTCATTCTTGATAAAAAAAAGTCTGCTTGCCGAAAAAATAGTCACGACGAGAAAATTGATTTTTATTACTCAAAAATTTTAAAATATAAAATTAAACAAGAGCCTTTTTTTTGGCCTTTTAACGAGAAATGATAAATAAAAAATTTGATCCAAATTTAGTTAAAACCATAGTTCCGAAGTTACTGAGGAAAATTTCAATTTAAAATTTTTGAAAAAAAATATCAATTTTGCAATCCGCATTTTACCACTTGGATACTACGACTTTTATGCCTGTTCATGATTACATGTTGTTGTAGGTGTAAGAGTAATAATATGGTGGTAAAATGCTGACTTGCAAAATTGTTCAATTATTCTTTAAAAAAAAAATCCGAATTTTCTTCAGTAAGTTCGGATTCAGAGTTGGGACTAAATTTGGACAAAGTTTGCTCTTGTATAATTTTATGTTTTTATATTTTTGAGATGCCCTGTATAATAAAAATCAGTTTTCTCATCGGAGCTCCCATTTTTTCAGCAAGCAGACTTTTTTTTATAAAGAATGACTTTTTGTCGTATTTTTCGATTTTTAGTTTATTTCACCTCTTGTTAACAGCAGCTGCGGACATACTGTATAACAGATGGTAATGAGAAAGGGCGTATCTGTGAATTGGTCTTGTAGATACGCCATTTATTTTCAAGATACTGTGCATGTACGACTTATTCTCGTAACAATACTACTTACGTCTTTTTGAGTTAACAAAGTTCATGAAAATACAGATACGCCTTTCTTTTTAAGGTGTTTCCTAGACATAGCAAAGCCGTATACGCCTTTTTGTGCTAATATATGCGAAGATATCTCATAAACGAACCTGTATATTATGCTTTTAACTCATTTTTGACAAAATGTGCAGATACGCCCATTTGAATTAACAGGGCAGTATTATAAATACATAATATTTTTCAACTATTTTAGTTAAAGAACTCATACTCACTGAAAGATAATGTGTATTGTATCGTACCAATACAAGTGTTACAATGCGATATGTTAAAAGCGACTTAATTTTTCAAAGTTTTGGTAACGTGATTAATTCCCGGGATGACACATTTTACGACATTTTTCACATTTGTTCCTTCACCCCCTTAAGAGGGGATTTTGTTGGGATGATGTATTTTTTATTTTAAAATACTAATCTACATAAAATATGTGGTCTGTTTATTTTTTTTTAAATTGCTCTACTGGTTACGAAATTATGATGATCAAAAATGATTGTTCAATCAAATTATCCCTGAATATTACACTTATCCTGCATCTGCTACCATGGAAACCCCCAATGTGATCGTGAAATGTGTCCCCCCGTGAAATTATCACATCACCAAAGTGTAAAAAAATGAAGCCATTTGTCGTATCGCTTTGTAACACAAAAACTCATCCTTGAAGTGTTTCACGTTACCTAAATGTTAAAAAAAAAATTGAATCCGTTTTTGACACTTTTAAAAACTAATCCTGTATAATACATGACATATATAAAATCGGGATTTATTTCGTGATTTCGGGATGGAAAAATGTTAGGGGTCCCGGGATTGGAAACCCTATCCTCTAGGTTACATGATACCGTCTTCACTCGTCGTGTCTTCAATAGATTCATCTTCACTTATTTGTGGGTTGCAGGACCTAGGAAGCCTTGAATTTTGTCGTAACTTTCCAGAGAAAAACAATTCCGCGCTCCTTCACAACTTTTATAAATATTATAGATTCCTGATCACACGGATGTGGACATTGATAATATCTCGACATCTCGATCCCTTTT
Source organism: Orchestes rusci (assembly GCA_958502075.1). Lineage (NCBI taxonomy): Eukaryota > Metazoa > Arthropoda > Insecta > Coleoptera > Curculionidae > Orchestes > Orchestes rusci. The sequence continues at coordinate 11,113,451 of OY293310.1, forward strand.
GGAAATCAGCTGACATCAATTCACCGCATGCGAAATCTGCACCAAACTGGAGTCCCTGGACCCTTACTAAAAGGTACTGATGGTATCCCCCCTGTACTTGTGAACACTTACCGCAGTGTAACAAATTTCGCTATAGAAAACACTGTTCAGCTTTAAATAATTTATTTTACAAGTCACTATGTACAGAACTCACTATTCACAAACAAAATCACAGCTTATTTATGTTTTACGATTTATATTTCACGACGTATTCAGAACTGAACTAACTCACTGAAATGACGGATCTCATTATATACCCTGGCCAGGATTAAGAGAACAATCCAGATCTTTTTAGAAAAGCGAAGAATGTTCGACGCCATCTAGCCTTGCTAGAATGTACCAGAATGCCAAACAATTCTACACAATGTGGTGGCTGCGGCGGCGCATTCACCATGCAACGTCACATTGCCCCCTTCTTAAGGCAATTCGTCCCGAATTGCCTTTATGTCGGTATCGGCAACTGTCCCCAAACCGGCAGCCTGATGTCCTATGGAAGTAGCAGTCCACTGTCCTCTGGTTCGTCCTCCGGGAAGGATAGCAGCACACCAGGATGTCAATGCCGCTTTCTTTGAAGATTACCTCCAGCATGCTCCGTACTACTCTCCAGTCCAGTTGGTCGTTCGTCATTTTCGGAATTGCCTGATGGGTCAGGTCCTGTGACAGCATCAAGTCACGAAGATGACTGAGGGCTTTCCAGACATCACTGTAGGTGGTCAGATGATGTGGAAGCTTCTTCGTCACAAGGTAGAACAGGTGTCGTGTCCCATTCGAGATTTGGAGCGGCTTCCCTACCTCTGGCTTTTGTCGTCGCAGATGTTCCAGTTGTCCAAATTTCCGCTTGAAAGCAGCAGCAAGACCACTCCTCATACCAAGGTCTTCAGTGACCCAGTGAGCCAACGAATATTCGGCCGGTGCTTTGAACAAATCCAGCTGCCTCTCTTGGACAACGCCATTCTGGACTTTCTGGCCATTGGAGTGTAGAGACATGAAAGTTTTCAATGACATGTCTCTCTTGGGTGACCTGATCTGCCTCACTTCAGCGTCCTGATCGTCGTGGTTCCCAGCATACCGAGCTAAACGATTGAAGTGAACAATCCTCGGTTTTCCTCGTGGTGGCTTTCGAATCCTGTAGACGACGTCATTGATTCGCTCCAGAATCTCATACGGGCCCTCCCAAGAACTTTGCAGTTTTGGGGAGAATCCACGTCGCCTCTGTGGGCACATCTGTGGGTTGTGAAGCCAAACCAAATCCCCAACCTGGAACCCTCCTTCTTCGGCCTTCACGTCGTACGCTTCTTTCATCCTGTCGCACCTGTCGCTGGCACTTTGGATGTTTAGTCGGACCCGTTGATGGATATCGTCCATTTTTCTACGAAGATCACTTGCGTAGTCTTCCCCAGCGACATCCTCACCAGGTGGACAGCCAAACTTCAAATCGCAGGGCAGCCGGAGTTCACGACCCATGATGATCTTGGCAGGTGCTTCGCCCGTCGATTCATGAACTGCTGACCTGTACGCCATGAGGAATAGGGGAAGATGTTGATCCCAGTCTCTTTGATGGTCAGAGACAACTTTGGCCAAGTGTCGATTGATGGTTCGGTTCATTCGCTCCACCATGCCATCGGATTGTGGGTGCAACGCCGTTGTCCTTGTCTTCTTGATCTTCAAGACATCGCAGACGTTCTGGAATAGCGTCGATTCGAAGTTCCTGCCCTGGTCCGAATGCAGCTCCAACGGGACACCGAAACGGCAAAACCATTCCTTAATCAAGACATCGGCAACGGTAGCTGCCTCCTGGTTTGGCAAGGCATACGCCTCAGCCCACTTGCTGATGTAATCCATGGCGACCAAGATGTATTTATTTCCTTTGTCCGTTTCAGGGAACGGTCCAGCCACGTCGATTGCGATCCTTTCAAAGGGGCTTCCCACGTTGTATTGGCGCATAGGAGCTTTTGGCCGTTTCTGGGGTCCGTTACTTGCCGCACATACGGCACATTTTCTGCACCATTCCTTCACATCGGCTTGACAGTTAACCCAGTAAAACCGTTCTCGCAGCTTTCCCAGCGTCTTGGTTACACCCAAATGTCCACTCGTGACGCCATCATGGACCTCTCTCATCACCTCTGCCTGTCTGTTTCCAGGAACGACTAACTGCCTCCGATCTTCCGTGCCATCCAGATTCTTCACCAGCCTCTTCAGGATGCCGTCATCAAGAACCATCGAGTCCCATTGAGCCCAGTAGGACTTCACGGTGGTCGAGAACCGCGCGACTTCTTGCCAGGTTGGTCGTTGGCCTGCCTGTTTCCATCCGATGACAAGTTTCAGATCTGGATCTTTCTCCTGGTCCTCGCGAAGCGCCTTAGACTGCCAGGAATCATCCACCACAGTCGTCCTGCAAGTGCTCGCCTCCTTTTCCTCGGCTCTTTGACAGTGCTTACATTGTTCTGGACAAGGTCTCCTGGATAGGGCATCAGCGTTGTTGTGGCTGGATCCAGCTCGATGTTCCGTGTCAAAGTTGAACTCTTGAAGTCTCTCAATCCAACGAGCAACTTGACCCTCCGGATTCTTGAACTGTAGGAGCCATTTGAGCGCGGCGTGGTCGGTTCTCAGCAGAAACTTTCTTCCGTAGAGGTACTTGTAGAAGTGCTCTACCCCTTTGACTACTGCCAGTAGTTCCCTTCTCGTGACGCAGTAGTTCCGTTCCGGCTTCGACAAGGTTTTGCTGAAATAGCCGATCACCCTTTCGTGTCCCTGCTGGATCTGGGACAGCACTGCACCAAGTCCTACATTACTGGCATCTGTATCCAGGATGAAGTTTCCCTCAGGTAGTGGGTAGCCTAGGATAGGCGCGGTGGCAAGTGCCTTTTTAAGCGTGTCAAAGGCGTCCTGACAATCTTCGTCCCAGTGAAAGCGTCTCTGTGCCTCTGTGAGCCTGTGAAGAGGCCGGGCGATGTTCGCAAATCCCTGGACATAACGCCGGTAGTACGTGCACAGACCCAAGAAACTTCTTAGCTCGTGGAGGTTCTTTGGTACTGGCCACTCCTTAACTGCCTCCACCTTTTGCTGGTCAACGGCTACACCCTCAGCCGACACGATATGACCCAGGTATTGTACTTCCCTCCGGAACAGTTGGCATTTCTTTGGACTCAGCTTCAAACCGGAACTTCTGAGTCTCTGGAATACCTCTTCCAAGTTCTTCAGATGGTCTTCAAATGATTTGCCAACCACAATTATGTCATCCAGGTATACAAGACATGTTGACCAGGATAGTCCTTTGAGCACAGTCTCCATCAGCCGCTCGAACGTAGCAGGTGCGTTGCATAACCCAAATGGCATAACAGTGAACTGCCACAGCCCAGCTCCAACGCTGAAAGCAGTCTTCTCTCGATCTTCAGGGGCCATTTCTGTTGAAGGCTCAGATGGAGATGACGTGCCAGGTCCAGTAATGATATCTTGATGTTTTAATTGATATAATCTACCTTTCTGGTTGTGTCATTAGATTGTCAGTTTTTGAAGTTTATGTAAAAAAGATTGTCAAACTTAAGTCTCCTGTTTCAATTTATTCAAAAATTTCTACCTGCCAATATCCGCTTTTGAGGTCCAGCGTTGAGAAGATCTTCGATCCGGCCAAGGTATCCAAAGTGTCGTCGATCCGTGGTAGCGGGTAGCTGTCCTTCTTCGTCACGTTGTTCAGCTGACGATAGTCCACACAGAATCGAGTTGAACCGTCCTTCTTTTTAACCAGAACAACTGGCGATGACCACGGACTACTAGAAGGCTCGATGACACCGCCTTTCTCCATGTCCTTGATGATCTTGTCCGCCTCCTCCTTCTTGGCCAAAGGTAGTCTTCTAGCTGTTTGGCGGATCGGTCGTGCTCCCTCTGTGTTGATGGTGTGCCGCACCACGTTCGTTCGGCCCTTTTCCCCAGTCCCGTTGTCGAAGATGTCGCCGTAATTCCTTATCAGGTTTCTCAATCGTTGTTTTTGTCTCTTATCCAGATCTTTTGAAGAGGTGACAACTAACTTTTCCATCTCTCCTGTGAACCCAGAGATGGCTTGCTCAGTCTCACATACTTGTCGCACCACAGAGGAAATTGACGAGCAGAGCCCCAAAACTGTGTCCCTTGCCAAACTTACAGAGTGATAGTTGACGTTCATCACTCTCACGGGCACAGTCTTTCCCACATGTACCAGGCTCTTTCCACATGCAATGCCTCGTCCTACTTCAGAATCGTGTATTTTAGGCTCAAACATCACGATGCTTCCTTCTTTCATCTTCCCTTCCAGGCGAGCCCACAAAATCATCTCGCTCCTCTCAGGAATTGAAGAATCCCCAGCCAGCAAAACACGAACTGTCTCTTCCTCTCTACCATGCATTATCACCTCTTCGTTGTTGGTTTTCAGTGTTCCATATTTGAAATCTAATTGGAAGCCTTGGGTGTTCATTATGTCCATTCCAATTATGATTTCTTCATCAATATCGGCAACCAGCATTGGATGTGCGAAGCTGGTGCTTCCCAGAGTCACTGCTGCCTCCACTTCACCATGTATCCTAGCCAAGTCTCCTGTTGCCGTCCGTAGTCGCCACTTTGTTGGTTTAATCATTGTCGGTGTTGTGACAATGTCGGGCCTGATGATAGACTTCGTCGCACCTGTATCCAGCAGCATGGTGCGTTTCTCTCCATTAACCCAGCCATCCACAAACACGCTGTTCAGTTTGTGTCCTAAAGAGGCAACTATGGCGGTTTTCCTTGGGGCATACTGGCTACAGGTCGACGATTGCCCCTTCGCATCGACCCTCTCTAGTTTTCCGACGTCGAAGAAGGTGCTAGTCTCTCCTTCTTGCATCGGCTACTAATGTGGCCAAGCTCTCCACAGTTCCAGCATCGCAACTCCCTTCGCTTGGACGCCTCTATCTCTTTGACGACCCTCCTCACAGTTGCTTCGACGGTGTCTTCTTCCAGAGGATCCTTCTCCTCCACCCTTCGCACGCGTGCAGGAACCTTCACAGACTGCTTCGCCCCTTCGAATTCCAAGGCTTTGGCCAGTGCTTCAACCAGTCTATCGGGACGATGGAGTATCAGTGACTGCCGAATCTCCTGGTCTCGAAGTCCATCCAAAAAGGCCTGAACTGCAAGCCTCTCAATAACGTTGTCTGGCGTGGTTGGATAAGCCAGTCGTGCAAGGCGAGCAACATCCGCTTCAAACTCCTGCAAGGTCTCGTTGGTCTTCTGAATGCGATTTTTCAACTGAGAGTGGTAGAAGTGCTCCAAGTGAGTTTGCCCATATCGCAGTTCCAGATGCTTGACTAGTACATCGTAGTCCTCCTGCTCCTGGGTGTTGAGCGTCTGCAGGATTTCTGTAGCTTCCCCACGAAGTGCCAGAGTCAATGCCAGGGCTTTTTCTGGTCCAGTCCATCCATTTGCCCTTGCTGCTGCCTCGAACTGGCGATGGTAATTGTTCCAGGACAGTTTGCCATCAAACTGTGGGGCTTTCATGTGGATTCTGATGGTATCAGCTTCCATCTTGGCACTCGCACCGTGATTCCCGAAAGTAACTTCCGGTTGTTGCATGATTACTGCCACTTGCCTTTTCATTTGCTCTATTTCTTCTTCCAGAGTCTTCACTGTATCTTCTAGCTGTTTCCCGATTTCTTCTGCAACCTGATCCTTCATAGCTCTAGAAGTTTCTTTGAGCTTCTCTTCCAATCTCTCTTCCATAGCTCTATAGGATTCTTTGAACTTTTCTTCCAAAGCTCTAGAAGATTCTTCCAACTTTTCCAATTTCCTCGAGTTCTCTTCCATGGCTCTGGAAGATTCTTCCAGCTTTTCTTCCATAGCTCTGGAGGATTCTTCGAGCTTCTCCTCCATTTTCCTCGAGTTCTCTTGAAGTTGATCTTTCAGCTCATCTTTCAAGTTTTTCGACAATTTCTCCACAGCGTTCGGATCAGGAATTTCAAATTGGAAGGTATCTGGATCCATGCCTTCTTCCATCAAAGCGTCACGAAGCCGTTGTTGTAGATCAGCTTTCTTCCCGCTTGTATCCAAATCACGCTCCTCCAGCTCCCTCTTCAACTCGGTTACCTTCAATCCGGTTAAAGACACTAGTTTCATAGCCATTGCAGTGAATATTTATGTCCGTTTTTATAGCACACAATAAATCCCACTTTTGACACCAATGTAACAAATTTCGCTATAGAAAACACTGTTCAGCTTTAAATTATTTATTTTACAAGTCACTATGTACAGAACTCACTATTCACAAACAAAATCACAGCTTATTTATGTTTTACGATTTATATTTCACGACGTATTCAGAACTGAACTAACTCACTGAAATGACGGATCTCATTATATACCCTGGCCAGGATTAAGAGAACAATCCAGATCTTTTTAGAAAAGCGAAGAATGTTCGACGCCATCTAGCCTTGCTAGAATGTACCAGAATGCCAAACAATTCTACACAATGTGGTGGCTGCGGCGGCGCATTCACCATGCAACGTCACAGCAGTTTAGCTTCACCGCTTTCAGCAATTCACCATCATTCCTCGATTCCAGTCTTCAAAGCGGGAGATAGGTGTGGTATTGCTCATTACCTTGGTATCTCAATCATCTTTGCTGTGCCTGAGATTTTTGAATCCATCAACACTGATGAATAATTATTGTTCTCGTGGGGTTGTTCTACATCAACAAATTTGAGCGTATATCATAACTAACTTGTTACCGCTACGGCTGATCTGACAGCGTTTTGAGCGTTTGCCATACTCTCTTTTTGAGAAAATTGCAGCTGATGGGGATTTGTGATGGCTACCTGGAACAGATTTGTTTTTACCTCTCTCTAATAGTCGTCAGCTTTTCAGAATTTGCAGCCTCCAGTCTCATATGGGGTGCGCGTACCCCATGTTTACTTTACGCAGACGATCTCAAATTCTATTCCGGGTTACTATTAAGGACTCTTCAGAGAGACTTGGATAATCTATATGTCTGAATATTTTGAAATGTTAGATGATGAGATCTCTAGAAATGGGGGTCTCATCGCTCACAGATACATCCATCAGTGACCTTTAATTCACATACAGGGTGTCCCGGAACAACGTCAGAAAAATTGGTGGGAGGGGTCTTTGTATGTGACAAAATAATGTTGGTAAGTCAAACATATAACGGAATTCCGTTATCTCAATATTTTTCGAATTACCGGCACTCTATCAAAGATTATTTTTCTACTCTGCCCCTACAGAGCGCTTTACCTGAAATCCAAATTTTGTTTCGACAGTACCTCAAAAACAAGTACGTCTTGTGGAGGATTGGGAAAGATTAGATGAAAAAATGTACTCGTTGTAAAGGAAATTCCGGGATTATACTTTTATACAGGGTGTTACAAATCTCAATGTTCACCAAAGTTTTGGTATTTAATAAAATGCCGTTGAAAAATACAAAAAAAACCGAATCCTTCCAAAGATATCCGCAAAAAAGGTTTTTTTTTTAAAAAGCTTTCATGTTTTCTTCTGTTAATTAGAAGAAGTATTTCAAAATAAATGTCACATCTTCCTAGCCACTTCTTTTCCTCTTCAAAATGGTGTCATCAAATTTATGATCCGACGTTTCCTCTTCGAGCAACCATCATCAACTTTGTTTCTAGCCTTTTTAAGTAGACCAACAATTTCAGTCTGGGCTGATAGATCCTAACCTTAATTCCTGTTTCAACTACATATATCTTGACATTTATTCGACGTTTCGAGCTAATAAAGCCATCATCAATGTGAATTAATGATGGTTGGAAAAAATATATAAAAAATATCTTATAAACTTCTCTTGTAGAGAAGAAAAATACACTGTTGATGCAGTCAATTTAAAACAGGAAGAAATTAGGAAAATGGTTATTTAAAAACCAACAGTTTTTGAAATTGAAAATATGAATTCTTGAAATTTTCTTTTCCTGACGAGATCAAAAAAGATTTCACATTTTCATTGTATTTTTTTTCCTCTCAAAGATAACGTAAACAGATTTTTGATCCGACGTTTCGTTCCTCATTGATTAATGATGGCGTTATTAGCTCGGAACGTCGAATAAATGTCAATGTCATATGTCGTTGGAATTAGAATTAAAATAAGACTATATTATTGGAGGACGAAATGTTTCGTCTATTTAAAAAAAAAGTTGATGATTGTTGCTCGGAGACGAAACGTCGGATCATAAATTTGAGAATGCCATTTTGTAGAGAAAAAAGTGACAATAAATATTCGACATTTTATATTGAAATATTTCTTTTCATAAACCAAGAAAAACACGAAAGCCGTTTTACAAAATTTTGGTTTTTAAGTTTGTATATGGAATTTTTTGGATTTTCCAACGTTATTTTAATGAGTACCAACATACTCAACTTTGACATGATTTGAACTTCGCTGTATATCCTACCATTTCCAAAATACATATGGTGAACATTTTAATTTCTAACACTCTGTATAAAAGTATAGCCTCGAATTTCAGTAGGCAACCCATTCGCAATCTATTTTTGGACAAAATATGTAACATATAAACTTTATTAGCATCAAATAATAGATGAGGGTATATTTATAATACAATACCGTCTCTAGAAGTAAAGGCTTTGCCACAAAATCTATCTCACAAAGCTAAGCTTTCCTCAAAAAGTTTAACTTTGACACTAACAAGGGATGGGCGGAGAAGATTCAGTTCAATTTGTGATTATTCTCTTTAAAAATTAAATTGTATTTTTAGGTGTAGCTAAAACGTTATACGTTTTCATTTTACCGTTATTAACTTTTATCAACATGTAATGAGTGTGGTTTCCAGCATTCAAACATTATTTGGAAATAATCATGCATAGTTCTAATTTGTTGTTCGTTGTGGTCAAACATGAGTGTATAAACTATCACAATAATTAGTCATAAAATGTCTGAGTCAGAATTTTATGATTAACAACTGAGTAATGTTCATATTGATTCATAGGTAAATGAAAAAATACATTCACATAGATTTTATGTTTTTATTCAAATCACAGCACAATTATTATCAATCTATTCAATATTTACTTGATTTGGTGTCATGTATCTCTAAAACAACTTAGGTTGCAACAGTCACCTATTAAATATTTTGAATTAGAGATCAATAATTATTTTTGGTAAGGCTATTTCATTTCATATGTAGAGGGAGCTTGTTATCACACTTCCAACTATCGTATTTGACAAAACATTCTTATAATGCCGTAACTAGGTTTTTTAGCGCTTTTTTAGCTTCACTATCTTTGAACTCTTCAAGAACATTCAAACTCTTACAAACAAATTCCTGTTTCAATTCCTCAGTCATATGTAATCCCGGACCATCATTGATTACTTTCATTATTTTATAGTAATCGCAATCATGAACGTTTTCAGAACCTTTGAGAATTTCCTCATAAAACGATGGATCATGTTGTAAGTGAAACATCACAGGTGCTGAAAATTGAATAGTTATAATCATGATACTGTAGCTGGTCATGAGTACCTGATATCAGGCTGAACGGGCCATTTCTTTTCTCCTGGAATACTCCCAAATCTGCATGAGCATGCCACGCAAGAGCCATATTTCGACCAAACAGATATCCAAGCTTTTGGAAATCTTCTGGATGATTTGCTAGTTTGAGGGCTGCATGACAACATTTGGCTAACAGGCTGGCACTACCTTAATTTAATAATTGACAAAAATATGGATTAATATCATGTCATATTTTTATGCTAAAATGTATGTTTTTAAAAAAACCGTATAACTTCAAGTATTGTTTGCCGCAAAATCTGGACTGACCTAAGGATCTCGAATGGTGCCGGTTCACAAATCGATTACTACATAAATAATATACAACAAAACATGTATGGTGTAAGTCATAGACTTATTTTATAATAAGAATTATGTCTATACAGGGAGTCCCCGAAATCTCAATTTTTTCTAGTTATTGATTTATTCCGGATATTTCTTACCGAATCAAAATGAAATTTGATACCAAGTTTCAGCTTGTTTATCTGTAGCGTTCTGTGGTGAAAACGTTTCTCTACTCTGTCCCTGGAGGGCGCTTTATAATAGGAGAATATAAATTAAATTTTAGTTGCTTTCTCTGACGAGCCACCGATGCACTGTTACTCAGTCATTGGCCCCACACTCACTGTGTCAGGTGATCCACTGAGAGTCTTGAATCACCTCAATTTATAGAGGTCTAAGCTTTACACTCAACCCTTCCAGTTTAGTAAGCCACTGATTGAAATTTTCAGCTCAAATTCTGATTCTGCTTTGCAAGATCATACAATATAAGAAATTTCATAATTTGAGTATGAACAGTTTCGGAAATATTGAGGAACAAAAGTCTCTGGGGTGCCCTATCTAAATGGGCGTATCAGAGAAAAACCAAACTAGTAGAGAAGCGACAGCGTCGGTTCCGTTTTTGTATACGTATGACCGAAATGTGTGGTAGAATGTACCCGCCCACCGGCAAACATTTAGTCCGTGAGCTTATTCAGTTTTAATTCGACTTATTGACCGAGGCGTATTTTTGATTGACATGATTGGATCGATCGAACTTATTACAAGTGATATGGTCCGTATTTGATTGGTTCAGTATCTGCAACATTTTTCCATTTGGTATTGCCAATAAGAAAATGCTTGGGACAAAGAAACTTTTTTTTTTTTTTATTATTAATTTTAGAAAAAAAAGTTATTCTTTATAAAAAGTTCTGCATGTTCTTAAATGTGAAATGCAATCATATATCAAATTTTTTCAGTAGTATACGAGGTTTATCATTGAATTTGAATTTCGCCCAGGAGTAGAGTACCTTTATTTTTGACAATATCGAAAATTTTTATCAAAAAAAGTTTATAAGAACTAAAACCATTAGTACAGTGAATCCGTGCTTAAAATGGGGTCATCTGAGAATTTCGGGAAATACACAAGAATTTGCTTTCAACATGTTTGGGGGCTCTCAGTATATTAACCCGGTCTTAACTCTGAGTTTTCGAGAGAATCGATGTGGGCTGACATCTTCATCTAGGAAATAAGGGCACCACTTCTTTTCTCCGTTCCTATTCTAGACCTAGCAGAATTAAATTTTCAGCAACTATTAAAGTAAATGGGAAAAAGTTGCTGGGAATGTGATTCTGCACTTCTTTCGTCCTGTACGTTTTTTTATCAAATGCCATATTAAGGAATCACCCTGTAGATTTTCATAATTGATTTTAGAGAAAAAAGTTTAAAATAAAAGTTTTTGGTAATGTAATTCCGAATAACTTTAGTTCCATGATATTTTATCGTGAGTCTAATAGTGACGGAGAAAACACACGCTCCCTTATTTTCAAGATGGCGGTGTAAGCTCACCGTTTATTTTCCCGAAAACTCAGAGTTAATCTATCGAGGTCCCCCTCCACAAGTTTTTTTTTGCGTATTTTCCAAAATTCTCAGGAAAACCAAGGATTTACTGTCGTACATGTCTAAATATGGTATTGCACCCATTTATTTTGAAAAGTTTATTAGTATGCATTTTCTTATTGGCAACACCAAATGGAAAAAAAATACTTCAAATTTTTGGACAAAATTGAGAAACGAAAATGTTATCGCGTTTTTAATCATCACAAGAGCCAAATCATCATTCATAATTTGAAATAAAGAAAAATTGGTGAAAACTGTAGAATAGTGTAATTGCATATTTAAACGTGCTTTTTGGTTCTGATCATTTTTTTTTTATAACCATTTCCGATAGGTATTGTCAAAAATGATGGTCATTTACTTTTGGGTGAAATTCATATTTTTTGACAATCCTCGTATACGACTGAAAAAAATTGATATCCGATGATTGTATTTTAGATTTTAGAACATGCAGAACTTTTTATAAAGAATAACTTCTCCTAAAATTAATAATAAAAAAGTTGTCACTATGTTTCCAACTTGGTGAGACACACTGGATATGTACTGATTTATTGGAGTTTCCGTCGATTTTGTAAAATGAAAATGAAATTAAGAATGAGAAATAAAGTACAAATGCAACTATACATTTATTAAAATATTTTCCCAAATGATATAAAAAAATATCCTATAAATGGCTATTAAAAAATAGTCCAATAAAAATCGAATTTATGTCGAACACCAACTTTTTCTCAGTGTTGCCGTGTAGCCAGAGAACATATGCCCACCGTCTATTACCACCAATTTCTTTTTCTCGGTGTTAAACGTGGTAGGGTCGTCAAATGGCTCGGCCGAAAACGGAACACCGACATCAAAGGAGCCGACGAGTTTTGTCGCTTATCTACTAGTTTGGTTTTTCTCTGGGCGTATCCCGTAGATGGAATTTTTCTTCAAATTTTATAGGAACTTCTTTTAATACACATACCTGATGATTATACCCCATGAGAATGAATCACCCCATGCATTTTTTTACAAACGTATAGGAAACACCCTGTATCATCATATAGTTTTTCCTTCATCCATATCTCCTTACCTATTAATCTTAGCAACAATGTGTACTGAACCTTTTTCAATGACAATTTTATGTAGAATAATTAAGTTTATTTGCTTAAGGTCGTGGTTTTCCCGCTATACATGAAAAACCAAAAAAAAATCTTCATTCTTCAGACACCACCTTAGCTCGCCCCCCACCGATCAGAACTTTTAGTATCAGGACACCTCATTATACACCTATACCAAAATCCGCAAATACACCATCTTTTTCCCTTATTTTTTTTTCGTTGCCTAGACCATTTATATAAAAATTTTAATCGGGCAAATTGACGATGAGGGTTACAACATTCTGAAGGATTACCAAGTCATTTTATAAATTATAGAAATAAAGATGTCTTCATGTCGATACGTTTACAATAAATTTTGGTAGGTATTTATTAGACAACAATTTACAACAAAGATGTTGAATAAGTGCTTTCATAAATGTACCGACCAAAATCTCTAACTTGGTGTTACACACGATCTCACAGCCTTTCACGTAGGACTGCACCGCGAAACTTGGTACCTATTTTTACATTTTATGTTTTTGTTGAGATAGGGTAAACGCAGTTCAAGACAGCGATCATGAATTTATCAAAATGAATACCTAGTTTACATGCCGCAAGTACTTGAATACTTAGGATAAGTTTAGTTTAATTTTAAGTTTGATTCATCATCACACTGTATCCCATCCCATGGTTTGATTTGCCGTCAATAAATAAATAAAAAATTCAGCTTTTTCATGAACATTAGTGTATTTTTTAGATTTTCGATAATCCAAACAAATCGATACTCAGAACGGTCCAGGGAACGGAAGTTTCGATCGGTACTAAAGACAATGAACTCGTAATCGATTAAATCATTATCATATAAACTGTAGGACATTTTCTACAGTTTCATTTTGTATACAGGGTTCGCCACGGTAAGTGGCCTATTAGAATATCTCGGGAAATAAAGCGATTGATAATGACGTTGCCCGACTTCCGGTTATACCGGATGTAGGTGTCAACTCGCTTGTTTCAAATGGAACACCCTATAATCATTACATTTTTGGATTCTACGTAAAATTCTAGGCAGATTTGATGTGTGATGGCAGAAATTTTATTCTTAACCAACTACACGAGTCCCACCGCTCAACGAGTCCTGGGGAGTTACGTTTGCGCACTGTGAATTTGTGATTCATTTTTATTCCTTAACTTGAGACTGTTTGAAGTTCTGATGTGGTTCTGAGCTTTTTGTCTGCTGTCTTGTTTTATACCTTAACCTTCTATTTAATCTATTTATACAAGACCATGAGTGTGTTAATTTGAGGTTGGTGTTTTTATAGCCTCTCAAATAATGTATTATTAATTAAATGTAGTGTTATTTCAGTGCTTATCGATCATTGTTGAGTAGATAAAAGATACCGCACTCTTGTAGTCTACAGTCTAGGTTCAGATATGTTGCCCCTATACCTTTAGCGGGACGTTTCATACCCTTTACCACAACTCACAACTGTAAGAACAGTGCTTTGCTTACCCTGGTGCTCACCTACCTGATATGATTTTTGAATTCAAAGTTGAAGTGTGAAACGGAAAATGATAACATCTGATAAAACGGTGTTTCCCTGTGAAACTTCAATACATAATAATATCATGAACAGGGTGGGCAACCAAGAATGCGAGGTACACTGTATTTGACTCAACTATTTATCCTAGAGGCAGAGGCTTGCGTCAAAAAAATGTATCACTAGAACAGCCAACAGAAAAACCTGGGAAATATTTTCAAGTTTCTGAAATGGCCGCTAGGGGGCGTAGTAACCAACACCAAGTAGAAAAATAGGATTTTTATAGAATTTTTCCCGATAAAAATATATCGATGATATTTTCATATTAACTGCGACTACACTTTTTGTCTTTTTTCAAAATAAAGTGGTGAACCCAAGTCCAAGTTCTTTGAAATCGGTCAAGCGAAACGGGAGAAATCTCCGTTTGTTTAAAAAAATTATTGAATTTCCTACACCGCTTTATTTTGATAGAAAAAAAATGTTTAAAACAAGAAGTGTAGGTAAATAGTCAGTTAAGTCATCGATATATTTTCATTGGGCAAAATTCTATAAACTATTTTTCTACTTGGTGTTGGTTGTTACGCCCCCTAGCGACTTGACTTGAAAATAATTTCCAGGTTCTTCTCTTGGGCGTTCTAGTCATAAATGTTTTTGCCTCAAGTTTCTACGATGTATAGTTTCCAAGATACAGTACACCGCATTCTTAGTTGCCCAGCCTAGCCTAAATACAGGCTGTTTTATTAATATTGAGAAAAAAATAGGGATGTCTTTTTTTCGCATCAAAATAAGAACACAACTTCCTATAAACATGTATCTGGAAATGCGGAAATGCTTCGTAACAGAGGTGTAGGTGTTGAAATTTTATTTTCATTTTGGTTTTTTCTAAATAATATTCGAACCAATCTTACCAATCTCGATCTTTTGATGGAAATTTGTGTTTGGGGGTTTCTTATCATGCGAAAACAGGGTGTTTCATTAATATAATATATAATATAACAAAATCAATATAAAGAAGCAACATTTTTAAACTAGACAAAAACTTATTCTCGTAACAAAATTACCAATGCTTTGTCGGAAAACGGAACGATTATTTTTGAAAATTTGCCAGGCGACCCATTTTTGCCAAACAAAAAATAACCAAAATTGACCCAAACTCAAAATCAACCTGGAAAAATACTTCCATTCACTCCATAGTCCATATCCCATGAAATCGATCTTTTATGTTTTTAAAAATAATGAGAAAGGGATTTTTGTCTATGGGAAGGTTAGTCATGTTTCTTAAGCATGAGAACGTGAGAAACTACATAAAATATTGAATATGGAGCGATAATCAATACTATATAATAATAATAATAAATAATATAACCGTTCTGTAGATAATCAACTGACTAACTTTGAAAACTGGTTGAAAGAGTTTCAAAATATTACCAAAACAAATTATTGCATTCTATGCAATATTTTATTATGCATATATTGTGAGAGTTGGCGTATAAGTACTGGCATGTAAATATATTTAAAAAACCATCAAGAATTAGAATTATTGATATTGATTACCTACAACATTTATTTTTCAAACACATGACAATGTATGATTCCATTAAGCATCATGGCTGAAAAAGATTGATTAGATAGAGTATAAATGAAATGAAATGCGAAAACGTAAATGCCGAGGACTCGTTGAGCGGTGGGACTCGTGTAGTTGGTTAAGAATAAAATTTCTGCATGTATGATGTCCTATTTAAATGTAAATTTTTCGTATAAGAAAGCCTTTAGTGTTCAATTTATAATGGATTTCTTGTTGAAAGGGACCTACTTTAAAAGATTTTTCACAATATTTTGATAATTATTATTACAAGGTGGCCCAAAAATAAGATCAAAAATAAAATTAAGAAAACTGACAATAATAATTTTTTTCAAATGGAAACCCCCAATTTTTATAATTTTCTTATTGCGCATTGAAAATAAAGGTGAGTTTGCAAAAGATTATTGTGAATTCCAAACATTTTTATTTTTATTTTTTTGAATTTTTGGAATTTAGCTGCAAATATCTCGAAAACGGTTGATCTTGGCAACTTGCAACAAGAGTGTTATTCTTACGTAAAAATAATGTTATAATAATTTTTTTCAAAAGAAAGATACAGGGTTGGAAAAAAAGTTAGGACTACCTATTTGAAACAGTGAAAAAAGCTTGTAGATGGCGCCACATACAAGATTGAGTCATAGTATTATCAAATTTGAATTTCTTATGTCTAAAATTCCCTGCATACCGATTTTTGTGTAACTATCAGAATTATTATGGGATTTGTACAAATGAAACAAAAATAGAAATTGAACTTTGACATCCTGTATCTATGCATTTCCGGACAATGGACAATTTGCAAATTTTTTGGAAATATGAAAAATTTAAGGATTAGTAGGTACTGATGCCATTGATGTTTGAAAAATCAATCTACGACCGATTAAAGTGCTCCAATCAACATCCACTACGTCACAGACTACATTATCTCTCTCCGTCTGGCTTATTGTCTATAATAACTCTCTCTCTTTCTCGAGGGGGTCATATAGCGCCACCCCGTTTTCGATCATACAATGAAATTTGCATTTTCTTTTACATTTATTGAGTATATTTTTGGGTATCTTGGAAAAATTTTTTCGCTGATGAGTTTCAAACATTGTCTAGGATACGTAGATAAAATTTCAAGTAATTTGAAAATGTATGCAAATTGTCCATTGTCTATATGCTATATGAAAAAACCTCTTATTTTGTAATGTACAATCACCTCTTAATTATTCGAAAGTCTGTTCATAGATATAAGAAAGTGACTGATTATTACCTGCTCTAAAACCACGAAGACCAGGTCATAAACTTCATTTCATTGTCTGTTTATGGCCACCGCTTAAGTCACTTTCTTATATCTATGAACAGGCTTTACCTAATATTTTTGTTGGACAATCATCAAGTCGGACAAAGTTTTTCCACGTACAGAATATAGCAGATGCAGATGCAGATGCTAAATAAAGGCCATTATTAATTACAGAATGGACAATCCGCATATATTTTCAAATTACTTGAAAGTTTATATACGTATTCTAGACAATATTTGGAAGTCATCAGCGAAAAAATGTTTTCGAAAGATCCAAAAATATACTAAATAAATAAAAAAGAAAACGCAAATTTTACTGTATGATCGAAAACGGGGCGGAGCTATATAACCCTCGAGAGAGAGAGTAATTACAGTCAATACGCCAGACGGAGAAAGATAATGTATTCTGTGGCGAAGTAGATGTTGATTGGCGCTCTTTAATCGGTGATTGCTACAATAATAGTGGTCGTAGGTTGATTTTTTAAACATGAATGGCATCAGTACCTACTAATCCTTATATTTTTCATATTTCCAAGAAATGTGCAAACTGTCCATTGTCGGACTCGTCACGGTTAAGCAATACACGAACTTACAGCTTGATGGTAATAATCTTTTTTTTGTACGCTTTATAAAGGACTAGTGCTATAGAAGAATATCTATCCAATCCATAGTGGATCTTCCTTCAAATAATGTGGTTTGGGTTAGTTTGGGTTAGGACCAAGTGGGTGGGGATAGTACGGAAGGACCAATGCTTGCTTCTCGCCCGTTTACACCGTCTTGGAACGCGTGAACTAAATGAGTACGCGCGCAATTCGTCAAACGTCAAAAACAAGTCGAAAATATTTATCAACACAATTCGTAACCAAAAAAAACATAAGTACGCTCAGATTGCCTTAGAAACTCAGAACCAAAACAATTCACAATAATAACAATCAACATAACCTCATAATTTGCATCCAGATCGAACCAAATTTAGTTCGGTACACCTGCTGGCGAATACCGAACCAGAAGTGGACCAGCTTAGTCCTTAGTCCCAACTGTTTACACCATTCGATATAGTTCGAATTTAGTACTTGGTCAGCGGACCAAGTTGTCGGTGTAAACTAGGCTAATATTCAGAGTCGTGATCTTTGTCGTTGGTAATCTATGGTTAAATCGAAATTTCGAGCAACAATTATTTGTTTTAGATTCCTTATTCTTGGCCGTTTTTCAGCACTAATTTATAGACCATAGACTGTGGACCTCGCGCAGTTGACATGTGACAAAACGCCGTCGAAAAGCCGAAACTCTTAAGAAATTATATTGATTTGGTATAGACCTTGTCCAGTTCTACGAGATTTTCGAATTTGAAGCAGTGTTTGTAATGTACTCAGCAAATACTCGTCCTGTTGCCTTTTTAACTATTCGAAGTCGGGGTCATGATTACCAAATATAAAAAAATCCTGAAACGGTTCAGAGTTCACTTGTTCACTACCAACATAAGAACAAAAAAAAAATAAGAAATCATTTATTGACCTTCAGGTTTTATCAAGCGCAAGAAGATAATCATTTGCAAACTCACCAGTAGTTACTTATCGATAAAATATGGTGAAGTTTTGAAAAAACATTCAGTATAGAAAACATACCCAAAAAGTGTCTCAGTGTCCACTCTGCCTTAGCATTGCCTAGCACCTCCTTGATTCTCAACGGAGCTGATCCGAATTCATTCGGCACTTCAACATCAGTCAATACTTCCAGGGGTTTAGCAGGCAGTGGCCGACCTTGCTTATCACGTGGTTCAATGAATTCTGCTTCTACCAGATCTCTCAAACACATTGAGATTAGTTCATTAACTTCTTGATTCCTAAGTCCAGCTATCTCACAAAAGCTTGTGCTGAGTAAATAGTCTCCTATGAATATTATGTTGATTTGAATAATTGTAATATTTTACTGTAAAGTCACCTGACAACAAGCTCAGTGTGTTTCCAAAATTGAGGTCATTGTATTCTTCCAAGTCTTTTGTATGGATATTGAGGACACTATTATGGAGAAGATTGCTTGTTCTTATCATTTCCGTGACTTCTGCTAAAACTCGTTGGCTGTGAAGAATACCTTCGGATCCACAATTAACTCTTGAAATGCCTTGATAATTATTATAACCATATACCTGCTGTGATGTCTTTATCCATATCTGAGAAATCTTTACCCAACCCTCCGGCCTTTGAAACTAATAGCACAATTAAACCCCATGTTGGCGTACGGCTTCCAACTATCAAGTCTCTGGAATATGATAGTAGAGTAATAATATCTAATTCAAGAAAATTATTTTCATATACATGAAGTCATCATGGGTACCTAATAGTTGAACATTACACGAGCTCAAAATATTACGATTTATTTGTAATATTTTTTATAGTTCAAGAGTTGATAGTATAGAGGGTAAATGGTGTTGAAGTCATTTTTTAATGTTCTTCTTTTGTTCCCAGAAACTGCAGGACGTGTATGGTGGTTTTTTACATTTTTTTGAAGGGCACCTCATATGGTATCCTAAGTCTGACGTAATCACTCTCTCAATATTGACTCTTTTCTCAGCTTTGTTGTCCTGAATGTTCTAAAGTTTTATGAAAAAATACCCGGAAAAATAGATTAATTGAACTGCTAAAACTGCTAATCTTCTAGATCACCAATTCCAAACAACCACAATCCCATTTATCTTCAGTTTTTCGTCACAAATCACTTCCCTGTCATGAAAAAACATTTTCGAAGGTGAAAATTTGTATTGAGGTTTACGTTACGTTATGTGTTGAAACTTGGCAACATCTGTCCGCAAAGTTAAGGCTAATTTCTTTGACGCTATTGTTTACAAACACCGTGTTTACATTTAGTGTTTTATTGATAAATCAATCATAAGAAAGTCTGTAGTGTGTGGCAAGAAAGTAAAATCGGGCAGACAATTTGTCATTTCACCGGTAAGTAAAGAAAAACAAAGCTGACCTCTTTCATCGATGTGTTTGGGTCAAAACATTCAATGCTAAAGGTATAGGCGTTTATGTGTCTTGTTATGATAAATCTATGATCCGAGCTATGATGTCAACGATGTGACATTTGACAAGAGACTGGGGGTGAAACATTTGGTTTCTCATTGAATCAATGATTTCATTCAATAATTTAATCATCTTTATCAATAAACTCACTTCATAAGCCTTGAATTCGTTCAGTGATCAATTGTGGAAGTAATAACTCCGGGGCAGCTCAGGAAAAAACTCTCCATTGACATTGACAGCAATGACAACAATTAAACCAAGCATCAGGGATTTTTTTGGTGACAAAAAAGAAGAAGAAATCCGACTATACCACGTCATCAAACATAATTCCTAATGATACTCTATCTTGTTTACTCAAAAGAAATATGTGCGGTTAATTTGTTATAAACAATTAAGCGTCAAAATTGCGTTTTTATTCCGTTTTTTGATTATAGAATCTGAACCAATAGAGCATTAAAAAAAAGTGTTGTATAGAATGGAAAAACGAAGAAAATGAGCACTTAGCCAGCTGTGTAAGTTGATTATCAGCCGAGAAAAACCGGAAAAAAAAACCGAAAAATCTATGCGTTTTTCAAATGTTCATATCTCCGGTATCTTTGAAGTTGTAGAAATGTCTCTTCGCGACATGGCAGCCATTACTGTGGACTTACTATAGGCAAAATTTTGTTAATGGCGATCAAAGAGTTTTCTCACAATCGACACTTAATTTGTTTCCCCTTTTTTTCAAAGAGCTCTGGATGCTCGGCGGTTGGTCGAACCATGATTTTTAAATAGGATTTGAAAATTAGCAAAAATATTCTACAAACCTGTAATTCGATTTTGCATAAAAAATTATGAGAACTATCTGAGAAAGGCATCTAAACTTGTTAGTAAACGGCCGAGCACATGCAAATTGCAGAGTGGAAGGGGAAACATTCACGTACAAATTATAGATATCTCGGCTCCTTTTCCACTCTGCCTGCTTTTGGGCGCTTAGCCATTCACGCTCAAGTTCGGATACATTTGTTTCCAACATTTTCATGAAAATTCGAAATATACGTTTTGTAGGATGTAATTTCTAGTTTCGGGATATCTTTTAAATCGTGATCGGACCAACAGCCGAGCATCCAGATCTCGTTGAAAAAAAGTAGAAAAAAAAATCAAGTGAATTTTATCTAATTGTAAGTACAGGGTCATTTCGTATATATTGACCCATATGCTAGCGGCGTTATCAATGCAGAAATGAACATTTTGTGAGTATGAAAGTTTTATACAGTGTGACCCATTTGTTTTGGGAACACCCTGATAAAAAGTTTATTTCTTAACCGATTTGGTTCGTTTTTTTTTTGGATTGTAGAGCTCGAAAAATTTTATATTCTTGGCAAAAACTGACCTTCGCCATTTTGACTTCAAGGCCTACTATGTTAGTTTTTAAGAGCAAAATTTCAGGAAACCATATTAGCGATTTTTTTAGAAAAAATCTGTGTGCGCCACTGGATTCAGCATCCTTTAAAACGGGTCTATACAGATTTTCAACCGAAAATATCAATTTGAAAAAAATTAAAAATTCGCACTTTAACAATCTTTGATTCTATCAAAAGAAATGATAAATGCATAGAAGTTGAGGGTGGTTTGGTAGAAGTTACAAATTTTTAGTTTTATGTCATTTTTATTTGTTTTGATAGAATCAAAGATTGTTAAAGTGCGAATTTTTATTTTTTTTCAACTTGATATTTTCGGTTGAAAATTTGTATAGACCCGTTTTAAAGGATGCTGAATCCAGTGGCGCACACAGATTGTTTCTAAAAAAATCGCTAATATGGTTTCCTGAAATTTTGCTCTTAAAAACTAACATAGTAGGCCTTGAAGTCAAAATGGCGAAGGTCACTTTTTGCCAAGAATATACAATTTTTCGAGCTCTACAATCCAAAAAAAAAACGAACCAAATCGGTTAAGAAATAAACTTTTTATCAGGGTGTTCCCAAAACAAATGGGTCACACTGTATATTCATCTGAACTTTTCAAAAATCTTATAAGAAAAAACAAAAGACTATCGGAATGTCAATATTTTTACGAAAGAAGCATTTTTTTCAATGGAACCCCCTGTATATTATCATATTATATTATAGGTCTGTTCGTAGAACAATCACAAATCGATCAGCGCTTCATCGATTGGTCAAAATAATCAGAAATAGTTTGCAAACTGCAAATGCTGAATGCTGATTGGCTCTGACTGGTTTGTGATTGTTCTACGAACAGACCTGATGAAAGAGCTTAATTTCCGGATTTTAAAAATATATGGTTTGATACCTTTCTGATGAGTCATTCAGTAGATATTTAAGTTCAAATATGTGTAAAAATTAGTATTTAAGTCCCGATTGCCATCGATGAAGATGCACAAATCTATTAACTCGTGAATATTTGGAGTAATCTCTAGAAAATAGAGTTATTTGACCTCCATTTCTATTGATTCAATCTATATAATCATTTTCTCCATAGCAACAGGCATGTGAATTTTAATTTTAAAACATATTTAAAATTGAATATCTCCTGAACGACTCATCAGTAAGGTATCAAACTATATATTTTTGAAATCACGAAAATAAGCTTCTTCATAATATATGCTAATATACCTTTCCATTAAAAAAAATGCTACTTGTGGAAAAATATTGACATTCCGATAGTCTTACGTTTTTTTTGATAAGAGTTTTGAAAATTTCAGATGAATATCTAAAACTTTCATATTTACATATTTTCATATCTTCATAGATAACGCCGCTAGCATATGTGTCAATATATACGGAATGACCCTGTACATACTAATAGGTATCATGTCGCAAAAAAAAATTTCTATAACTACAAAAACAACGCAGATACTATTTTTTTTAAATGCACAGATTTTTCTGGTTTTTGAAGAGTTCAATAAGTGCTCATTTTCTTCATTTTTTTAGTCTCTAGAACTTTCCCGTTGACACTTTTTTGATTGCTTTATTGGTTAAGATTTTATAATGAAAAAACGAAAGAAAAACGCCATGTTCACGCTTATCCGTGTATAACAAAGTAACTAACCGCACATATTTCATTTGAGCAAAATATCACTAGTGAATGTGCTTAACATCGTGGTACAGTCGGTTTCCTTATACTTTTTTTGTCACCATTACTCTAATGCTTGGTCTTAATCGGAAATTTGTACTCTTCGCTCAAGAACGGAAAAAAATATGAATAAACCTTGGACTAAAATTATTTATAGTCCAAGGAATAAAGCCCCTTCGAAAAGTCAAATGTTCCGAAAACAATCAAAAATGCACTAGAAACAACCGGACCAAATAACAAGCAAACAATGCTTTGTTAAACCCAAGAAGTCCTGTCAAATGACGTCACATGGACTTGCCCCAAAGCCGACAAGAGAGACAGGCCATGGCGCTAAAAATTGCCTTAGAAATTTGGTCCGATGTCAAATTGACAACCTTGTATTTATAATACTAGAGACAGATGAATTTAGTGAGTGTGCATATTATATTTATGTAGTGGAGGTGAGTTTTTGTTCTATTGATTCAAAAAATATCCCAAACCATGATTGCTTATTGACACTTGCATCTAGCCTGTGAGAGTTTGCTTTTTGCAATAAATATGCTAATACCACGTACTTCTTAAATATATCTGTACTGCTAAAGTGTATTATTTCGGATTCTAAAAATGGTTGCAGCATGGGGGCCGCCATGTTGGCTCGACGTTGACCAAAAAGTATGTCTTTGCTTGATTCGGCTTTCAGCTTAACATAATGACATGACCACACTCAACCCAACTTTTCGTTTATTTATGATATTATTTATATTAATCGTCACTCATAATAAGTGATTTCAAGCTTGAATATGTAAAATGATTATCAACTGAAATATATACCTAATGTAGTAATAAGGCAGACCAGAAAGTTGCTAGGAATAGGTGAGTACGGTGGGCTGAGTGGCTGAGTGACCAAAAAGACCTCAAAAGACAATAAACTGTAGTATTATTGATGTGAACTCACGGATCTGTATCCTAGATCGTTGTAAGTGTAAGTACAAACGAACCCTTGTCGTGTAGTACCATTCATTTGCATCAAGTGTCGAATGCGAATGTTTGTAACCAAAAATGTATTTTTTTTTGTCATGTTAATGACCAAAGAGTATCCATGAATGAGTTCAAATTACCTCGAAAATTATACAAAACAATGTGATATGAAATTTCTATTCTTATTTTATTCAAGACCAAATATCTAATACCTACCTTCCTATCAATTTTGCATGCAAAACTGTCAAGTTAAGGGTTCCTTAGCGTTAAGTTTTCTCAAAATCGCCCATTAATAGATTTTAATTGAGTGATCGGATCTATAACAATACAAAAATATCACCAAAAGGCAAAAAAATATCATTGAACACTCGACTCGAGAATAGGCAATCCTAATTCTCACAAACTTCGCAAAACAATAATAATTATCCATTAATTATAATAATTCTCACGTTCAAATGACAACGAACGAACGAACGCTTGGCTATGCTTGTGCCACCATCTACATTGAATTTGTGTTCAAAGTCACGCTTACGCCAAATTCGATGAGGATGGTTGCTTATGAATCCCGTTTGGCAAGCGGAAATCTGTTACTTCCACTTCGAAGTGGAAACAGCTGAATCAAGCTAAGACACACTTTTTGGTCAACGTCGAGTCCAATATGGCGGCCCCCATGCTGCAACCATTTTCACACTGGCTTTCGCAGTACAGATATATTGAAGACGTACGTGGCTAATACCCATGGTAGAAAGAAACAAGGTATGTCAGCCTCACGAGAAAAAATTGGCTCTTATTGCGCAGTGACGTCATACAATTTTGATTATAGTATCCATGGTAACATAGGAACGTGGCTTTTTATGATTAATATAGTCTCATTATAAAATGTTGATAGCATAACAACTAAGTTGTTTCATAAGCTTGGTTATTATCCCATTTATTAATACTTATAAATACATCACATATCACTAAAAATATATAGGAAACTTGAATGGGAGCCAATGTAAATAAAGTTTTAGGCAACCAGAAAATCAAGTCGGATTTGTTTAGAGGACTACCCGTTGGATGGCGCTAGAGACGGAGGGTTTCCTTAACAACGGTTGCCATAAATAACCAATCCCTAACCCTAGACCATTGAACTCCATACTACGTACCTGGAACGGACCCGCTTATTATTGAGAGTGAATCAAGTAGAGATAGCGATTGTTACGGATCCCTATCTCTTTCTAACTCATTGGCCCATATGCATGGAGTAGAGAGAGAGATAGCGATAGTTACGGATACCTATCTCTTTCCTACCCATTAGCCTATAATATGGACATGAATGACACACTTTACGATTCGTTGTCGACAACGACCGGGTTCAATGCCCTAGACTATGGAGGACTGTAACTAGGAGACGAATCGCAATGCATTAAAAGTGGTCCAGTTTTCAAATTGTAATTCGGGTTTAAAGTGTTACCGCTAGATGTCTAAGTGTCGCAAGTGAGGTCATGCATTTTAAAGATTATTTATTTATTTTTTTACGCGCTAAGACAGTTAAAATGCATGAACGATCCTTTCAAATGATGCTCATATGAAACCGTTAGATATATTATTGTACTGCAGACTCAATAAAGGCAAAATACAATCGGAGTGAACACCTTAGTAGGACAAAACTTACAAGTAGCAAGGTAAGAATGAGCGTGTAAAAGATAATTATCATTATTATTACACATGTTGTTTACATGGAATTGTAGGAATTTCTTGAAATCAAACAAATCAAGTATCATAGTTTTTTACTCCATTTGGGAGTTTATTAAATTCAGCGAAACCTTTATAAAATACACTGTATTTTGTCTTGATTGAACGACATGTCTGTAAGTAGTCTTTCTGATTTGAACTTTTTGTAGAGCAACCAAATGTTGTTTAATACGCGGTGCTAATATTGATTTATACAAATCTAACTAACAGTGTCAAGATTCTACCATGCCGTTACAGAAAATATATATTCTCTTTGTCATTTTCCAGCCAAAATAAATTATTGAATGTCAAAGTTGAGATTGAGTAGGTATAATATGGAGTTAGGGGTAGGGGTACTTGAAGAGAATCAAACAATCAATTTTCAAACAAATTTCTGCTCAGATCTCCGTAAATTTATCAAATTTATGATCAGACAATAAAATTATACTGACAAATAGGTCGCCGTTGACAACAACAATAAACCAAAGGGGACCTCACTGTCGATAACAGCGCCCTCAAATGAACTAATTAAAAACAGGGACGTTTTTTCAGGGATTTTCGTATGTTGATTCGTCTCCTAGTTACAGTCCTCCATACCCTAGACGTCATTGTCATTTCACGTGTAATTTGAATTTTGTGTCGTAAGTTTCTAATTTTCAGTACTTAGATCATCTTGAAATTTGTGTTTGAACCTTGGATTGGACTATAATGTAAGCTTATCATGAGTTCTTTGAGAAATGTACCGTCCCCTGGATGTGTGGATATTTTTAACAAAACACGATTCACATCCTTTCCCATGAAAGTTTTTCCAATGTTTCAGAAAAATTGGTTCAGCATGTCAAAAATCCGATTTTGAACAACAAAACTAAATCACAACTGGGTATACAAGTCCTAAATTTTGTGGTTTGCATTTTATAGACTCAACATTCGAAATTTGATTTAAATATTGATTCACATGTCTTATGAAAAGTTATAAACTGTAAAATATGCATAGGTTGCATTTATCCAGGACATAATTTTTGGACATTATTAAATGAACGCTTTTAAAAAATAGTTATGCATTTTTTCAGAATAACTTTTGATAAACCATGTGATAAATATCTGAATTATAATTTCGAACGTGGTATAAATCCTATTTTATCCAATGGATGGCTCCACCGTATGCAATAAAAACAGCAAATAATACCGTTCACCTCCCGATTAAAATATAGGTAAATTACTAAAATATGTTTAATTTTGGACAAAATAGATATAGGAAAAATAGCCTCAAATCAAAATGAGTAATTCAAGTACCGCTTTGAGATTTTTCTCGAAATTTTGACGTGAATCATTGTTTCTAAAAGAAGCCCATTTGCGATAATATGGCAACACTGTATTTTTGTAGCGAATGACGTCGCAATGAGATGCGCGTTAGCATACCTTGTTTCATTCTACCATGCTAATACCTACAGTGACTCGATTAACCACAGTGACGCCATAGGGCGCGTTCAGGAACGTCGCAATTTTTGAAAAATAAGAATAAGTAAAAAATATTATAAATAAGTACGTCCATTATTAACAGATAATCAAATCACAAAAAAACTTTTGTAAAAAATGTTTTGGATCAGAAAATAATCAATTTTCACAAACCACAACTTTATAACATTAAATGCGGACATAAGACGGAACAGATACCGCTACTCTCCGGGAGCGCTTTTTGGCAAATGACAGTTGACTATTGAGTCTTATGAGACTGCTACCAAAGTAGCGCTTCATTCATAAGAAAGAGCGGTAACAGACCCACAACTGTTCCGTTTTATGAATGCGAGCAATGTTTTGCCAGAATATGGCGGACGACCAATGAAAACGACGTCATGCATTGGCGTCACTGTTGTTTATCGAGTCACTGTACTAATACCTATTCCAGCGAACCCTATCTTTCTCTCATGCAGCTATGTATGTATATGGAAAAAGAACTGAATAATTATATTACATAAAATAATGCTTTCACAGTTTACTTGAAAATGCCTCGACGAAATTTTACTGTACAGGGTGTTTCCGTATATTTCGTCTGCAGACTAACTCGCTTATTATGCAAGATAGATAGGGACTTTAAATACAAAGTTGGTAGGTATTAACATGAACCGCCAGAAAAAAATATTTTTTCGTATACCGGGTGCATGAGAAAAGTGTGACAGACACAGCTTGCGTTTTTTAAATGGAACACCCTATATATTATTTTATAATCAAATAGACATTATTTTTCTCATCTCAAAAATATACAACATGTAAGCATTCCTTCAGCCGTTTTCAAAATATTTGAGTTTTAAAGTTGGTTTTTTGGTATTGCCAAATTTAGTATCTATGACTACAATAATTGTTTGAACATTTTTTATTGATTTTTATCCTTCCAATAATCTAAAACAACGAATAAAACAAGTGAATACATTGAATTAATAATAAATTGATATCATAAAATGCATTTAAGAAAATGTGTTGTCAATAATGGCGAGTATATTCAATAATATCACTTTATTAATAATAATAATGTATTCACTTGTTATATTCGTTGTTTTAGATTATTGGAAGGATAAAAATTAATAAACATTGTTCAAACAATCATCGTAGTCATAAATACTAAATTTGGCAATACCAAAAAACCAACTTTAAAACTCAAATATTTTGAAAACGGCTGGGAGGAATGCTTACATGTTGTATATTTTTGAGATGAGAAAAATAATGTCTATTTGATTATAAAATAATATGTAGGGTGTTCCATTTAAATAATGCAAGCTGTGTCTGTCACACTTTTCTCGTGCACCCGGTATACATTTTTTTTTTCTGGCGGTTCATGTTAATACCTACCAACTTTGTATTTAAAGTCCCTATCTATCTTGCCTAATAAGCGTGATAGTCTGCAGACGAATTAAACGGAAACACCCTGTACATGGATATGTAAGAGAGAGAAATATGAAGGAAAAGTATTAGTTGTCTTTTATCCTAGTCAAGATTGAGTTGATAGTAGACATATTGGAGGCAAAAGAGCAAAAAGAAAAAAATATACTTAAACTTCTTTTACACGACCAAGTTATTCATAAATTAATAATATGCTGTTTACTATAATCACACCAAGTACCAAGTCGGCCACGTGACAATCCGATTTCGCGTTAGCGCCATGGCCTGTCTTTCTTGTCGGCCTTGAACTTGCTCTACAGGGTGTCTGTAAAAGGACTTTACAAAAACTCACTACATATTCCTGACGTCAAAGTAAGTCGATTCAAATCAACTTACCTTATTCCGAAATTGCTCCGTTCACTGGATATAGGGTGATAAAGTGAAACAATAAAAATCGAATATTTCAAAATGTGTGAACATTTTTTAACGTATAGTGTGATCTACTTATCTTGTTTATATTTTGAACGTGAGTAAGTTGAACAGTTTTTATCTTAGCGAAGCGAACCAAGGAATATGTTGGAGGGCTATTTGGTATTGGTATTGGTGGGGGGGCAAACCACTGCCCGGCGAGTAGGCCGTAAGACCCTTTTCGCCAACCCCAGGACCAATGCAGTTCTAACTAAGTTGATGATGGAGAACATCACCTAGTTATATATTGAACTAGCAGGACCAATTAATTTAGGCTAACAATTAAAGTTGTAGGGCTATCTGCAAAGCTTTTATTTTCATATCGAAACAAATATTATACGGGGATTTGAAAAAGTTATTCACCCAACCTACTTTTTTTCAAATGGAAAGGGGGTCGGGTGGCGTATTTACATTCTTTACTACGGTACAGTTGACCTACTCCCTGCAACGCAGTAAACAATGTAACTGAAAAGAGCGCAATTCCCATCTACATACCTTACTACGGTACAGTTGGCCTACTTCCTACATAAAGATCCTACATAGACATCCATTTTTGGCGAGGGGTCGTCCACTAACTGCAGTACGGGTACAAATTAGTCTGAATTACGCGGAATTACCCTGCATTACGCTGTATTACTTTGCATTACGCTGAATTACTCTGTATTACGTGAATTACTTTGAATTACACCGAATTACAATGCATTACTCTGAATTACTTGCATTACATGTCTTGTCGTCTCAAATTTACACGTTTCGCGCAGCAGATAAAAGAAAAGCGAACTTCTTTTTCTGCAATTTTAACCAATGCTAGAGTTGTAAGTTTTGGACATTTGATATGTATCGCTATTTTGTTGTGATTTTTGAGTGTTTATGATATTTTAGAGTTGATTTTGTTGGATTTTGAGCTAAGTATTTACTCCATCGTGACATCACATATGCACATCCGCATACCGTACAATGTATATCGTGATGCGCAGTACATTCGCGCTTTAAGCTGAAATGCAGCAGCCATTTTGTCCTACGAGTACATAACGACGAATCGAGCGAAAAATTTAGTCAGAACTAGCGAACTAGCAGTACCCGTCACGGCTTCGCCCGTAATTGTTTGAATGTTATCGAATAACGTTGAAAGCTACAGTAATAATCTTGGGAAACGACGAAGCATGTGTTTTATTAATTTTATCCAAGATCATTTTATCCAGATCCGTTTCAAGTCGATGCTCGAGTCGATGTGACCAAAAATACATTTTTTTTCATTGATTTATGATCTTTCACACCCCACCCCATCGACGGAACACGTGTTTCGTTGATTTCATGCATGATTATTATTATGAAGTTTGAAGTCAATGTGACCAGAAATACAATTTTTTTATTGATTTATGACCCCCACCCCTTCTACCCCAATAAGGATGTGACAAAAATACGTTATTTTACCTTGCCCTCGAACTTGTTCTGAATTACGAGGTCAACAAATCGCACCTTTGGTGCAACAAGGGCACATCTTCCTATGTATTTCCTATGATAATGTGCCCTTGTTGTTGTTATCCACCCCATCTCCCTTGAGCCCGACTTTGACCCCCTTACGGGATGAATTTCGCAAAATAACGAAACATATGTTTGATCAATTTCTTTTGAAATTATTTATATGAAGTTTCAAGTTTCAAGTTGATGTGACCAAAATTACTCAATTTTTCATCAATATAAGATTTTCCCTACCCCCACCACCAGGACAAGTTCTTTAGTATAGATTGGTTTGTGTCTTTACCTCGGTCTCTACTCATTTACTTTGAAACGGTAAAAATAGCTGTGTTCGCGGGTCGGTTTCGAACCATTTCAGAACTAATTCGCATGCGCAGATTATCAAAATGTCGAGCAAAATATCGTGATACTTTATCAACTATGCATGCGAATAAGTTCTGATCGTATTCGTAACCGATCCAAAATCAAAGCTGATAATTTGTTATAAAAAGTTTTGCTCATTGTTGAAAATTATTCCGATTTTCCGATACCTCAATTCCGAACTAGAACTTATAAGGTCCATGCAGGGACACATTATACAATGCTGTCCCCGCTCAACTCGTTGAAACTTTTCGAGAAACTTCTAGAGTATATTATTGAGAAAGCATGAAGAAGTAATTCGAGATTTGACAGCTATGATGACCGAAAGAACATCGTTTCCAAAATAAACGATGCTGAAGTTCAAAAAAATACGAATTTTTCCTGAAACTCCTTGAGCCATTAGAGCAGATTTAACTTATAAAGGGCCAAACTTGGAAAAACTGTTATTAAATATTATTTAATTATAAAAAAAATAGTACGCCCTCGGGTACGCCAGATTTTTTCGCAGGAAACAAATTTTTTCGAATTGCTAATTTTCAACGATAAAGATCTCTTCAGTTTTTTCTCTCCAACGCACAGTTTCCGAGTTAACAAATAAAAACCATAGTATCGAAATTCAGTTTTCGAGGAACCTTTTTCAATGGAAATTGAAAGATTTTTTTGAAAAAAAAAATCAGTCCAGCTAAGCCGCTGTTTAGCATTTTTTTTTTCTCGAGACTACACACAATTTTTTATTTAGTCGGTGTCAAATCTCAAACTACTTCACTAATTAAGCGGGGACATCCTGGATAAATCAAAAACGTTTTTTTTTACATGGAAAATATCGAGGAAAATATAAAATACCTACCTAAATTGAATAAAAAAATGTCAAACCTGCCCATCTCTAGAAATATATGTAAGTCATGAATTAAAAGAGAAACGAAATAGACAAGTTTTTATTTCTTTCGAAAATCTTAAACCATAAAAAATAACAAGAGCTGCAATTTTATGAACAAAAATAGACTAAGTATTATGAAATGAGTTTTCCTTGTTCCTCGAAGTTTTCATAATAATATGGTCATTTTTGCATGCCATATTGGCAAGATTAAACAATTAGATTCTTTCTGAACCCATCCTTCAATGCTCAAAAAAACTACACATGTTTTATAAATCCACTTTCAAAATAGATTTGCTCGTTAATCTTATACAGAATTCAAAAATCGAATAATATACAGGGTGTCGTATTTGAAGTGAGATAGTTACTTGAAAAAACTAGTATATCTGGCAACGCTGCAATCATCAAAATATTTTTGAAAGTTGCAGTACACTTTCATATCTACTCATACCAAAATTCAAAAGATTTGGAAAAGCTGTTCTTGAAATACTTGGAACATACCATGCATCTACGTTATTCACCCCTGTGTAGTGTTGTAAAATTTCCGGAAATATATTGTACGGAAATATTTCGGGAAACATTGGAAATATTTGGAAACATTTGAAATATTGGAAATATATATTGAATGACAAAAGTAACATAAAAAAACAACAAAAACTACAAATTTTGTCACAAAAAGTAGCAAACGTAATACGTAATACATAGGAAAATATAAATATATTATATTGCAGTGACTGAGGATTATTACCGTATAAAAAGATAAATTATGAATAAAACTTGCGTGTCGGAGGGGCATGTCTTCGTCGCTGTCTTCCTCTTCATTTAATGTTGGTGTTATTTGGTCTTGACGCCCTTGAGTATTTATAAAAATATCTCCATCAGCGAGCCGTCCAACATCATTTTCGTCTGACACGTCCACTATATTATCATCAGGATTTTCCTCCTGCCAGTCAACTTCCTCGCTTATATCTTCATCAATAATGTCTTCACCATTTCCTGTATATTTGGGGGGACCTTCGGCGTTATTTATGATCTGGGTGGCGTCGAATGCGACAAAATACCAAATTTTAGATTTTTCGCTGGTGCACGTGCAAAAAAGCCTGGGTTTGACGAAAATATGACACATTTCTTTTTAAATTACAAGTGTCATTAGCTGTGTTTCTACTGATATGATGGTTTTTTAAAATAAAATTACTAGAATTATTTGCTTAACGTCCGATTAACATGTAATATAAAATATTTCCAATGTTTTCAATATTTCCAATATTTCCAGTAGGCCTTTGGAAATTTCCAATGTTTCCATTTACAACACTACCCCTGTGAAGCTTTGGCAACACCTGGCAAAGGTTAAGGCCCGGCTAAATCACTTGGCAAACTCATTTTCACTCTCTCCAAATATTAAATTTTGATCCTATAAAAAATTCAAAGTGCCTCAAGGATCTTTTTTGAGAGCCAATCCTTTTTTTTTGAAAATCTCTATTTTCGTTTTGCCCCCGAACTCTCCAGCCATGTTTACGTTTTTGAATTCAGATAGGTATCATAGAAGAAGTATTCCACAAGTTTTCATAGTGCCTCAAATACCAACTCAAAAATGTTTGCAAGCTCTTGGAATATCAGCTTCATCTTGCCCAACTGATAGCACTAATTATAAACCTTTCTGTAACAAATAAACAGTATTTGCGAATCTGACTTTGAGTTATTTCAAATAAGTTGATACAGTGATAGCTGATAAACAGTTTGACCCATTTGTTTTCATGTAACCCGGAAAAAAAGTTTATTGATTGACCGATTTGTCCCGAGTTTTTTTTGAAATTGTAGAGCTTGACAAACTTTATCTTGTCACCAAAAATGACCTCCCACATACAAAATTCAAGGCCTACTTGGCCAGTTCTCAGGAGTAACATTTTGACAAACCACACTACTTTGTCAAGCTCTAGAATTTACAAAAAAACTCGAGCCCCATCGGCCAATCGATAACTTTTTTTCAGGATGACCCGAAAACAAATGCGTCACACTGTATGTAGGTATACTTGATCTATTGAAGATAAGACTAGAATGTTCGGTGGTAAGAAATGAGTACTATCAATAAAATTTCAAATCAATACAATGATGGAATGCAATCCATACTCGCAAACTCATAGAGATAAAGACACGTGATTGTAATGTATACATAATAGAAGAAACTTTTATTCAAAACTAACACACGCTAGAGATTGTGAATTAAGAATCTTGAACAGTGACACAGTAAAGGAATCTTCAAATTTTAAATAATTAGAGGAAACTCGTGTCGCCTAATTCGTTTTAGACTTCTTATAACCTTCAAATTCATGCATATTATTCCATTCATCACATCGAATTATGCGAAAATTCATAGAATTATCAAGCTGCATTACGTTGAATTACTGTTGCAGTACTCTGAATTACAATGCATTACGCTGAATCACCTTGAAATACACTGCATTACGCTGAATTACACTGCATTACCCTGAATTACTTTGAATTACACTAAATTACGTTGAATTACACTGCATTACACGGAATTACGCTCTAATTACTGGGTTTTTTGCAGTACGGGTACAAATTTTGACCTAGTGGACGACCCCTTTTTTGGCCAGCCAAACTAACCCAAACTAACCAAACTAACTAAAAGTTTTGAGTTAGGGTTAGATTGGGTCAGCAGTTTTTATTAGTTTGGGTTAGTTTGTCTGGCAAAAAATGGATGTCGCGTGAGTCAAAAATTATCTTTATGTAGGAAGTATGCCAACTATACCGTAGTAAGGTATGAAGATGGGAATTGTGCTCTCTTCAGTTACATTGTTGACTGCGTTGCAGCGAATAGGCCAACTGTACCGTAGTAAAGAATGTATTTACGCGGTCGGGTGATACTTCATTTGAAAGGCCTTTTCATCCTTATTACACCCTGAAAGTTTGGGGTCGGTGTCTCGTTCCAATTTTTCAATTTTGGTCCAGTATTTTTTTTTTAAATGGCGCTCAATCGACGTTTTGACATTCTCAACTGTCACTACTCTGTTGAGAAATGCAGAACGTATACTACTTTGAAAATTGGTTCCCGACCCCCGGGTGGGTTGAGAAACCAACCTGAATATGGAAAGTTTTTCATTGTGTTAGAGTGCGCTGCCCCACCTCTGATGGTTTAAATTGGCCATAACTTTTTCTCAGTAGTTTTTTACTTTTTTATGAAGGAAATGATCTTCTAGGTACATGCTTGTCTACATGTTTTTAAGCAAAAAAGGTACTCTTGTTATAATACGCTTAAGTCAGTAGTTTTCGAGATGTTTTGGTTTCTAGTATTCGATGCCGCACTAGAATATTCATATTACTTACCCTCAGGATGAAATTTGATCAGTGAATTCGTAGTATTTTGACTTTGTAGGTTACCATCAGGGTTATTATAGCTCTATGGGGCAAGATATCAATCCATGGGCGTGGATGTGGACCGATATTAATCTTGATTGTGATATGATTTTTTTGCCCTATAGAGATGTCAACATATAAAATTCAAAAACTACAAATTACAAATTCACTGACCAAATCTCAGCCTTAAAGGTGACATCAATTTTTTTAATTCAAAGTAATTTGAATATTCCGGTATGGCATCGAACACTAAAAATCAAAATATCTCGAAAACGGCTCACTTTGGCGGATTATAACAAGAGCATATTTATTGCCTAAAAGATCATTTTCTTTAGAAAGAACATAGATGGCTATACTGGCAAAAAAGTTTGCGCCATTTTAAGCCATCAAAAGTGCAGTGTGAAGCGCTCTCTAACGACCACAATGAAGATGTGTCCATATTCAGGTTTCTTATCCAAAAAAACCTCCGGGTACCAATTTTTAAAGTGATACGTTAAGAAACTTGAAAAGATCGATTTTTATTTTTTGAATATACCTAGGAAACGGAGCAATTTTGGAACAAAGTAGGTAAGTTGCTTCGAATCAGCTTATTTTGACATGTGGTAAGATTTTGTAAAGACCTTTTACAGAAACCCTGTATACAAGAAGCACTTTACTAGTGAGAAGAAATAGATGGTAGATTAATTTCCAAGACATACTTGATTTTTCGAAACTAAATTTACGAGTAAAATTATGAAACAATATTATAGATACCTATTATTCAACGAGTGGGAAATGGTGGATAATACTCACGGGGACGAAGTTTGCGCTACGAGCCGTAGGCGAGTACCGTAATCATCTGAGTGAGTAATAGCCATTTCCCGCGAGTAGAATACTATACTTTTTCTTTGATTATTCAATAATTGAAGCGAACTTTGCAATATTTAATTTCATTTGGACAGCACTTTTTGACAACTATACTGTACTTAAAGTGAGGTTAGGTTGTTAACGCAATAGGACCCCACACACGGAGCGACATTTTGAGCTACTTGTTATGCACCAGACAGGGCAAAGTTTGTTAATATACAATTTGGTAAACTTTGGTTCAGTATAAGTCTAAACCTCGGTATAAACTTTGTCATTCGTTCTAGGTATTTATTGTTAGAAAAAAACTTTCTTTATTCTGGTTAATCAAAAGTGTTAAATCTACGCGTTTTCACTTTTTACCTTGCTGTGGCTAATAGGGGATGATTGGTCCCAATAAGCTTTTTTATGTGACTAGCAACATTGGCCACTTCATCATTCAACAACCACCTCAGACTAAGAAAAGACGTCGGGTATCCAACTATTTTTTCAGCCTCATTTATAGCCTTTTTACACACAGTTTCTTCTTTTGATTTCGTTACCAACGTCCTATTCAAACCATTGCAAACTGTTTGACAGGCATTCCTACACAAATAAGCGCGTTTCGAAAGAAACATTCTAGAAAAAACTTATCAGTTGAATATATTTTCAAGCATTATGTATGTGATATGATATAAATTGGAAATACTTGGCTTTTAATTGTTTGTTTATTATTGAAAATGAGAAAAGTTCTAGGTTATGTAATTTATTTGTATGTTGAAAGTAGGTCAAATGAGCATATTTTAAGCATCGGGCAACAGTGTAATAGGCTGGCTTACCTCGCCGAATATCAGCACTACTCTACGGTTGCTCATTAGTGCGTGCATGGAAGTTCATTCTCGCCGTTATTAAAAAAGAAAAAGAAACATTTTTAAGAGAAAAGTGGTAGAAGTGATCATCAACATCAACTTCGAAGACTTTTCGTTTATAAAAATTAACAGACATCATTTTTTGATTTTTGGCAAGCATGAAATCTTCACAAAAATATTTTCATCAAATCAAAGTAGTCTTAAACTTATAAATACAACTATAACAAAATAATAAGGAAAACAGACCTACAGCGACAAACAAACGACCTATGGATATTGATACATAGGTAACAATAACGCTTCTACTGATATTCAGGTAGGTATACTCACTTATTCCAGAAAGAGTCGGCAAAAAACTCACCGATTTCATATAGTAGGCTAATTTTTGAAAAAAGCGGTAACACGTTTACGGAATACAGACATTGTAGAGAATACTCCAACATCGGATGGCAAATGATAATTTTTTATGCTTTCATAGATGATGGAGTTTTTTGACAATGAGAGTTTTGGGATGCATAGAGAAACATATTATCAGATCTTCTCATGTTAGAAATGGTCTGTCTGTGCATGGCTTCGGTGTTTCTTATAAATTAGACAAACTGTCTCCAGGATGAAAATGCATGATAGCGTTAATATTCCATGCTACCTGAATAATGGTTTACACGACTTTCTTTTTTTTTAATCCAAAGAGAAATCTTATAGCCCACTCTTGCAGTATAAAGACTGACCGGAACAATGCGCGACTACAAAAGCCCCAAAATACCATATCTCAAGCGTGTAACCATTTTATAATAAGACTAAAATCGTGTAACGCAACGAAATTCGAAGAAGCGATTGGTTGGGCGAAGGAGTCAGAGTCAGCCGGGGAGTCAACGCCTATCAATGCTGACAAGAACTGAAATATCGGCAGTGAGTCAGCATTCTCGGTTTCAACGGGAAAGTTGGCGGTTGATTTTTGGTGTGGTCGAATTTCTTGATTTTTTTCCGTCCGGCGCATGGTTTTCGCTCAAAAAAATAAAATCCACTTTATTGCATTGACACCCTGCTGTGTCATCCAATATTTTTAAATCAGTGGCGCCCTCTCTAACATTCCCATGCATTTTGATGCATAGAAGACGTGTACCAAATTTCAAAAAGATATCTGGAATAGTATCAAAGTGATGATTAAAAAATTTTTTTTTTTTATTTCAACACACTGTATCTTAAAATCTATGCTAAAAATCATCCAAGGATTATCACCCTTAATTATCGGCATTCAATTAATAAACACCCTGTATATTTAGTGGATGTATTGTTGATCATTAATAAATTGAAGTATCTTACATGAGTGAGAAGTAGGTTGTGCTGCCCAGAACTACACCAAGCTGTTAGCAACCACCCTCACAGCATAACATCCCCCAGCCAATCTCGTGTTCAACGACTCTATGTGGGACCAGGCCCGATTAGAGGGGGGGCAGACGGGACAAATTCCCGGGGCCCGTGGAGTCATGGGGCCCGGTCGCCCCAAGTTTAGTTAAATAAAAAATGAATACTTCATCTGGAAAGAAGTATGCATGATACCTGAGCACGGACCTATAAGTCCGTGTAGTTATTAGATCATTGAGTCCGTGTACCTGAGTATTTTAAAGCGACATTATTCTTCACGCGAGATTCAGGTGGCGCCATCCGACGAAGTTATGTTGTCCTTCTTAAGTGTTGAATTACAAATGAATTTATGGGAGATAGTTGATGCCGTTTTCCCTGCATTTAGACCGTATAAAGTCAACGTCAATGTATTTTTTACTAAGGGAATCCCATAATTTGTGATTTCACTTGAGAGCAGTTTGTTGAATCGTTATTTCTAATGCATTATATGATTTTACTTTAGAGTGATTTGTTTGTTTTCGTTTTTTTTTTAAATGTTATTTCGTTACGTTAGCAACACTGCTCCAAATAATTAAGGAAAATCTTAAAACTATTTTCTCAGTCTGACCATAACCAATCCATGAACGTTTCTGCCTACTAGGCGTCATCAGCATGGCTATGGGTCTAAGTCAAAATGGTGGAGGTCTTTCACTTGATTGATGGGAATCTCATCCAAGAGATTGACTAAAATCTACAGATAGATGGCGTTAGGTTCTACAACATTTCACACCAAATAATTAACGCACTTCCTGTGATTTTCACATAAGAATATGTGTAAAAATATATGTCCAAGGGTAAATCTTGATATCTTTCTAAAAAAAAGAACTATCAAGCAAGATGAACAAGGAATGACAACAATAAAAAAGAACAAGGCTTCAAGGTTTTCTACAATAATAACCCCTATTCTTATCACTAAGTTCAACAGTGTTTCAAATTTTCGGAGCAATTGTGTTCCTATACTAAACATGAAATGAAATGCGAATATAACTATCTGAAAATGTAGAACACTCTGTAGAATTTTGTGATGAGAATAGATTTTTTTTATTGACAAAACCTCAAAGCCTTGTTCTTTTTGAATTGTTTTATTCCTTGTTCATCTTCGTTTTTGAAAGAAATATCAAGAATAAAAGCATATTTATTATGATGAATTTAATCCACTCATATATTTTGTCATTCCATATTAGGTAGCTGAACCACCTGTGCTTCAGTTTTTTCCATTTTGAATGGTCACACCGGCCGGGGGAAGGAGGTGGTGAAGGAGCCCGGAAGACTGAAAAGTCCCAGGGTCTGTCTCGTCTCTTGGCGGCCCTGTGTAGGACGAGAACCTCAGCCTGTCGTCAATATGAAGTCCAAAAGATACTTGACTACTGCTTTTCTCTGCAGATCATGTCTATCAATAAGACTAAAGTGGGTAACACTTGTATTTAAAGTTTAGCATCTGATCCTTTTGACTCGATGCATGTCTTGAGTCTTGAGCAATTATTTCCGCCAGAATGTCTTGTCGTTTATGACTCCATAGAATGACTGTGTCATCAGCAACTAAAGTAAATTGGCATTGAATCTGGACAGATGGCAGATCGTTGATGTAAAGTAGAAACATGATTGGGCCAAGTATTGAACCCTGCGGCACGCCATGTTTATTGAGCAACGGAGTTGATGAGCATCCTCATCCACCAGTTCTTACTATCTGATGCCTCCCACTCAGATATGAATGGAACGAAGCATGCGCAGTTTTTCTGAATCCATAGTGGTATAACTTATCTAGAGGAATCTTATGACTGACGCAGTCGAAGACCTTGGAGAAATCACAGAACACCGCCGCGGCTACCTCGCCATCATTCGATAGGGCCCCACAGACGGAGCGACATTTTGAGCGAATTAATTGGTATGTATAGAAGACAGTGTCTGTCTAACTTTGCATACTTTGAACGCCTGTTAGTGCGGAACGACGGACCCGGTCGGTGAAAGACCTAGTCAAAAGGGCCCCACACACACGGA
Organism: Orchestes rusci; assembly: GCA_958502075.1. Lineage (NCBI taxonomy): Eukaryota > Metazoa > Arthropoda > Insecta > Coleoptera > Curculionidae > Orchestes > Orchestes rusci. The sequence goes on from OY293310.1 coordinate 11,153,664, forward strand.
GCGACATTTTGAGCGACTTGGTATGCAGCGGACAGTGTCTGTCTAATTTTGCATACTTCGACCGCCCGTTAGTGCGGAACGACGGACCCGGTCGGTGAAATACGTCGTCGGTGAAAGACTTTGTCAAAACACTCTACAGTCAAATTTTCATTAACAACTAACTTAAAGACCAAGCCGTTACGCTCGTCGTTTGATCGTGATTCAAATTTTGTTCTTGTAGGGCCCTATTAAGGGGTTGTGTCCCCGGACCAAGTATGTTCGTGTGAGGACACGGCATATCAGATCGCTCACGCTCACAGACCAAGTCGGCGGATATGGTATGGCAGATCTGGCCTCGCTCGACCGACTTCGTCGCAACGGATATGACAGACTGTCAAACTAACAAGATAAAGAAATTCGTAAAATAAGAACAAAGAAAGCATACTTCAATTTTTATTGTAAAAAATGTTGGAAATGTCCTCCTCCAAACAATGAAATAATCTGTCTGAGAACTCCTGACGGACTTTTTTGAAAGTATCGACATTAATATTTTGACAAAAAGCAGTAATTCTTTGCTATAAATCTAAAAGAGAGTCTGGCTGTGTTGCATATACTTTCTGTATCCTGTTGAAAAATTGGTGCCATGCCAAATTCGTTGGGATTATTCTGACGTATTTGTACAATCAAAGGCTCTATTCTAGTTTCTAACAAGTTCAAATACAGGTCCCCTGTCAAATTTTCATGAATGAAAACAGGACCAACAATATGGTTCCCCAATATGCCAGCCCATACGTTAACCATTTCGGGATATTGCGTGTGGGTTTCCCTAAAAACATGCGGATTTACGTCACTCCAATAACGAACATTTTGCCTGTGTACACGGCCATTTAAACAAAAAAACACTCGTCACTGAAACAAATATTTTGAACGTATCTTGGTTCTAGGCCTATTCTATCGGTCATAGTTTCGCAAAATTCCACACGTCTGTCAGGATCATCTTCAGTCAACTGGTGCACCATTTGAAATTTATAAGGATAAAATTTCTGTTTTTTCAGCAATCGTTTTACAGAAGCAGACGAAGTATCACAGATGTCTGCAACCTGAGAAGTCGACTGTTCAGGATTTACCACCATCTCACCAATGATTGCAATTTGTTTATCTTCCGAAATAGATGGTCGCCCTTGATTCTTCAAGTTATGAACACTACCAGTCTCGATAAATTTCCGCACTAATTCGAGGAGATATTTCCTGCATATCGGACGGTCCAAGAAGCGCTCATCGAAGATTCTTTCCGTCTCATGGAAATTACGATTTCTGCCATAAATAAAAATTGCTTTTTTCTGCGAGGGGACGCGAATTAGGCATTTTTGTAACACTTCCTAATTAACACAATAATCAAACAACTGGCTCATATCGTTTCAAGATTTTTACATTTGGTTAAACTTTAGTGCTGTGGCGAGGTAGTGTGGAAACTGTATCTCCATCTTAATTTAGATTTTAGTATTATAATGCTAATAAATGCTTTCCAATTTTTTTTTATCATCTTGAAATTCTGTATCCGCTTTGTATCAGCATTCCCATTTGTTAACCTGTACTGTTTTGCTCAGGTTCACCATCATTTTTCCGGAATCTGATGTGTCAGCTCGTTAAAAAATTGAAACTTGATGTAACGACATTTTTAAAAACTAAAAGTTTGGCAGGCTGTCATATCCGCACGGATGCGTTTAATCCTATGAAATTTTCACACAATAGTCTACTCGATAAGACCTTTCGAATGATGTGTCACATGACCCCCCTTTTTATTTAAAAAAATGTTTCAAAATGGCGCCCAGCCGCCATCTTGAATACTAAAAGTCCGTCAGTAACATCAAAAAGTAGTATTTCGACAGCAATTAAAGTATGCCAAGTTTCAAGATGTTAGGTGCACACATTAAAAAAAAAAGGGGGGGAACCTTTTAGAGCCGCACTGTATATTGAAGACATGAACTACTCGCTACCATCTGAAGTCTGAAACATCAGCTCCTACTTCTATCGAAATGTCCGTCTCACAGATGATTCTTTAGCCAACTTTCCTTTCGAAAGCACATCTCTTTTCATTTCACCGTCTTGTTGAGTTTAACCCTCATCTTACTTTATTCTCTCGTTCCTTCTCAATACATTGTTTATAGCAATGAAATAATGAGTTTCAGTGTATATTTTTAAGTTACTTTCGCGTGTCCTCTTTTTGATTTTATCTTTTTCTTGCGATTTCGCTAAAAGCGAGAGTGGTTTGCCACATCATTGGGGTTGTTCGATATTATCTTTGAAGCTATAGTTTCTGTCAATTCAATACAGACTGATGAGGATTTCACTCATATATTGATCAGATGAGTAATATTTTCTTGTGAATTTTTGGACGTCGATGATTGTGGATTGATATAATATATTTTTTTTGTGGCTTATTTTTTTCTAGTGTCGAGGATCGGTGGTTTGAGTGCTCCAAGTTCTGATTCAAAATTTTTATTTATGTTACGGCTTATATACAAACTTGGATAGTTTGTAAACTACCTGGATAGTTTAAAGTCTAACCAAACCATTGGCTATTTTGATAGAAAATGCAATTTCCACTAAAAAAGCAGTTATTTTGCAAACTATCCAAGAGTCTTGGCTAGTTTACTTGAAATTATTAAAGCTGGCTTCCCACGGCCCGTGATATTACAGGCCGGGTCGCGCCAGTTTGTTCGCGCCAACGTATTGCACTTATTGTAAAAGAGTTGTTTGTTTTTAATCCTCAAAGTTGATGATGGTTCTCCGAAACAAAACGTCGTACGGAAAATATCTCAAGGCTGTTTTGTAGAGCTTAAAAAGTGAGAATGAAAAAGTGTTTTCGGTTTTTTCATATCTTTCAAAATAGCTTTTAAAAAAATAAAAACGAAATCGCAGTATTTTGGTTTTTATCGGATATTTCCGGAACGGTTTGGAATTTTCAAATTTGTAAAACGGGATCTTGTGCGCAATTTTTGTCCAATTTAACCGACACTGTTTCTCAAATAGTATCCGAGATCCCCATGCTGTGCATCGATCTTGGACACACTGTATAAATGTAATGAGTTGATTGATCGAATTCGATACGTCTGTGAACCATTTTTGACTAAGAATCATTTGAACACGAATCAAGCTACAATCCATTACATAACACCAACTAATAGAGATATACCTACCTATGACCATGTTTTGCAAAAGTAACGATAATTATACTAGGTTTAAACATTATAATAAACTTGTATGAGCGGATCCTATAACAAAGTTTTATCAATATATCAATGTTTTATAATACTTATTTTGTTCAAAACAAAAGTTATCGCAAAACAAACATGATTAAATTAAATTTGCCGCTTTTTCAATGCTACCAACATAAATATATACCTCCAAGAAAAAAGCCTTAATGGCAGCTCCCAGTGTGTTGTACATTTCTTAACATGGTATTAGCAGTCCATTTTATATTTAAGTCCGTGCCTGCTCTACACGCGCTCCCGAAATTATGTCATATACTTACCGGACACCCTGTATAATAAAAATGTGTAGAAGATGTAAAATGTTACGGAATACTTAATAATGAGAAAAAACTGCTATTTTCGTATATTTCTCACTAAGTACGCTCACTACGGAGGTATAGAAAGGATATTAATAAAGAGGTTACTCAAACTCAACCCAATCTCAAAGCAATAAAAGTCGTTTGTCAATAATCTTTTCAATCCCTATACATTATTATATTCAATCCTATGCATGCATTTGTTTCTAGTTCAGAAATTATAGATTTGAGAGATAAGCACAAATGCTAAATGCTTGAGAAACAGCCGTTATTGAGTATCCTACCTATGTATTGTATATTTATTATATTCAAATAATATGAACATATAATAATATAACTATAACGCATTTCTTATTTTGAAAACTCACTCAATTCTACAACTTTCGAAATTTTCTATCCTAACAACTGAAAATCTATTATATTATTATAATATACAAAACAAAGGTTTTTAATGGGGTGAATGCGTTCACATACCTATTGGGTCCTATGATTGAACATTCACGTTAAGTTAACGTATAGGTACGTTGAGATTGTTTACTAATGCAAATGTTCCATTTGATAACAGCGTTATCATGGTGATATGGACATGTTAAGATAACGTGAACGTTCAATCATAGCACCCATTATAATAACATCGTATTGTTGGAAAAAATGGGATACCTATACCTACATTCTGTAGTTTGTTATCCCTGGCATAAACGCTATACCCTTTATAGACATCTTAACTTTTTATCCGGCTCGAAAACATGAAACACAATAGCTGGAGCATGATACGTTTTTAAATATCGCGCATATAGAAAAATAAAACAAGATTAACTTGGATGTTCAAATACCCCGCTTAAATAACAGCTGGAAGTGACACTGTCAACAATAACTCATGATTTGGCAACGATGGAGCCTGGGTAAAGTATCATCATCATCACAGGAATAAAACTAAAATACAATCAAAATACCAAACCAATGCTTCGTTCGTAACTCACTGTCGGACTGAGTTGTTGTTTTGAGTTTTTACTTGAGACTTGGATGATTTCTGAAGTGTTTAGCTTATTCTCTCGCGAGTTGTAACGTGGCCAATATGGGTAGAAAGTGTTTTGTCTGTGAAAAATTAGAGAAATATAACCCCGATTTATGTTTCAGGAGGTAAGTAAACATTTTTCAACAGTGGCGTGGGTACGTTCAAATTCAAGATTTAGATAATGCCAATGATTTTCCAATTTGAAATTTTTGAAGACACAAGAATGTTTCTTTATAAGAAAATTTGAAAAAACTCGAAAAACAGCAGAAAACCGTATATGCAATCCTTACCTCCATATTATGCACCGTAGAAATCTAATCCGGATGAAGACTTCATCGCGATTATTCTCCATTAGGTGGTATGGAAGATAATCGCGATAAAGACTTCATCCGGATTAGATTTCTACGGTGCATATCCATGATACTACGACAAACAAGATATGCTCACTAGCCGAACGAGTTTCGAACTGAACTGCGCATCAAGCTATCCGGTGACCCAATTGGATAAAATAGCATTGGAAAGCATGGCTTAAATTGCGATTTTGTTGAATTCTGATGATTATAGTTGGTTATTTACCCCAAAATGAATAATATGTATTTAGTTGGTTATCTATCTATCCAAAATTGATAATATAATCTACGCAAATCCCACCAGATTGGTTAAATAGTATTTAAAAAAAGATCATATTTTCAATTTTGCCGTTACATTGAAAATACATTTTTCTCAGTTGGTTTTCGACGTTAGAAAGGATGTTTGAGGTGAAACTTTTTTATGTGCGGTGGGAGTGGAATTTCAAGGTAGCGACACACTTGGTTCTTTGTGGTTTTGTGTGGTTTCTTTTGATTCTTTGCTCTTTTCTTTCTTCTTTTGTGGTTTTATGTGTTTCTTTGTGATTTTATGTGGCTCCATGCATGTGGTTATTTTTTGGTTCAATGTGGTTTTTGTTGTACAGGGTTATTCATTATATTTTGACACCCATCTACAGCTCTTATTGCGAGTGATAGAAAAAAACTTTAAATACAAAAGTTTTGGTTTTTTTCACGTAGTATCTTCTGGTGATAGCGGAATCAACAAATCGAAATCATAACATAGAAAAAATTCATTAAGTCATATTTTTTTAAATGGAACACCCTGTATATTATTGACTAAAATGAAATATCTCTTTAATCTGATTTCAAATATATATGGTTTGTAGGCATTTGGTTCAGTCACTTTGAAACTATTTGAATTTAAAAAATATATTTTTTTAAACTACAACAAATATTCACAACACTAACTTAATCATATAAACTATCAACATTCCATTAAAAACGAAGCTACATGTTTTCTACATAACCCCCATAACCATCACTCGCAATAAGAGCTGTAGATGGGTGTCAAAATATAATGAATAACCCTGTACTATGTGGCTTCTTGTGGTTCTGTGTGGTTCCATGTGGTTTTGTGGTTCTCAAAGGCTTTTTGCTATTCTATGTGGTTCCAAGAGGTTTTGGCATGTGGTCTCTATGGTTTTTTGTGTTTCTACATGGTTCCATGTGGTTTTTGTGGTTCCATGTGGTTCTATGTGTTTTTTTGTGTTTCTATGTGTTTTCCGTGGTTCTATGTGTTTTTTAGTAGTTCCATGTGGTTTCTATTGTTTTTTGTGTTTCTATATGGTTCCATGTGGTTTTTGTAGTTCTATGTGTTTTTTTGTGGTTCCATGGTGTTTTTTGGTTCGTTGAGTTTTTTTTGTGTTTCTATGTGGTTCTATGTGTTTTTTTGTGGTTCCATGTGGTTCTTGTGGTTCTATGTGTTTTTTTGTGGTTCGATGTGTTTTTCGTGGTTCTATGTGTTTTTTAGTAGTTCCATGTGGTTTCTATTGTTTTTTGTGTTTCTATATGGTTCCATGTGGTTTTTGTAGTTCTATGTGGTTCTATGTGTTTTTTTGTTGTTCCATGGTGTTTCTTGGTTCGTTGAGTTTTTTTTGTGTTTCTATGTGGTTCTATGTGTTTTTTTGTGGTTCCATGTGGTTCTTGTGGTTCTATGCGTTTTTTTCAGGTCCGTTGTGTTTTTTTTTCTTTTTTTAGGTAGTTCTTGTGGTTCTATATGTTTTTTTGTGGTTCTTGTCGTTCTATGTGTTTTTTTGTGGTTCCATGTGGTTTTCAGTGGTTCTATATGTGTTTTTTTGTGTTTCTATATGTGGTTTTTGTGGTTCCATGCGGTTTTTCTGGTTCTATGTGGTTCTTTGTGGTTTTGAGAGATTTTTTGTTATTCTATGTGGTTCCATTTAGATTTTCGGGTTCTTTGTGTTTCTATGTGGTTCTGTATGTTTTTTTTGTGGTTCCATGTGGTTTTTCTGGTTCCATTGCGGTTTTTCTGGTTCTATGTGGTTCCTTGTGGTTTTTGTTTTTCTACATGATTCGATGTGGTTTTTGTGGTTTTGGGCAATTGCAAATGTCTCTCTTTGTCACAAAAGTCGTCTTCAGAAAAATGATTCGAACAAATTCAAGCATATTCAACATGAAAACTGTCCTTTTGATAACACTTCTGTATCCATATCTTGCGAATATACTTGGATGTTGGAAACCGAAATAAACGGTATTTACACGGACGGTTTTCTTTTTTTTTCTTATTGAACATCACGGCACAATACACCATCATCAAATTATGCGAAATTCAAGAAAAAATAAGATATTATATCACACAAATATCAGAACAACAATATTTACATTGCAAACTGACAGAAGCTTGACAACATAACCTCACAAAGGTTACCCGACAAGATGCGCGTGAGCTTATCTGTTTGTCGTAGTATCATGGGTGCATATGGGGGTTATTATTACTATTATTAATTACCGACGGTTCTATGGGGGGTTGGAACAAACCTCTATTGTATTACCGCCATGATGCCATGATGCCTCCATGAGTGGGATATAGGGACGGGTTTGAGAAAAAATTTTTGGATGTTGAGTTTGAGAAGTTTTTCTACACAAATAAGGTACTTTTCTCGTAACTGGCTGAGACGCACCATTTCCGAGAAAAATGCATTTTAAAATATTTTAACACACAGATTTTAGTGAAAAAAGTCGTGTGCTTCTGTAGGGGAGCACAATATATTAAGATTTGATGCAACTTTTACCTATGTGATAAGGTGCACCCCTTAGAAGTTATTACAAGTGATCAATCGACATCAGTAGCCTAGTTTACACCGATAACTCGTCTACTGTCTGTTCATGGCTTTCCTGTGGTTACGTCATACTTTTCCGTCTCTCTCTTACACATCGAAAAAACAATCACGTACGTCTGGAAGAGGGTCTCTTGGACCAATTTGACAAATGTCACATGTGGAGCGATCAATTTACGATATACTGCCAAACGTCAAATTCTGTGACGTGACCGCAGAAAATCATTTAGCCTAGTTTACATCGATAACTCGTTTAGTTCGGTCCGATAGGACCAAGTGGGTGGGGATAGTACGGTAGGACCAATGATTGCTTCTCGCCCGTTTACACGGTCTTGCAACGCGTGAACTAAATCTGTACGCCCGCAATTCGTCAAATGTCAAAAACAAGTCGAAATTATTCATCAACACAATTCGTAACCAAAAAAAACATGAGTAAGTACGCTCAGATTGCCTTAGAAACCAACACAATTCACAATAATAACAATCAACATAACCTCATAATTTTGATCCAGATCGAACCAAATTTAGTTCGGTACACTTGCTGGCGAGTATCGAACCAAGAGCGGACCAGCTTAGTCCGCAACTGTTTACACCATTCGAACCAAATATTTGGTTCGGATATAGTCCGAATTTGGTACTTGGTCCGTGGACCAAGTTGTCGGTATAAACTAGGCTATTGAACAAGCTTTTGTTCGGTCCGATAGGACCAAGTGGCAGGGGATAGTACGGTAGGACCAATGCTTGCTTCTCGCCCGTTTACACCGTCTTGCAACGCGTGAACTAAATGAATACGCCCGCAATTCGACAAATGTCAAAAACAAGTCGAAATTATTCATCAACAATTTCTTCACGAAAAAGAAAATTAGTAAGTACGCTCAGATCAAGGTTTCTATATAACAGGTTGCCTCACTTCGCCTGAGGTAAGAGACGGAGGGGGGAAAATAAGACGTCATCGGTGTCTAGCGTCTGCATGCAGGGGTGCGTTCAGATGATCCGTCGGGTAGAGGATAAACGCTCCGGGGAGAACGCACTCGACTTTCAAGCGGTAACCGAAAACATCTGAACGGTCCGGGCGATCTGATGTCAAATGAAAGTGATAACACTGATAAATATGTTAATTTTATATACTTAATGTACCTTTAGGATAGGTAAAATACTAATGGCGTGAATGGTAAAAACAAAATAATGTAATCACCAAATGAGTAGGTGTAAGATAAAATAAATAATCAAAAATAACTTGTCCTGAATAATCCCTGCGAGTTGGTGGGATTGCGAAGAAATTTTTCCGTCAATTTTCTCTCAATAAAAATAAAATCTTTTGTAGAACTGCGAAATCTGTTCAAATAACCACTTGTCAAAATAAAGTGAATAAGCAATACGCATGCGGGACAAATTTCATAGCTATTCCGACTACGATAAATGGTTGGACGCCCGGTAACTTTTATTTCACGCATCTGAACGGAACAACCAGTTGCCTCTTGGATCATCTGAACGAGCAAAACGCGTCCGACGTACACCCGGCGAATCATCTGAACGCACCCCTCTGTAGACTGAATCCTGTCATTCGATTGCATCGGTCATCGATCTGCATCTTATGTCATGTGTCATTCGCAAGGTTGCCAGAGGTACTGTTCTAAAAGAAGATCTACTGATTTCGCCCATGGGTTTCTGTTCTACTGTTTTTGATAGGGATCATCTAACAACACCTGATACAGATGACGTCATGACCCGAAAAGTGAGGGAACCTGTTATATACTGATCTTGTGCTCAGATTGCCTTAGAAACTCAGAACCATATACCTATAATAAAACTAGTAATTGCAGTCCAATTGAGGCGTTCCAAAGGCTTAATACGATATGATGCACCTTCAAAATACGATAGAACTTTTCAACCACTTGGCGGACTTGGACAATTTTTGTTTTGTTTTATGGGGAATTCAGTTCTGAAACTTTTCTTGCACCTGCTATTTTTCAAAAAACTTTCTCGTTTTTATCAAAAACTAAAATATCTAAAGATAAATATTGTATCTCATTCAAAAATCGTTCAAAATTCCAGCGTCTGCTATGAAATTAAACGTCAGACTTTACAATAAGGTAAACAGTTGAAATGAGAATAATTCATCGGAAAAACCAATAATTTGAATAATAGAAATAATAACATACACTTTGCACTTAGTACAGCAAATCTGTGCTTAAAAAAGGGGCATCTGAGAATATCGGAAAATACCCACGCAAAATTTTGTTTTTAACCTATAGAGGGAGTCCTCAATAGCTTAACTCTGAAAATATGTGAGCTACTTCTTTTTCCCGTTCCTATTTCTGATTCACGATAAAATATCGTATAACCAAAATTGTTCGAATTTATATTCTCAATTTTTCCAATATACTTTTCCAATATACTTTTTTTATGAAAAAACGTACAGGATGAAAGTTGTGCAGAATTAAATTCTCAGTAACCATTGAAATAAATGGAAAAAAGTAGCTGGAAAAGTAATTCTGCTCTTCTTTCGTCATGTACGATTTTTTCCCACATTCCATATAAATGAATCACTCTGTAGATTCTGTATCATTGATTCTAGAGAAAAAAGTTTGAAGTGAAAGTTTTTGAGAATGGAATTCTGAAAAACTTTGGTTCTATGATATTTTATCGTCCAGTCCAATAGGAACAAAGAAAACACTTGTGCCCTTATTTTCAAGATGGCGTGGTTAGCTCACCTTCGATTTTCCCGAAAACTCAGAGTTAAGCTTAAGACCTTCTCCACAACTAAAAAAAAAGTTTTTGCGTATTTCCCAAAATTCTCAGGAAAAGCACGGATTTACTGGACTAACTGGGAAGTTACAGAAATTGTTCAAAATGATCACCAAAATTCTAGTTGTATCTAAAGAGTGTGCCTCCGTCTGTACCTAATCCGATTCCACAATAAAATTCGGCTCGAAACCACAGAGTTCTATCGATACGCAAGTTACGAGGGATATACAGATTCTTTTAACGGTCCTAAAAAAAGAAAATCGCATTTGAGGTCTGGTGATCGTGGAAGTCAAACTTGTGAACATTTTTTTCCTTTTCCAATCCATTATTAATTTAGACTCCAATAATTACTGTCGATTATAATAATTGGTATACTATCGCTATTCATTTCTTGATCATAGTATAGAAAATTTATGTCTGGGTTACTATGGTTTTGTTATGGGTTGTTTGAGCAAGTTTTGGTTCGTTTGAGTTAATTTTAGTTAGATTTTTCCAGCATAAATGGATGCCGCGCGAGCGACATCTTGTTTTTAATATACAGGGTGTTTCATTAATATTGCGAAAAAATTCAGTATGAGTTTTCCTGCCTAAAAATAAGAATAAAACTTCCCATTTACACGTATCATGAAATGCTTCATTACAGAGATACAGGGTGTTGAAGTTTTATTTTCACTTTTGTTTTTTCTTAATAATATTTGAAGCAATGTCGATATTTTGATAAAAATTGGTGTTCAGGGGTTTTTTGTCATGCGAAATTCGAATTTGATCTTAATATGGCTCTAACTTGTAGAGGGCGCTACCTACAATCATTTTTCGAATTATTAACAGCCATAACTTTTTTGGACGTACCTCTATAACATGTTGAAGCAACAGAACAAATTTATTTGTATTTTCTACGCAGAACAAGTATATTTGTTAAAAGTCGCTGCAGGCAACCATTCTCGAGATATTCGGATTTGTTGAAATAATGGCGGAGGTAAAGTTATAAAATATTTCGTATGATTGCTACATATTTTTAGTGAAAAGATAAAATTCAACTAATGAGTGATGTAAACAGCAATTTTCATTGAAATATTATAAAAAAATAAAAAAATGGAAAAAATAATAAATTTAAAAAAATCTACACCCTTTGTAACGGAGCATTTCCGGACACATGTTTAAAGGAAGTTTTCTTCTTATTTTTAACAAGGGAAGTATCATCTTGATTTTTTCTCGAAAAAAATGCATGACTATGCTTGACCATTATCTCAAAATCACATGTATTTTTTATTACAATTCCAAATATCTCGAGAATGGTTGCACTCAGCGACTTCTAACAAGTATACTTTTTCTGCTTAGAAATAATAAAGAAATCTGATATTTGATTTGAAAATATAATACAGGCACGTCCAAAAAAGTTACGGCTGTTAATAATGGGAAAAATGAGTGTAGGTAGCGCCCCATACAAGTTAGAGCCATACCAAGATCAAATTCGAATTTCGCATGACAAAGAACTTCCAAACACCAAATTTCATCAAAAGATCGACATTTTAGTGCAAATAATATTTAGAAAAGACAAAAATAAAAATAAAACTTCAACACCCTGTAACTCTGTAATGGAGCATTTCCGGACATATGTTTATAGGAAGTTTTCTTCTTATTTTCGAGCGGGAAAACTCCTCCTGAATTTTCCCGCAATATTAATGAAACACCTTGCATAAAAAAAAGTCGTGTTGGTTATCATCCACTCGAGAACGGCTGGACCAGATTTCATGATTTTTGCTTTGTTGGATGTTGGATTAGTCCTCGGATTAGTTTTTATCACAAAAAGAATAATAGCTATTGAAATTTAGGAAAACTGTTGAAACTTAGGAAAAACCAAAGCATTCAAAATAATCTGTCAATTCAACAACAACAACAACACTGACCACTGACACTACCATGTGGTGCTGTGATGTGAGGCGTTTTTATGTGGCTGTACTTGTGTTCGGAACTAAAGCTGTTTTTTGATTTGTTGGATTTTTGTCTTTGCTATTGTGTGTGAGAGAATTTCAAAAGGTAGTAAACACGCTGTTATTTATCAAGCGCTCACAATGCAGCGGGGAAAGAGCTAGTCCTTAATAAAATGAACATAATTTCTTCTGTCCGCCAGAAAATTTGAAATCCTTGGAGACACTAGAATGTGACTATAAAATAAAATTCGGGAATCATCAAAAAATAGCAGGAAATTGTATAAGCAGCCCATCCTGTAGACTTGAATTACAAAAACTCTATAAAAAATATTGGTTTTCTGCACTTTTTCCTTTCACAAATATCTCTACAAATCCTCATTATGCTTTTTTTTAGAAACATTGTTATTTTCGACTACGCTATTGTTTAATGAACCCGGAATGTACCTATATTGGCGGTTTTGTTTTCAGTTTTCCAAGTGATTTGAACAAGAGGAACATCTGGTTTGCACTTGTTGGTTTGGTGGAGAAGAAAAAAATACCCAAGTTTCCACAAATATGCTCTGACCATTTTGACCCGAAAGATATCTCTCAAAATCCATTCGGCAAAAAATACATCATTCGTACATCTGAACCTCTAGGAAGTATCATGAGCTTTGATGATTCCTCATCTTCAAGGTTAGAATACTTTATAGTCTTTTTTTAAACTAAAAATATTGCGCTTCTGGATTGAATCCAACCCTCTTTAACCTGTCAAAAGTATGGATCCTATACAGGGTGTCATTGAAATGGTGGGGGGTCATAGTACTCCTAAAAATATTGAAAAAAGTTCCTTTAAGTATAGGGCGGAAATTGCATATTAAGGGAGTTAAGGGCACTGAAATGGTGAATTTGAAAAATGGGTTTTTCAACGCAATAAGATGTTTTAAAAATCATGAAATTTTCATTTTTCAATCAGTTACTCAATAACTACTTGGTTACTTTTGAAACGCCATAACTTTCATAAGTTTATGTTGATTAACCAGTTAGCAACCCATCAGAGCAAACTCTTTGCCTTCAATTTTCTCGAAAACCATCAATCTGGGCGATGTGCAACAAGAGTATCTTTTTTGTTGAAATAAGTAAAGTATGCAGTTTTCAAAAAATGAACCCACGTTGCAGAAAAAATAACCTCAAAAAAGTTATTCACGAAACAACCCTCTACCATTGCAAAAAATACCCTTTCCGATTTTACGAATAATTTTTCAGTATCACCATTTGATTTAAAGTCAAAATTTATGGCAGAGGTTTTTTTTTCGAAGTATTATCTCGTTTTTTAAGTCTACAATTTCGAAAAAACCGTTTTTTAAATTCACCCTTTTGGTGCCCCAAACTCTTTTAATATGCATTTTCCGCCCTATACTTATAGAAACTTTCTTTACTATTTTTAGGAGTACTATCACCTCACGAATTGTTTGATATAATTTCAATGATATCCTGTATACATATACAGGGCGAGTCATTGAAATAGGGACGCTAAATGGTACCTGAACCGTTGAAGATTTCGAAATGAACAAAATGAATTTGAATAAGGGATGCCCCAGTGCAGTTTGTGAAAATGTTTTTCAATATACAGGGTGTATCATTTCTGCAGAGCAGGCCTCAACATAGTTTTCTTGAATAGCAACCCCTGTATATCTTTAGTTTTTTTTCAAAAGTTGAGAGTTTGGGAGATACTTGTTTTTCGTGCCATGAGAATGAATTTTTTGACATATCAACGTCAAAATGACATCTATTCTACCTAGAATTTTTTAAACTACTAGAAATCAAAGAAACCTCAATTAGCGAAGCAAGGAACTAAATAGTTATTTATATTAAGGTTTAACAAATAAATAGCGAGAACATTCAACTACAAATCACAAAGTCTGTTCAAAATGATGGTCACTTTGACGTTGATATGTCGAAAAATTTAAATTTATGGCACGTTCAGAAAGTGTTTTGGATAGGATTTGTTGAGTTTTTCAAAAAAACAAAATTATTTCCCAAACTCTCATGCAACTTTCCGAAAAAAACACTTGAAAGACACGTTTTTATTTTTTTTTGTACAACCTACACGTAAAGTCCACTTTTCAATGCATGCAAAGCAGGCGGAAAGTCGCTGATTTTGGCAGCCGGGCCTAAAAGTACTTTCGCGCCCGCGGGCGCAAAAGTAGGTCGCTTAGCAACGGTTCCTTGAATCCCAACGACTCTGAATCTAATAACCACGTGACAGTCTAGCATACTAAAAGGAACTAATCACGTGACAATCTGAGAATCCGCACCACAAAAGAATACGAGAACACACCTATCGTAACCATGATTGTCAGCAGTGTAGTGCAGTGAATCCATTATTTATTTTTGATTTTCATAATAATTATTCTTTTTGAAATGATTACAAACTGGTTACTGGTAAAAAGCACTGTTTGCACCACGGACGAAAGATGATTTTGACTCGGCTAATATCTGCCCTCGCTTCGCTCGTGCTGCTACTCATACCCTCGTCAAAATCATCTACTCTTCGCCCTTGATACAAAATGTACTATTTTGAGTATTTTGGGTGATTTAGGTTAGAATTTTTGAAGTCTTATCACATTTGCAATAAGCACACCAAGTTATATTGGTGGTAGTTTTTTTATTGGCGTGAAAAAATCACACCGGATATTACAGAGAGGGGATTTTCAGGGTGGACACCCTTGTATTTTGGAAACGAGCAACATTCATAAAACGACAAACCCCTGAAAATATCAAGTATACAATTGTACATGGAAGCACGGTATTTAATTATTCATGCGTTTCAGCTAATATAAGCAAAATAGAAAATCTCTTTTTTTTTTAACCTCTACTTCATCGGTCAATAACTTTGTAAGGGTTGTTGATAGGAGAAAAACATATGATACCTTATTTGACGAGCACATATTTTTGTACATTTTGTGTATATCAAATTTTGCGATAAAATCTGCCGCTGCCGAGATAAACATGAAAATATAAATGTTCACCCCTCTCCAGCCCCAAAAAGGTGTGACCCCGATAAAAATTTTGTATGATAAAAACGTATTCGTAATCAGCACCCCAAAACGCATAGGAAAAAGAAAAAAACTGATATCTTTAACGGCTTCGGCGCAATTTAGCGTTCCAATCTTATTGACTCACACTGTAGATAATAAATAAATACATATTATTCTTTTAATATGTATTTTTATTGGTACTTTGTAATTCATTTCAGTTTGGATAGTTTTGAAATGATCAATGAGACCAATACCGAGCCTACGAAAAATGAATCCATTCCTCAAATTGAAGCATGGTGAGTTGGGAGGCTTAATGCATTTCTTACTGGTTACAGTTATAACGTTATGCCAAAGAGTATTATTTTTAATCTTTGGTTATACGTCTTTATTTGATACCTACACCTACATCTAAATGTGAAGCAAAATACACTTCGAATAATATAATTAGCTCAAGAAAAAACGATATATTGAATGGCTGAAAGGCAATAACCAAGCATATTTTATTATAACATGTATCTATTCAGATGTAAGATGTGGTGAGATGTTGATTTAAGAACCCATTTTATGTAGCGTTTCAGGCGAGACATGCACATCAAAATTTGATCACATGTGTGTATTTCCCTCAACCGACACTGCTCCTGAAACAACGGAAGTAAGATCTTCAGATCAGACGAAGAGAACATCTCTGTCAAAGAAGCCAAACATTGGAATTGGCTTAGAGGGACAGCTTTTTGAGAAGCAGTCTTCCAATGAATGGTTTGTATGAAGTAATTTTTTTCTGAGTATCAAAAAACTTCATATTTATGTTATGGCGATAACCAAAACGATGATACATCATGTACAGGGTGTCTATTCAAGAATGGCAAGGTGCCAGATCTCAGAAACTAGGCATTCCAGAGACTTGCGGAAAAAAATTAATATGGAATAGAGAAAATGCTGGAAATATATCAGAAGTTCTCAAGATATCCACAAGACGGCGTAACGGTGCTATCAAAACACAAAATGGCTATTTTGTCGTGATTCTTGAATAGAAACAAATATAAATGAGTACCGCTATGGATTCTTTGAGAAATCTCCTTCAAATTTGTTATTTTAATTTTTTTTTCTAGCATGTCAAATAGGACAGGTATCAGCTGTCAAACGTCACAACGCAAGAATGCTCATAACTTTAAAACAACCCAACCGATTGACGCGATCTTGGTCTCATTCAGAAGAGGATTTTCTCCTCTTCCACAATTTTGGGATTTTGGGATTCTATTCAATATAATATGCGGACGACGGACGATCAACATTTTTCAAATGTACTCGGAATTTTTAAATACAAAGGCATAGTGAAAATAGTTCGTCTGGAATGTCGACTAAATTCACACATCTTTCATGCATATACTTTTTTCTGGCTCTCGAAATAAATAAGCTACCTATATGCTTTTTTGTAATTATTTAATGCAAAAAAGGTCCTTCTATTTAAGATATAATTTGTTTGAAATGAAACAGTGACTACTAGGTAACCTAAAAATTTGTTAATATATATCTATCTTTACGAGGGCATCTTGAATAGTATCCCTATTTAACATTAAATTACAGAAAAGCGTAAAGGTAGCTTTTTTATTTCGATATCTAGAAACAAGTGTAATACATGAAAGTTGTGCGGGATTTTGTCGAAAAATTTTCAGTATACCTTTGCATTTAAAATTTTTAAGTACATTCAGAAAATGTCCTTCGTCCGCATATTATATTGAATACAATCGTCTGTTCTGATCGGAATCATTTGAAATCTCAAAATTGTGGAAGAGGAGAACCTCCTCTTCAAAATGAGACCAAAATCGCGTCAATCGTATGGGTTGTTTCTAAGTTATGAGCATTCTTGCGTTGTGTATATTTGTTTCTATTTAAACATCACGAAAATCCAGCAATTTTGTGTTTTGATAGCACCGTTACGCCATCTTGTGGCTATATTGGGAACTTCTGATATATTTCCAGCATTTTCTCTATTCCATATCACCCAGTAATTTTTTTCCGCAAGTCTCTGGAATGCCTTGTTTCTGAGATCTGACACCTTGCCATTCTTAAATAGACACCCTGTACAGTGTCTT
Organism: Orchestes rusci; assembly: GCA_958502075.1. Lineage (NCBI taxonomy): Eukaryota > Metazoa > Arthropoda > Insecta > Coleoptera > Curculionidae > Orchestes > Orchestes rusci. The sequence goes on from OY293310.1 coordinate 11,171,184, forward strand.
CCCGTATATTTTTTTGCACCCATCTAGAGAGTTTATTTGAAAAGATATTAAAATAAGGCAAATACAAAAGTTTCCTGTTTTTTTTTATCAACTTTGAGAATTTGTGGGCCAAAATGTCAAAAAATGTTGGTAACTCAGTTCAGTTCTTTATTAGCAATGTAAGGTACAAATAAACATAAAATCACTTATATGTATAACATATTGCTTAATCCCCGTTCAGCAAAATTGCTGGTATCAGGAAATATTGACAGGTTGATGATTTTTTCAAATGAACCATTATTACATTTTTGGATTCTACGTAAAATTCAAGACAGAATTGATATTGGCTATGTGCAACTGGTTGGTGCGGAGACGAGAAACGATCCCGCGCTACTAGCGGAATAATTTTGCAATTTTGTTGGCGCGCAGTGTTGCCAGATTTGAATCCAGACCTTCCACTTAAAGCGAATAAGAGAATTGAAGAAAATCATCAAGATTTATTCCACTATTTTGAAGAGCATTTTCTTTTCTCGTTTTTCGTTGTATAAAATATGTAAATTACATCTAATAACTATCAACCATTCTATTATACTTTTAGGTATAAGTACTTACAAATTGTCGGCTATTTTTAGTGTATGAAAAAGGAACTTGTAATCTTTTCTGTTACGCCTGAGCTAACTTGATAATCCAGGTAGGTCTGATCGTTCATATTTCATATTTAAATTTATAATTTTCATCTTATTCACGGAATTTATTAATAGGCGAATTTTGGCGTTAACCAGGTTATGAATTTCCTAACCTAACTTTCCTTCGCTGTAGTTGCAAATCTCTTGGGAGGTACAGTTACAGTCCTCCATAGGAGGTACCCAAATAAGTAGTTACGTTATATCACAAAAATGTTACTTTTAGTTATCCGAACATTTTGGCGTTTGATCCCGAGCTGCTATTGATATACAGTATGTCCACGGATGGGGTTTACAAGAGGTGAAATGGACAAAAAACTGAAAGATACGACAAACAGTTATTCCCAATAAAAGTTGTTGCATGGTCTAACAATAGGAGCTACGATGAGAAAATTGATTTTTATTATACAGGGCGTCTCAAAAATGTAAAAACATAAAATTAAACAAAAGCAAAAAGTCATTTTTTGACCTGTTAACGTGAAATGATAAATAAAAAACTTGCTTTAGATTTAGTCCTAACCCTGAATCCGAACTTACTGAAGGAAATTTGAATCTACGAAAATTCTAAAAAAATGAACAATCTTGCAAGTCAGCATTTTACTGCTTCCAGTATGACTTTTACACCTACAACAACAACAGGTAATCATTTACAGGTCTAAAATCAATAATATGCGAGTGGTAAAATGCGGACTTGCAAAATTGATCAATTTTTCAAAATTATCATAGATTCGAATTTTCTTCAGTATGTTCGAATTCAAGGTTAGGACCACGGTGTAAGATAAATAGGTGGTGTCACGCGCCATCTCAACATACAGACCGGTTGTCTCATATTTGCTAACGCAACAGAGACGAAATTGTGCGACAAGGACGCACTGAAGTGGGCCTAGAATATTTCTTCCGGCTATTAATGCGAGCGATGTAGGCGCGTCAAATTACAAAAAAACGAGTTTTTCCTGCTTGATTTATTGATTATTTTATTTGTGATTGTACATTAGTCCCACCTTGACGTGTCAACGGCAAATTTGTCGCAATTACAATAATTTTTGTGTAAGTTATCAAGTAAATCATGGGAAGAAAATGCTGTGTGCCGAATTGTAAAAGCGGGTACGCCACATGTAAAGAAAAATATTCCATATTCGCAATTCCTAAGAACGATTTAAGAAAATATAACCAGGCAATTCCTCGAAAACACAGAAAATTAACTGAAAAGGATTGTGCCTGCGAAAGACATTTTGAACCGGAATGTATAGTTCGTTTTCTAGAAATCGAGTGAAACAAGGTGAGTATGCAAATGTCACACTTTCAATGTTTGTAACAAATAATCCACGAGCATCCCGAAATATCCTAATAAATTAATTAATTAATTAATTAATCACTATTATGCATTGGTGGATAATAGATTGCAAAAGACTTAAAAACATGTTGAATAAACGTTGTTTAAATTTTAATTTTGATTGATTGATTGATTTTCACAATTACTTTTATATTCAACTCGATATTTAATTTTGTCAAACACCATACCTATTAGGTATGTAGTAGATTATTACTTTTTTGATACATATTACAGATAAGCATAACTTTGGCATCTGTATTTAAATCAAATATTGTTTTTCATTTTTATATAAATAGATATACATATTATTTATGATCAGTGTCTTATTATTTTATCATTTTGTTTTCAAATTGTTTTCATCATCCATGATCATTAAATCAGCTGTAAAACCATCTTACAGGAACAGGTTAACAACAATTACATACTTATAGAGATGACAAGCAACAAATCCTTTTATATTATGCCTGGCGGTAAAACACAATCACAGGCGACAACGGCGTGAACGCTTGAAATTTTAAAAAAAATCTTGCATTTTCGTGGAGATGAAACTCGAAAACCATATGAGCTAAAAATTTGCCAGCGGAACAATTTTATAGAAAATTTCCTCAGCTACAAATTTTAATCGGAAATTTTTGTTGTCAAAGTAGCCGTTTAGGCTGCGCTTGCAAAAATTTGCAAAATAACCCATATTTGCATTTTTTAATGATTGTCTCAAGCCTTCCTGGAGGTCTTGATTCTTAATTTTTAATAAGAATTCCATAATAAAACATATACTCGATTGAAACCAACTAACCCAAACCTTTTTAATCAAATACTATGACCACAGGAACATTTTGATTGATACCCGTCTAAAAATTCTTCGGCCCACTAACCTGTCATCACCTATTTATCTTACACCGTGGTTAGGACTAAATTTTGAGCAAGTTTTTTATTTATCATTTCACGTTAACAGGCCAAAAATTGACTGTTTGCTCTTGTTTAATTTTATGTTTTTACATTTTGATAATAATATACAGGGTCTCACGGTGACCGTCAATTAGAATATCTCAGGAAATAAAGCAATTGGCATTCTGAAAATTTGTATGGTGGGATATCCATAGATGTTCTTCTCAAATGAAATAAAAGCAACGTTGCACGACTTCTGGTTATACCGGAAGTAGGTGTAAACTCGCTTATTTTAAATGGAACACCCTATATATTATTACATTTTTGGATTCTACGTAAAATTCTAGGCAGATTTCATGTATCATGTCCTATACGTAAGTATGAGCGTTTTTGAAATATTTTAGTTTTTATGTCAAAAATGACGTTTGAAGGCTCCTATTTAAATGTGAACTTCACCTATGAGAAAGCCTTCATTATTTAATTTGTATTGAATTTCTTGTTGAAAAGGACCTACTTTAATAGTTTTTTCACAGCAATATGAAAACTATTATTACAGGGTGGGCCAAAAATAAGATCAAAAATTAAATTCAGAAAACGGTCAAAAATCTATTTTTTCAAATAGAAACCCCTAATTTTTATAATTTTATCTTATTGTGCATGAAGAATAAGGGTAAGTTTACGTAATATTGTTCATTCCAAAAATTAAAAAAAAAAAATGAAAAAAAGAATTTTTGGAGAGGACAATCTTATACAAACTCACCTTTATTTTTAATGCACAATAAGATAAAATTATGAAAATTAGGGGTTTCCATTTGAAAACATTGATTTTTGGCCGTATTCTGAATTTAATTTTTGATCTTATTTTTGGCCCATCCTGTAATAATAGTTTTCATATTGCTGTGAAAATTCTATTAAAGTAGGTCCTTCTCAACAAGAAATCCAATACAAATTAAATAATGAAGGCTTTCTTATAGGTGAAATTCACATTTAAATAGGAGCCTTCAAACGTCATTTTTGACATAAAAACTAAAATATTTCAAAAACGCTCATACTTAGGTATAGGACATGATGCATGAAATCTGCCTAGAATTTTACGTAGAATCCAAAAATTCAATAATATATAGGGTGTTCCATTTAAAATAAGCGAGTTGACACCTAATTCCGGTATAACCGGAAGTCGTGCAACGTTGCTTTTATTTCATTTGAGAAAAACATCTATGAATATCCCACCATACATATTTTCAGAATCCCAATTGCTTTATTTCCCGAGATATTCCAATGGACGGTCACTGTGAGACACCCTGTATAATATCTTCACTAGACTAGTAAAGATATTCCATCCTAAAAACCAGACAAACATTTCAGAAACAAAAGCCACACTGAGTGTTGTAGTGTAGAAAAGTGTGCACTAGTAGAGCATAACAAACACACCTATTGATGTTTTACATCTTACCTCGATCACTTTAGGCTCGCGGTGACGACATGCGCGGCTTGGTTCTAATTTCGTCCAGTAATCGATCATATGTTTTGTGTTTTAGTATCATGGGTGGAAAGGTACAGAGCATTCTCCTGGTTTGCCATATTTACTTCCTTGAATCACTTTCCACCAGATTTTCTGTCACCAACTTTCAAGAACATTGAGTTGAAGTTCACTATCATCGAATAAATCTATTTCTCTTCAATAGACTACTTCTCGTTGAATACCCGAACGGTTTTCCTTGATCTTTCACACTACTGTTAGTTCAATGCTTTTCTGCGGTTACCTCATACTCTTCTGTCTCCCTCGTACACATTTACAAAGTTTCACGTCTGTCTGTCTAGACGCTGGTCGTTCGGATCAATTTGACAAATTTCACGTCTAGAACGATCAATCCACGACATACTGACAAACGTCAAATACTGTTACGTAACCGCAGAAAAGCATTGAACAAACAGTACAAGTTTAGGAAGTTAATTTTTATGACGGCAACAACGGATTAATATTTGAAATGCGTTGCCATGGCATCCACAGATGTGTAACTGTGACAGTGTCATTTTTCAGTTGAAAATAATTTTATTTATCATCGTGCTGTTAGATTTTGTCTCGAAATTATGTTAAAAAAACTGCTGTGTTTGTAAAGCTAACGGTTAGGATTATAAGATCTTATCACGATACACTAAGTGTATGTCTTGGTCAACCTTATACAAAATCACCTTTATTTTCAATGCTCAATGAGATAAAATTTTTAAAATTGGGGATCTCCATTTGAAAATAGTATATTGTACAACAAGCATGGAATGATACCCATTCCCTACAGGAAATGGGAATTCCATGTGAGTTGTACACTATACTTTTTCTACGACTCTTAATTAATATCACTATTGTGTAATTAATATCGATTCTTAATTTTTGTTTTTGGTGGATGTGCCAGTTCATTCTCATTTCCATTCAGTCTGCACTCGTTTCCATGGCAACAGTTAGAGTTTCATTTCCGTACAGTTCTACAATGTACTACATTTACGAATCGATATCGATTGCACAATAGTGATATTACCGTACAGTCGTAGAAAAAAATGATTTTTGGCAGTTTACTTAATTACATTTTTGATCTTATTTTTGGGCTACCCTGTAATAATTGTTTTTAAAATATTATGAAAAATCTTTGAAACTATGTCCTTTTCAACAAAATATTCAATACAAATTGAACAATAAAGGCTCTCTTATACGAAAAATTTACATTCAAATCGGAACCTACAAGCGTCATTTTTTTACATAATAACTCAAATATTTCAAAAACGCTTATACTTGGGTATAGGACATGATATATCAAATCTGTCTAGAATTTCACGTGCAATCCAAAAATATAATAATATACAGGGTGCTCTTTTCAAAAAAATCATCATCAACTTGTCAATATTTGACAGTTCCCAACATTTTTTGACATTTTATGCTACAGATTCTCAAAGTTCATAAAAAAACATGAAACTTTTGTGTTCACCACATAAACTTTCTAGATGGGTGCAAAAATATACGTGAAGACCCTGTACGTTTTTTTTTCAGGAAACAATGTGTCGATGACTTATCCAAGAGCGATTTTTGTACGCCACTGAAAAGAAGAAGGAACCTGAAGATGATTAAAAAAACTGTAGAGGTTCAAAGACAAAAAATTCTCTCTCTTAAAACCACCGTTGGTCGCCTGAGTGAAAGGGTGGCCTCTTTGACGTCCCTTTTGAATAATTCGTGAGAAAAGTCCCTCATATCAGAAGATCATCCGAATAGAGGCAAGTACTTTTTGTGATCATGTATTAAAGGAAAAAAAAAATCTCTAACACGTACACTTAAGTACACTTCGACCATACGTAGTAGTTGTCCAGGAACGCCTGGAAGAAATCGAAGATAAAAAAAACACGTGTTTGTCCAAGAAAAAGAATCCAACTAGCAAAATGGAATTCTAAAAGGATTGAATCATTGTATAACTGTCGAATGGCGTTGTCCTAAAGATTGTTTCTTCTTATTAAGCATTTTGTTGCGATCATTTTGTTTAAAAAAAATTGTTGTATAAAATGATTTTGTAGTGGGTTTTTCAATATATCCCATAACGCATAATACGATAATTTTCTATGATATGATATAATTCTTCAAAAAAAGACAAAAATTGATTTTCATAAGACCTGTATACCTATTGGATGAGGGTTCTATAATATACTACAATGTAACTAATATATAGTCACAACATTGTAAAATAGTTACTTGAGCTTGTCTTATTAGAACTGTATAATGTTGTAAAGTGAAATATTCTATTGCTTTGGATTGGGCTGCTTTATAAAACACTTTTTCACACGTGGTCTTGAGGTACTATGCGACTTAACTTTTATAAATGCTTTATAGGATAAACTGTGTACGACAAAATAAATTGAACGTAACCAGTGGCGGTCCCAGGGAGGAGGCGCGCGCCCCCCCCCCCCTCAGTACTAGATTTCTAGATTTTTTTTTATGTAGGTTTAAACATCAAAATGTGAGATTATCTTGATTCTCTTTCTCCATTCTTAATAATCAACTACCGACACAAATTATTTCAACCCCGAACTTTAACTACAAGCCGGCATCATCGCATGTCATTTATATCGCGCGCCAAAAGCAAGGTATAGATGAAGCGCGCTTCAACTTTTCGCTGCTCTTTCGACTGTGCTGCGCTCCGCGCTAATCTATTCGCGTCAATCATCGAATAGAAAATCTTTGTCTACTCTTTATTTGAGATTAAAGTTAAAGTTGTTTTTTCCCTCTGTTGTGTTGTGTTGTAGAGTTGTTTAGTTCTCCAATATATTGAGAATTGGAATGTGAAATGTCTTAGGGATCGGAGAAAAGAGCTGCTCCAGCAGGAAATACTATTCTCAGTTATTTTAAAAAACTGAAAACAAAGAATCAAATCAAAGCAAGTGGAATCAAACTCAGCCCAAATATCCCTTACTATAGAACGGAACTTCCCCTAACAGAAATGAGGGAAAATTAATTATAAAGGAGGGGAAATACAACCACAAAATTTTTCGCCTGCGGTGCTTTGCCTGCGGAATATTTTTTTATTTTGCACCCCCCCCTCAAGAAAATCCTGGGACCTCGCCTGAACGTAACTTTATTCTTAAATATTTTACTTTGTTACTTGTTGATAGATAGATAGATAGATAGAATAAGGAGGGGTAGCATGCGCCATCGTTTTACTTAGGCCGCTCAGGTGGGCCCATTGTAACCTCCTTCGAGGTTTACTCGTCGAGCCAGCCGACAGCGTTGATATAGTTCAAGACTGTGGCGGCTGAGCATCCCCCGATTGAAGCCAGGTCTGGCTATCTTTCCACCATAATGGATCCTCTGATATTCACAAGAGCTGGGCAGTGGCAAAGGACATGCTCAGCACTCTCGTCGTCTTCGTGGCACCCCCTACAAGTCGGATCTGTTACCACACCCAGAGTGTGGAGGTGCTTATTCAGCTTACAGTGTCCTTGAAGTATTCCTGTCAGTTTTCTTAGGTTGCTCCGCGAGAGCCCAAGGAGACAAATCGTTCGCGCAGCTTCGGGGCCGTGTATAGCGGCACGCGAGTGTCCGAACCGTCGTGTCTTTCATCTTTCCCTTAGAACCTCTACTGTTTGTACATTAATTCTTGGATTTATGGTCTTTGAGGACAGTGGACCGAAGGGTTCTGGGCCACAAGGTTTTCCTCTTGCTCCCTTTCGCGCTAAACTGTCCGCTTTTTAATTTCCCCTGATTCCACTGTGTCCCTTAATCCAGGACACTGTGACTGAGTTCTTATTGGAGACCGACTGAAGAATCTGGTGACATTCTAGAATCAGTTTGGATGTTATTTTATTTTTATTCAAGGATTGCAAAACTGGTTTGCTGTCGGTAAGGAAGATAATGTTCTTACCCACTATATTCTCCTTTACTATTTTGTATTGCCCCTTGCATTATGCCAAGCAGTTCTGTCTGGAAGACAGTTGCTCCCGTGCCCAGGGTTCTGCTGATTTTTGTTGTTACTTGTTGATAAGAATTCTCAGTGGAAAAAAATTAATAAACGTTTGATCTGTCTTAACGGCTCAAATACTTACAATAAGATTTTGGAACATTGGCTTCATGATCATGCCTTATTGGGCACTCTTTTTACGATCATACTATGTCATATTCGTGATGCTTAATATTATCAAAAATGCCCCTTTATAAAATTTAAGAATAGGGCCGCACACACGGAGCGACTTGTTATGTACCAGACAGTGTCGTCTGTCTAGTTTTGCATACTTTGAACGTCCGTTCGGTGAAATGTGAAATACGTCGTCGTTGAGAAACTTTTGGCTACACTCTAAAGTCTGATTTTCATCAACAACTAACGTAAAGAACCAGTCGTAACGCTCGTCGTTTGATCGTGATTCAAATTTTATTCATGTGGGGCCCATTTGAGGGGTTGTGTCCGTGTAAGAACATATCGTTTGATAAATCGCGGACTTAGTTTGTTCGTATGTGGACACGACAAATCAATCGCTCACAGACCAAGTCGGCGGAAATGGTACTTTTACTAAATATAACCGATTATAGCACTAGACACGCCCCCCAATACTTGATCACACTGCTCTCAAGTCTAACCGATTACAACTCACCGTGAAAGAATGAAGAATATGGCACAGTGCAAATGGATATAAGTTCATCGATCGATGATGAAAAGCTGAGCAAGTACACATTTTCTTCAACAAAATATGTCGTATAAATATAATATTATGTCCACATTCCCACATACAAAACTTGAAAAATGTTGTTGCGCTGTTGAATTTCATAGTTGATTTACTATGCTATTCAAGGAGATTAAATTCATTCTTGTGAAAAAATGTCAAAATGTGCCGAAAAAAGTTGACAGTTGACGGTACCTTCTATCCAAATGACAGAAGAGCTCTTGAAAAGTTAAGATAGGAAAGTGCAAACCATTTTTCTCTAACTTGATTAGTTTGAGTTTTATAGCATGTCAAAGTTGCAAAAATGCCATTTTTAAAACGCGATATCTCGATAACGGTTGAATTTAGGAACATTAGTTGTATTACAAATTTTGTTCCAAATTGAAGAAAGAATTGAAATATCAATCAATATACAGGGGGTCCATTTAAAAAATACAACTTTGATGCGTTTCGTGTTTTGGAGACACCCTGTATAACATGAAAATATTAAGGGTCCCTATCCATCCAGAAAAAAAAACTTTTTCAAAATCATATACTCCGGCCATAATGTTTCGTGTCGAATAACGTGAATAACCCTGTATATATATCCACCTGCTTAAACAGGGTTTTTCACTTAAAACTCCGCACGTCAATATCTCGGAAACGAATAGGAATATTTGAGTTCTGTAAAAAGTAGTCAATGTATGGGGTCGAGTAGTTATTTTTCACAGTTAAAAAAATTCGACGCCTACCAAGAGTAAAGCGTCGCGACGCATCGAAAAAATTAATCGATTGCAGGGACTTTGAAATTACGCGCATGCTAAATTACATGTTATTTATAAACTTTTTTGTCATTCAGTCGAACTCATTTTTTATTCTACTCAGTTTTGAGATATACCTAAAGCCCTGTATATATATATATATCTACAGTGCGGCTCTAAAAGGTCCCCCCTCCCTTTTTTTTTTTAATGTGTGCACCAAAAATGTTGAAACTTGGCATACTGTAATTGCTGTCGAAATACAACTTTTTGGTGTTACTGACGTACTTTTAGTATTCAAGATGGCGGCTGGGCTGAATTGAACTTGACGAATTTTTTCAAAGTGTGTATGTATCAATGTAGTAATTAAATGTACCGCCATTTTGTAGTACATACTTGGAGATATCGACTCAATATTCTAGGGTTATAAAGTACTCATCAGGATCTTCAAAATGAGGTGTCACACGACCCCCCTTACCATTTGAAAAAATGTTTCAAAATGGCGCCCAGCCGCCATCTTGAATACTAAAAGTACGTCAGTAACATCAAAAACTAGTATTTTGACAGCAATTAAAGTATGCCAAGTTTCAAAATTTTTGGTGCACACATTAAAAAAAAAAAGGGGGGGACCTTTTAGAGCCGCACTGTATAATATATCCTGTAAGATCATCTAGGAATTATAATTTTGATTTGCTCATCAACTATATTAATTCTAGGTATCGAAGAACATAAGAACGAAGTGGAAAAACTGAAAACAGAATTCGATCTTGTTGCGGAGCACAAAATGAAAACTGTAATACAAATTTAATAAAAGAACTTTGTGGGAAATCTGGTTATAAACACAGGGAGTCAATTGAATTCATTTTCAGCTAACAAACAATGGATCAGGCAAAAAGAAAAATTAATAAAGTCCAACAAACTGATGCACGTAGTAGAGGAAAAATACGCCAAAGCAAGCGAAAAAAAAAATCAAAAATCAACCATCTATCTTCTGAATTTATGGCTCGTATGCTGGAATTTAAAAGAGACAGGATTGTTTCAATAAGACATTTTTTGTTCAAGAAAACACAGTTTAAACGCCTTTCAGAATCAAATATTGGGGGGGTCTTGTGCTATAATTGGTTATATTTAGTAAAATCGCAACCCGGTCTTTGTCGATCCGTGTGTGGGGCCCCAATATCACACTATTTTTAATGTTATAAATGTCAAAGTTATTTCATCACAAAATGACATTATATACATAAGAATAGAAAAATAAACAATTTTATAGACAGAGACGAACACCAGAGGTGAAACATTTTTCATTTTGTCTTATCAGGGCCAGACATTGCGCATGTTTTGTGACGTCAGTTGGTTCGTAAACAAAAATTCTGCTGTCAAACTTGTGCTATTCGTCGTTTTCACTGGTTTGAGTGGTTTGATTGACGTTTTTGATTTGTTTATGGTTATTTTCAATGATCTAATAACTATAGATGAAACATATCGAAGTAAACATGAGGACAACATCGAACTGTGCACTCGGGTGCATAGTTTCTCCCACCACGTTGTTTGCCAAACTAACTATTAAAAGTATTACTACGTAGCAAAAAGATTAAAACATTGTTTGGAATCATTTTTGAAACCATTTTATGTATGAATTTGGAGGCCGGGCTGGCGCAACGTGTAAAGCGTTGGGTCAGTAAGTGGGAAACCGGCTGGTGATCGGGTTCGAGACCCGAGGTGGGCAGAGATTATTTTCTGTTCGACATTTAGTGGCATTCTCACTGGTTAACGCTACTGAGTAGAAAGCAGTATTATTTATTACTGACAGTCAAAAAGTATGTTTAGCCTAAATTAATTGGTCCTGCTATTTCAAATATATAACTAGGTGAACTTTGTTAGAACTGCATTGGTCCTGGGGTTGGCGAAAAGGGTCTTCAAGGCCTACTCGCCGGGCAGTGGTTTGCCCCCCCGCCAATACCAATACCAAAATACCAATGTATGAATTTAATCAAATATAAGTTGATGGTAACCTTCTTGTTAAAATTGAAACATCTCTTCAAGATTTGTTTAGGTATTTAGGATTTAGAAAAACCAGTATTCTCTTCTGAAAATTAAAAAAGCTGAAGTACGGCAACGCACCAAAATTAGTTCCGCCCTTATCGATCGGATTTTGTCTACACGTTTCATTCACATTTAGTCTCATTAGCGGCTTTTGTTTTTTGAGTGGGGTTTGGTGTGGATTTTGTGAATGTTTATTGTGTTTTTATTGTGGTTTAGTTTGTAGCGCTTCATTATTTACTTATATGGTATATTGAAATGACTCGCAAGTGTCAAGCTTGTAGTAGATAAGAATTTAAGAATTTTGTAAAATAGTTACGCCACTGGCAGCCTCGCGTGTAGTAACCGACGCACATTCTAGTGAGGTGCAAACGTATCCGCAGTCCGCACTCAGTGCTCCCCTCAACTCCTCCTCACGGCTCTTCTATGATCGATGTTGGCCACACAATGTTTCACAGTTTATGACAAAATGTTTCATCCATAGTCATTAGATCATTGGTTATTTTGTTGAGATGCGAATCAATTTGTTTATAATTATGGCGCTTTTTTGCAGTATTTGGCTGCAAATCGGACCCATAATCCAAAAAGACGGTTCTCTACATCTCTACCGGCGTGAGGAAACTTTGAGGAAGGCGATATTCCTGATTTGCCCATGGACTTGAGATTCAAGTAGACGGTGTTTTGGTATATTATTGGACAGTGTGGAAACTAATGATAATTCTGATGAATCATTTGATGGGATTCGAACTTGGAAGACATAGACTATCTATTTTGATACAATTCTCAGCATGTAATTAAAAATTTTAATTTTGGTTGCAGGTATTTATTTTATTGATTTAAAGGCTTTGGTAAACTTGAAGACCCACAGAATTTTACAGTTTTTTTTTACTTTATGCAAAGCTAACATCAAATAGAGGCGAAAGAAACATAAAAATCGGTGGATCATTCAGTGTTTCTCCTTAAATCCGAAAATAGACCTAAAACATGTAGAACTGTTTCCGGCAATAATTATTTATAAACAAAAAATGCCATCATCTGCTGATAATTATTATACATGATTCCACTTGAAACACACACAAACAGACACATTAAGGTACCTTGGGTAACCACAACCCACAACCAATAATTTTTATCAAATAGATACATAAATATTTCACGCTAGCAAAATAGATCGGTCTAAACACGAACGCATTGCTTTCATATGTCTTATTCTTATGATGGATTGATAAAGACAATTTGACAATGCGATGACAGTAGCTATTGTGCGAAAAAATAGCGCTACGCAACGTTGCCAATTAGTTCTGCCGACTATTACTACGGAACACGACCAAACACGACATTATGACAATAGACTGGCTAAGTCTGACGTCACAAACGTAGGTCGGAGCTTAAAATGTTTCCAAACAAATTCATCATAACCTATTTTCACTGATTTTGACATCCCATATGTGGAAACAGGAAAGCAGAGTTTTGAGTGTTTTAGTATTCATCATATGCGAATAAGACTTTTAGGTATTTAGTTGGACAAAAGTAAGATTTACTGAAATAATATAAGTTTTTGATAAGGTAAGTTGATTTTAGTGTTTAATTAATACTTTGAACATTTTGAAGTTACGTTGTTTATGTTTACATGCTAATTATTTTGGTTTGTGAGTTATTTGTGGTTTAGATCGACTTTTTTTCAGACTTTTGTGAGGAACATGGCTTCAAAGCACGTTCGCAAGCTTTCTAGCATAAATACCTTCTTTGAGAACGACAATAAAACAATCAAAAAAGATGAAAATTCTTTGGAATCCAATCATGTCCAGAAAATGGAGTTCGACGCCAAGCTTTCTAAGATAAGAGGTGAAGTATTGACCAGTATGAAAAATAAAAGCTACAAGCCCAAGATAAAGTTTTGAAATTGGAAGAAATGTGCGCAATTGATGACGATAAAATAAAACATACTGCGATTGTGCCGAATGGTCAGGCTTCGAATGAGAAGTGGTTCCTTGCAAGGAAATACCGTTTGACTGCGAGTACCATTGGTCTCATTATTTCGGCAAATCCAAATTTTTTCTTATGAGTTGTAAACATAGGTTACCATGGTTACGAGTTTATTGTTTGTTTGGAAACATTATAAGCTCCGACATACGTTTGTGACGTCACGACTTAGGCAGTCTATTAGTGTTGTACTAGTTCTTGTATAGTCTAGGGAAAATTATTATTAGGTCTGTTCGTTGAACAATCACAAACCAGTCAGAGCCAATCAGCATTTAGCATTTGCAGTTTGCAAACTATCTCTGATTATTTTGACCAATCGATGAAGCGCTGATCAATTTGTGATTGTTCTAAGAACAGACCTATTATATTGACATATGTTGGTTTGTTCTTGTGATAGGCAAAAATTTGATGTTAAGTGACATCATCACTCTATGGTACATTTCACTCTTGAGTTAGATTGGGTTAGTTTGGTCCAGTTTTGGTTAGTTTGTGTTTAGCAAAAAAATTATGGTAGGTACATTTCACTCTTGAGTTAGTTTGGTTTAGTATGTGTTTCTTTAACCGCGCGGTTTTCTTATATCCGTACGCTTTCCACTTAATTGAATCATGTCAAACGTTTTTTTGTGTGCTTTTTCTATTACTGTATTTGCGCTTTTCAAAAATTATGTCAGTAAAAATGAAGCTCGGCAACACTGCAAGTGAAGGGTCAAGTTAAAGAGCATCCTCCACTGCTGCGTTCCGTAAACGCTTGATTTTTCTACAAAAGTAATTCATCCGCATTTTTCCCCCTAAACTGTTCAATAGCAATAGAACTTACTACTAAAAAAAAATTTTTGTGAAATTCCGTGGGTCGTCAATTTTACCAGACCCTTATTTAAATCACATACTACTCCAAATAATCAATTATTTAATCTATTTTGTTTCCCATGGCCAAAGTTTACTAATTTTGTATATTAGTAAACTTTGCCATGGCTCTTATCACTTATAGAAATCCCGAAATATGTCAATGCATTTCAAAACGCCACTCCGATTCAGATGACGTAGCTGTGCGTTGCCGGACGAATTTGAGACTCGATAGTTTCTTATCTTTGTTTTTTTTTTGTATCATGGAATTTCTCATATTACCGCACGTTGCTGTTAGCAACGCACCTACTCGATCATTCTGTGAAAGGTGACAAAATGCCGGAAACGAGTTTCTAGTTCTTATAATTTTTTCAACATCTTTTGGATATTTCGTAACTGCACGGTTGTTGATAAAATAATTTATAAAATTCGTATGATAATTAGGTATTACCGCCCTCCAGTGATTACAGTCCAAGCAGTACGATTTTCTTTGGAAGCGAAAATTCATACTGAATCATATCGAGTGAACCAACAACTCCTATTCTAGGAGGTATTGAGTGAACGCATGAAACCCTCTAATTGCATCACAATTTGTTTTTCCCATTTCCCATAACGTGAATAGAAATGAACTTTTTATGATGGCTCGTTCCAAATAGTACCCATAACTGTTCAAGTCCCTTGGAGTGCAGCAAAAAAAAAAGAGATGAACATCACAACTATATCCCTGTCTGCACATCGAATGAGTACTGCCTTGGCGCCTTTTTTAACCATACCATGAACCTGAAGAATATTATACGACCATCGGCTTCTTCCATATTTACTGAATTCTGTATTGCAGTTGACTGTGCTAAGAATTGTATAGCCAA
The DNA here is from genome assembly GCA_958502075.1 of Orchestes rusci. Taxonomy (NCBI): domain Eukaryota; kingdom Metazoa; phylum Arthropoda; class Insecta; order Coleoptera; family Curculionidae; genus Orchestes; species Orchestes rusci. The sequence goes on from OY293310.1 coordinate 11,186,722, forward strand.
CGTTTGTTGCTGTATTAGTATGTGTACTTAACAAAATTCTTTTAGCTGGTATTTGAACAGCTCATCCTTATTCAAATCATTGAGTAAATGATCAGACCAAACTTTTGGCAGAGGTATTCATTTACGTAAGATTTGCACGTCGAATTCCTCTTCCTCTAGACTTTTTTTCCGATTTTTTAATGCTATTTTTGGAGTATGTATCCCAAAAAATGTCTACCCTGTCCTATTTGCTTTGAAAGTTTTGGCTGTGACAGATTTGTGTGGAATAACTTGATTTCTTACATATTCATCAAAAGTATTTATGGAGATTCCCGGCTTTTGAGTATGAATCAAAAATGCTCCAACGAAGACAATTCCATCCACTGCTTGTGGCTGTGGATTTTCATGATTGCTCAATTTTAGTAAAGCATCTATCAAAGTAGCTTTCGAGCCTTTTCGCATTTCTCCATCAAGTGATATTGATGGTGGGTGAAGCTCATTCTAATATTGAAAAAATGTGTCAATGTCAAAATCCCTAGCAAGGGATATAACAAGAAGGCGAGAGCTCAGTTGAACTTGATTATTTAATTTCTTGAGTTTGTCTGACTGTATTGTGGACTTTTTTGCTGGGGTGAATATTTTCATACTTTTTTTAACTATTGGATCATAGAGCGACTTCCCTTTAATTTGTAATCTTTCATGCAAACACGATTTTAACATCGTTTCTTCTTTTTTTCTTTGCCTTGTAAAGTATTGACCCCAGCTTCATCAATAACGACTCATTTTTGCCAAATCCATATGTACTTTTTGTTCAAACGAAAAATTAAGACTGAAAATAGAATAGTTGCTATTATTTATTAAACATAATATAGGATTTCAGATTTTGTTTTTTTATATTTTTTGATTTATTGGTGAAGTACGCGACTGATGAAACGTTTTCTAATACTACCTAATAATAAATAATGGGGGTATTTACTATTATTTAATTGGGCAAGTACTTAAAAATATAAATTATATTTGTATTTCCCAACCAAATATCTTTCTTCAACTGTGTTCAAATACCTATTAGGACATTTTTCAAGAATGGACAATTTGCATACATTTTCAAATGACTTGAAATTTTTTTATACGTATTCTAGACATTATTTGAAAGTCACCAGCGAAAAAATTTTTCCGGAATACCAAAAAATATACTGAATAAATGAAAAAGAAGCCGCGAATTTCTCTGTATGATCGCAAATGGGGTGGGGCCATATTTTCCTCCCGAGAGAGAGAGTCATCTCAGTCAAAACGACAGACGGAGATAGATAGTGTATTCTGTGACGTTCATTGGCGCTCTTTAATCGGTGATCACTACATTAGAGGTCGTAGGTTGATTTTTTGAACATGAATGGCATCAGTACTTACTAATTCTTATATTTTTCATATTTCCAAAAAATGTGCAAATTGTCCATTGGGGGGGGGAAGATGGTTGTGAGTAAGACTTTTGAGAACTTTTTTTTATAATAAATTGCGTCATTTAGAAGCACAATTTATTTACACATTTAAAGATATTTTTTACTATCCAACCAGATAGACCCCTTGAAATTTCACGTCACTGAATTGCCCCCCTCCACACACGATTTTTGCCGCGTGCTTCGGGTCAAAATGCTTATTTCTACATATTCCATCGATGTGCAAAGTGGCACCTTTTAGTCATCGATAGCCACAAATTACCAAAATCTCGGGTGAATCGCTTGTACAGTACTTACACTAAAGCCGGGGTTGCACAGATCCAGTAACTTGTCTGTGTAGACAGGTATTTTAGTACTAAAATTTAGCGCCGTTCAAGTTATGATTCCATCAGTACGGCGAATAGAAAGCACTCAAATTTACTGGAGCAGGTTGCTAAAATTTAGCACTGGATCTCAGTCTGGAATAATGTCTACAGGGGGCAAGTAGCCTCATGTAGACATTAGTCCAGTGCTGGTTTTACTGATCTGGAAAAACATTTCATATAACGTTTTCAAGGAAAATAACTTGTTTTAAATAATTATGTTCGGCACTTATGTTAAATGCTGGCATTCATGAATAAACTGTTACTTTTTTTTCATGAGTAAAATGCGTACATCACTGTTTCGAATCCATTATTTTGAACCCAAACTGCTGCAAAAACAAAGATACAAAGTAAAACTAAGTATATTTCAAGTTAATTTCCTGGAATCGTGTAACCACAACAACCTTCTGGTGCACTAGCTATTAATGAACTTTACTTCATAAATAAAATTTGGGTCTGCACTTCTCGTCGGCTCTTTAAAAACACCTGGTCAAAGGCGTGCCGCAAACATTAAAAAAAACAGCAGGGGAAGCAAGGGTGATACAGCCAATAATATTAGTATAGCTGAGATCTTTTGGGCATCTAAAAAATGATAGGCTACCTTTAATACGACTTTCGAAACCGTCCACTGAACAAACAAGGTTACACAACACTAAATAACTTCAGCGTCTTTCAAGTTAATAAATATAAATAAGATCAAGTTGGTTTCAATGAAATGGCAAGGCGGGGTAAGGGTATGGATGTTTTGACGATTCGCGCGAGTCACCCAACTTTTATTTATTAAGTGAGCCTTGGCTTGTTTGGAAGAACTTTCAACGGTTGGGTTGCAAAGATATCTACTACATATTTATCTTTCCAACTCTTTTTATCAAAAATAAACTGAGAAGATTGCAAAAATTCATCAAAAAGTGTATTTCGTAGAGGTTCCGTTTTATCATGGAATCACAAAGCTTGAGTCAAACATATTTTCAACATACTGCGAAATAAAAGAAATTTGAGTCGTATAAAAATATAATAAAAGCTCTTATCACAGTATATTGTTGGTAAACATCGGGTTTAATAATAATATGAAGACTGTGCGCTTGACAATATACTTTAAGTCCTTAAATAAATTAACCGTTAATTGTTGAGACTAGCATGATTCTGGAGTCCAATATAAAAAAGGTACACTATTAACATTGCGAAACAAATATGGAACACGTACAAAAGTATTTTGATAATTTGGATACTGACCCATTATTTGTTTACATTTTTTGTTCGTATCAACTATGTCATCTTTTACGATTCTTGTACTGCTGCTATAATATTTTCCAACGCAGTTCGTGCATCTGATGCTGGTAGTTCGTTGAGTACTTTCAAGGCAGCTTGGGAATGTTCTTTTTGAAGATTCTTTGTTTTCTCTAGACCTGGTCCTTCCAGTACCTAACAAAACAATTATTTTATCTGATGATGACAGCAAAATAATTAGGTATCTTCAAAACTCAAAATATAATACTGGAGTGAATTATCGGGATATATATAGTAATATTGTGGTGATAGTTTGTGCCGAAGCAAATTGTTTTAATAGTATTTTTAGAGTCAACTGAAACGACACCGTAGGCCGTAGACCCAACAAAGCAGGCTTATAACATGAGTGAACTGACCAACAGATATTTCGCTGTTGGTTATTTCACTCATATTATTATTAGGAGGCACGCCGCAGCGTTCATGCTTTGTATGGTCTAATAATGTACTGAGCTGGCGTGAGGTTTTTTCGCAGTATACCTCAAATAATAGCTGGGCTTGACTTTTTCATTTCTATAGTATTTTTTTATATCTTGCTTCAAGATAAGTTGACCAAAATGTATGGCTTCATGAGTGTAGGTGAATAAAAGTTTCTAATGGCAAGTTATATATTTTAGGAAATGATTGTTTTTGGATTTAGCACTTTCCATTGCAGCATCGCTTCAATTAACTTAGTAGTATGGATAATTTTGATGCTTTGGAAAGGGCTATTACTCCAAACATAAAGTGATGACAGCACTTGATTTTTTTCACTTTTAGCTCCTAGTGTTACAAGAACTTATCCTGCCAGACAAAGGGTAGGTACCAAGACCTTCCTGGAGGCCAACATTTGAAAAAGCTGAAAAGCAAAAAACATTGCTTACATTGATTTCTAAAATGTGAATTCAACCTCATAGAAATTGATCAGTATTTAACTGCTCTATTCCTTTGGAGTTTCTCCAAAACACTTCCCGGGTCTACCTGACAAGGTTTTACTACAATTTAGAGTGGAACATTAGTTAATGCACGATGAAACATCGCCTCCTTTCAATATTGATCTCGATAATAATGTTTAAGACTTTTGGAAGCATCACTATTCAAATAAATGGATTAGAGCAGGAAATTCTTCACAACTGTGGCCTCTATGATCACGAGTACCTCCAAAGGCACATCTCTCTTTAGTTACTGTTGAAATAATTAGAGTGTTTCACAGTGCCACGTCAGTTGCTTATCAAGCCGAACTGTGAAATCGGATTACTATATATTGATTGTAGAGGCTGATATTCAATTTCGTTGCCAACTTTAAAATTTTCGACGACTTAATATGAAAGCTACAATATTGTCATCAGTGATTTGGTTTTTTGCACAAAACAGAAGATTTTTTTAAAAAATAACAAGAGCAAAGTTTTAGAACTAAATGCCTCATAAAACGAAACTATAATTCATTAAGTAGGCCAACGCGTTAAGAAGTTCTGTCTTATTTTAAGGGTGCATCATACCTTATCAACCCGTTACAGGGTCTCGATTGAACTCCAATGATTATCGATTAATGCTCCTGGTACACTTACAACATGTATCAAATTTGGTGTTTTTAAGTCGAGGTATAACTGGGATATCGTTTTTTTTTAGGAATTTGAACAAGTTCCACTCATATCATCACAGTAAATTACTTATTATATACCTACACTTATGACATTAAAAATTGATTTAACTAGTTTTTCATCAATCAGTAAAGGTGAAACATACCTCTTTCCTGAGCAATTCGTAATCAACATCATCAACGTTCTCCATGCCTCTTTCAATAAGCTCATATAGTTCCGGTCTGTTTTGAAGTGTGGACATCACTGGGGCAGAGACCAAACAGAAAGGGCCGATTGATCCTGGAAAATAATTCAGTCAATTTGTAAAGAAAATCAAAGATGAACCTACCTGGTTGAAAAGGTTCTCTATCCAAGCAAGCCTGCCATGCCAATGCTAAATGTTTACCGAACAGATATCCTTTCTCTTGTAGTTCTTCAGAATGACCAGCCAATTTTAAAGTTCCTTGACAAGATTTTCCAAGGAGTGAACCTGGCAGAAATATACTTCAGTATTGAACATAATAATCATTTATCTGCACAGTATACTTTTTATGATAATATAATACATAGTTTTGAATACCTTTGAATCGTAGATCTATGGTAGTAAGCTATTGGTGACAACAGCGTCTATTTTGGCAAGTGAGGTGGGATGTCAAAATAAAAAAACATACATGAACATTTGATAAATCTAATGAAAAACATCGACATATTCTCAATACACCTCAGCTGATGAGCAGCGGGGCAAGCGCTTTATACAAATTGGAAATAATCATATTCAAATTGGAACTTATCAATTTCAAATTTAGACTAGTCAACTTTAAATCAACATTTACTTTTCCCCATTTGAAATTGATCAGTTTTGTTAATTCCCAACTTGAAGTTGTTTAGTCCCAGTTTGAAGTTGAAAAGGTATAGTATTTTGGGAAATCCTTCATGATTTCTGGAATGTTTGGGTATCTTAATGCGATTTCCTGGACCTCAAACGATTTCTGATTTTTGTGATGGATTTCTGTATGACTTCGACCATGTCAAAGGGGTTTCACCGATCTCTTAAGGATTTCTGTAATGATGCAAGCAGTTCAACCTTCACCTGGAAAACGCATTGGAGCTTGAAAAACTTTATACAGTACATAGCTCTGCGGCTTATCGTTTAATATCTGTGTGCGTTGGCAAAATTTGAACAGACAGGATCAGTTTTTTTACATGGTATAGTTTGTGTTGAGTTCAATAAGTTAAGGAGTTTCAAACGGAAATCGAAAATACACTTTTCAATGGAGAAACTTGTGGAGTCGATCAGATAACAGAGTGGCTTGAGTTGAGATCTTGATCTACCTTACATACAGTATAAATTCAAGTTTAAAAACATACGAGTTCATCAGAAAAAGGCAATATGGCAAAGGATAAGACCATATAGATTATAAGTGTAATCTCTGGATTTTTAAAATAAAGATTTTTTTGATTGATTGATAACTACTGAATGCGTAAAGTTATCAAGATGCGGATAACATTCTGTTTGAAATTTCGGAGTAAATTTGAAAAAAAAAACTATAACTTTTGCACTGGCGCTCCCTAGAGGGATCAGCGTAAACCAATCTTTCATGGCTGTATTTCGCTATTAATCAACAAGGCCTCCTCTCTCAAACGAGACCTTAATTCTATAGTCTATATCTGATGTCCCCCCCACAATCAAAAATGGTAAACCAAAAAGATGCAGAATTTCATGAGGATTACAGTGGTGGTATTCTTTTGGCAACTTACAATGAAACATTTTTGAGTAAAATCAATTTTTCTACCCAAACATAGCTATTACGCTCCCTAGCAGTGGTGGTTTGAACTTGAAAATTGAAATATGAAAATTCTTTCCAGTGTTTTCTTTTGGCAACTTTCACAAGTTTCTACAATGAGTGGTTCCTGAGAAACAGCCGCTAACCTCTCTTATTTGGCCACCCTGTACACTTATATCATGAGTGTATCATGAGGGGTCACGTCACAGCTTTCATGCTTTATTTGGTCTATTGTGTCGAGCTGGCTTGCAGTTTCAATTGACTTGACTATAATTTGGTTGTATTAGTGGAAATAATGTTATCATGGAGCCATTCACTGTATAAGAACGACATGTTTCCGTTTGGTTAAAATGATGATAATGATTATTGTCAAAAAGTCCCTTTCACCGAAGTGATTGTCATTTTCTGGATACGACAACAACAAAAAAGTGGTGAATTCGAAGTAGCCTTGGCACAAGGAATTATTTGGTGTTTTTATTTGAGAATGAAAAAACAAGTCTTCTAAGTGGCGAACGTTATCGCAGCATTTTACATGACTTTTATGGTTGGAACTAGACTACGTGCCAAAACGCCGTAGGAACTTCTGCAAAGCAAATATGCGCAATCAACACATTCCAGAAATGATAACATGAATTGGCCGCCGAGATTGACTGACTTGACGCCGTTTGATTATTTGTTTGATTTAAGTATTTGTTGAATTAATTGTTAACAAGATTATTTTATTTGGTTGTTAGGTTTTAATTTCTAATGTTATGCGATTATTTACGTTTCTCTTATCTATGTTCTTTTAAACGGACTTTCTATAGGTGCCTATACTTTTGTACTGTCGGTTTTCCAAGTGTTCTTTTGCAATTTGACTTCAATATGTTTCCTATCGAGAAAGGGGTTTGACTTCAGTTCAAAAATATCAGTCTGAACTATTTTCTATCCGCAAAAAAGATTGGTTATTGTTAAACATTAAGAGTTTTGTTTATTCTTACCAGCATTCAAAACATGTCGCAAAGTCCACTCAGCCTGAGCATTTCCCAAAGCCTCACTAACAACAAGAGGTTCCAAATTATTGTCAGTAAACTGTTTGTATTCTACATGACTGCCCTTTGGTTTGGCTGGTAATGGGTTGTTCTGTTTATCTCTGGGTCCGACAAACTCTGCTTCAGCCAAATCTCGTACTGCTGAACTCATTAGCTCGACTAGATCCTGATTTCTGAGATTGGCTAGTTCCAAACAGCTGAAAAAAAATGTATTTTGTAAAATTAATTTTAAATAAACCATGTTTATTGGATGAATATTTCCTCATTCGAAACAATTTCCTTGTGAATGATGAATGGAAGACACCAATTCACTCGAAAAAAATAGAATTTTCTTGAAAGAAGAAAGGAATTTCAAGTGCTACTTGTGAGCACTTACTATAATAGATAATACTTGTCAGTATTCACTTATTGCGAAGAACGCAGCTTGAATAAGGTAATACGACTAATACGAGTACCTATTGTATTGATTAGTACTGTTTATATTTTGTTGGGTAAAGCTTGGTCGACTATTTTTGGCTCTCTGTTTATAGCCCAGTAAAGATTTCGGTTGGTGACAAAAAAAACCGAACAGAATGATATTTTCAGGGTTCATTGGGGACTGTCTCGTGAGTATCCAACCAAAATATCTGACTCGAACTCCTGGTACGTTTTGCGCTGCAGAGGGGGTTTTCGAAAAAAATGACCTCAATAATAGTTAAAGAAGATCAAAAACTGAACAACTTTGTCCCATAACGTTTTTTTGATAGCTTTAATTCTAAACGAGTTACAGCGCATCAAATGACAAAATTAAGTTGGCAACAACAGTGGGTTTAAAAACATTTTTGTTTTACAAAAAAATCACCTTGAAAAAAGTTTCAAACAACCGGCTGATCAACTTTTCCTCATAACATTTTTCATGATCTTAAAAAACAATTTTTTCAAACCACTCCGGTTGCCAGCCGAATATTATCATTTGATGCGGTGCGCTCATTAAGAGTTGGAGCTGTCAAAAAGTGTTATAAGGCAAAGTTGTCAAGTTTTTGGTCCTTTTTAACTTTTATTCAGGTCTTTTTTGCTCCGATTTTTTTTTTAAGAAACCACCTCTTCAGCGCAAAACGTAACGTTCGAGTCAGATCTTTTGGTTGGATGCTCAGGAGGAAGTCCTCAAGCATCCCTGAAAATATCATTCTGTTTGGATTTTTCTTTTCCGACCCCTAAAAGCCGACGACAACTTTACTGGGCCATTAATTTTCCTGCAATTCATGTTCAGACTATTTCAGAGTAGGTATCTCTGGTCTACATCGTCGAGTTTCTCGGTTAACAATAATCCAGCTGCGTCACTTTCGGAATGTTTCATTCCGTTAGATCAATGAATTGAAGCTATAATATTTGGAGGGTGTCGAAGATCTATTCTCACATACCAAGGAGTGATCTATTCTGAGATTTTCAGATTTGGGAAATGCTCGTCTTGGAGCTATGCTCATAAGCACTGTGGATCGCGGCTTCAGAAGAATCATGTGTCTTCTATTTTTTTCGGGTACCTACTTCATTTAATTTTAAGGAGAGGAGAACTTCTGTTCAGAATGTATCTGTATTTAATTCAATCTGGTTTTGTAGCTAATGTTGAAACCATTTTGATGTGTTCTTGAGAAGATTGCTGAATCAATCTTCAAAGATTCCGAATTGGATATCGTAATGTATGTTTGTCAAAATCTAGCATTTGATGAAGAACTTTTTTTTATTTGGCAGCACTCTACTATTTAGCTTTGAGTGGTTTATAACTGTGTAATCTGTATTTTCTTTCCCTTGACAACTTCTATGGTATTGCATGCATCTCCATATATTTCTATTTGTACGGTCTTTTATATGCATGTGTAACAACTTTTCTTATCTTCTTTCTTTCCTATAAATTGTCAAGCAAAATAGTTTCTGAAAACAAATGGAATAATTACATGCTGCAGGCAGGATGGAATCAAGATGACTTCAGATTTATAAATTAAATTTCGAGTTCACCGATTTCGCTCACCCCACCTGATGTTTATTTTTTTAATGGGAAGCGAAAAAAAACGTGAGAAATCGTTGGTTCCTTGTTCGCGCGATATTTCACACCGCAATATTATTGTTCTACCCATAATTGTTGATTTTGCTGTGTTATTGTTTCACTGACTTGTCATCATAACATAACTGGAAGTGTGCCAATGTTTATTGTTGTCCATGAGCAATTTTCAATTAAATTTAGATTTGACAAAATATTGGGAAAATATATTTGTACTAGTCTTGTTCTATTGTTCACGAAATGTATACTTTTATCAGGTTTTGTATTGTTTTTACTCTAGCATTTTGTATTTGCTTTGTTCATAAAATTTATTTAAATTTTTCTGTAGCAATAAAGCATATTTGATTTGATTTTATTTGATTTGGGTTTGTCAATTTTGTTGTTGGTTGGATTGGAACTTGAGTCTTTGTGTAGGGTCTTCAAGGGCCCCTTTTAAACTGGTTGTGTCCATTTATTTTGCAAATCACACATACTCCCTATGCATAACAGGAAAAATATCACTATTATTTGAAGAAATATAATTACCTGTTACTTAAAAGGTAGTCACCACTCAACAAAGCAATCTTATTACCAAACATCATATCGCCACTAGGATCAATATTATTTGGTGGCTGTAGATTAACTAAGCCCTTATGCACCAAATGACTTGTCCTGATCATCTCGGTTACTTCAGCTAAGGCTCTCTGACTATGAAGAACGCCTGAAAAAGTTTATAGTCTATTAGCGTTTTGACAAAAAGTTCTTGAGCAATTTTTTCCAACGCCTTTCAAAAAATTAATAGGAAAAAAACCTCTACTTCCTGGCCAATTATTGTTACATATTATACGTTATCTATTATTTATGCCAACATAATAATATATAAAAATCAATAAAGGTAGTTGTTCACAGTTGAATCAGCTTGATGAAGAGTTGCTTTATTATCCATATAACTAATGTGATCTTGAGATCGATGTATCATTTGTTAGTTCCTATAATTTCTATATTGATTAGATACTCTGTTTCTTTCAAGTTTCTCATCATTGATATTATTTCAAAATGTCATAGTTATTGGCTTTGGCAGCACAGTTTCCACCTAACAAAAAAAATGAAGCCGCTAATAATCAAGTAATTATTTGGGCATTTTTCATATGTTCGGTCAACAGTATGGCAAACATTTCTGAACAAAAGAAAAACTCGTTGCAGTTGATGTGGTAAGCGTTCTGAAGAAAAAACATTTTATCATCTACCTACATGCCGGATGAGATTCGTAGTTCTAAAAATCCCAAAACGAGGATTCACCTTGGAATGTGAGAAGCAAAATATAAAAATGGTAAGCCTATGTTAAATATAGGTACCTGCTGCTTTATCCTGTTCCATATCTGGAATATCTGCTGAATGACCTGCTGCCTTGGAAATGAGTAGAACGATAAGACCCCATGCTTGCATATTGTTTTTGCCATTGTAAAGAAGTCCCCTGAAAAAAAATGAATTTGAAAAAAGTATATTTCTACTTGGGAAAACATCAAACTTTACTTCGTGTCTATGACTGATGACTTTAGTCTCATTATTACATGGGATAAAATATAAAAGTTTTCTTACACAGTCATACCAATCACGTAGATTGAACGTGTATAGAGAACGAAAGACTATTACTTTGTGTTTTAATAATTGGTGGTCTTAAAACTGGCTGCAACCTTTTTCATATTCGATGCCGTATAAACATAATAACTCGAATGATATATTATGACTATGACACTATAATACATCTATACATGATAATTATGTAGATGTCTCGACTTGTAGTAACTTTCTAGCTGGCGCTTTTTTTGTACAAGTCCAGCAATTTCTTGCTAAATAGTTTTCAAATCAATGAGTAGAGGACTGCACAGTCAAAGTCAAAACCTTGCTCTGCCAAAAATAGTGAATTCTTTTTCCCACGTTCCTGAACCCCAAAGAATCCACTGCAAACAAAGTATTGGGACGAAAAACCACACTCTTATTATTATTTTAATTTTGTTTCCAAGCCTTCAAATTAAATTTAGTTCAATATTTTGAAGAAGGATGAAACAAAGTTTCAAATTAAAGTTACTTTTTTAATGAAGAATAAGATTATGCACTGAAAAATATACCTTTCCATTTAAAAAAATCCTGTTCATCTTGAAATAACCTTGAAATCAAGGTCAAGCTTGAAAAAAAATATGTTCGTTGTGTTTCTCCCTTGATACTAAACAACTTTTGTTTAAAACATTGTTTTCTAAAGTACATAGTTTCGAGATAATTCTCTGTTAAATGCCTCTCTCTGTATATACTCCGGTGCCCCTTCGCCAAAAATTCACGAATAGCGCAGATTAATCGAGAATTCATCGATAGATGGCAAAGGTTCTAGTATAACAAAGAAGACGCTCGAAAGTTCGATGACAGCCCATTGTGGACCCGACTTTGTTCCAAGAGGGACAAGATCCGCTGGACGTATTTCGTCACAATATATATATATATGTATGTATAGTTTCAGAGATTATTTCTTGCAACAAACTTTCATTAACAATGAATTCCTATACTTGTTGTTTTTTTTAATAGGTAGGTAGGTATCCTTGATTCTTGATTCTCTTAGCTTTTGATTAACAAAAATAACGAGATCTTGAGGATTTTGGAAAACTATTATTTGTACAAAATATTAGCTGGATCAACCAAATAACCGAGACAATATTATGAAAACACAGTAAGAATTCTAGTGTAAATATAGGACATCATTGATAAATGTATTTATTTGCTAAAAATATCTATCTCGATATGCTATATACTCGAAGCTGTTACAGATTCGAGTATATAGCATTGGTTACTCGTTGACCATATAAGAGAAACAATGTCGGTTAAATGGAGGCAAAGTTGCCCAATCTGAATCTAAAAAAATACCGCTTCAAACCTTACTTGAAAAAAACAAAAAAAAATCATCTAATTTTGTATTTTTTTTTCAATTTTGTAATAGAAAAAATTGATCCAGTAACCATGTCGTCTTAAAAGGGGGTACCTTGCGTTAGATCCGGTAGTTCTGATTTTTTGCTGACTTGATGATGTTGGCCCAATGAATAATCCAAGTTTTCGAACTCAAGCGCCGAACGCAACATTGTCAAATTTCTATAAAAATCCCAAAATTTCTACCTTTTATCCAGTTTTTGTCAATTTTAACCGTGAACGACCAAGTTTTCGATTATAACTATGAAACACTTTTTTGAAGTAGACTAAATTTGCTACAATTTGAGATCAGAACCGTATCTGTAGACCCAATGATTTTTGAGATACAGCTTTCCAAAATTTAGCGTTATGTTTTCAAACTCGAAAATGTTTAGATAACTGACTGTCTAAACCTATTTTCTGTGGTAATAAAACAACATTATATCTACCTGGAAAGAGTCTGCGGTCATTTTCACTCTTTCGTTTTGAACATCTAAGTTGAGCCCTGCTGCTGCAGATATATTTTGAGTGGGGAGACCGACGAGACTCAACCGGGTCCTTCAAAGAGGGCAAAATCTATTTTCAGTTTATATCAAACATGTATTCAATTTACTCTTTTTATTGGGATTAAAATAATTATGCATAATTTTTCATCTCTTTCGAAATCAGCAAGGCGTGAATTTTCCGAAGAAAATGATCTCGAGGGTCGAAGTTCCCACAGAACAATAAATGTTTATGGTAACTAGCCTTGAGACATCTTCCAGGTAGGCACCATAATAATATGATGTTGTTCTATTATATGTAAACATTTCCAAGTGTGAAAAAATAACACCTAATTTTGAAAATCTGTATCTTGTAAACTATTAAGTCTACAGAAACCATTCTGATCTCAAAGTGAAGCAAATCTAGTCTACTTTGAAAAAGTGTTACAATCAAAAACTTAGTTCTTCTGGGTGAATATTGTCAAATACTGGGATAAAAGGTAGACATTTTTTTGAAATTTGACAATGTTGAGTTCGGCGCTCGAGGTCGAAAACTTGTATCATTCATTGGACCAACATCATAAACAAGTCAGCAAAAAATCAGAATTACCGGATCTAACGCAAGGTCTGATGTGTATGGTTACTGGACTAAATGTGTCCCCTTTTAAGATATGTAAAAATGAATATTTTGATTTTTTTGGAAAAAACTCTAAAATGTGCTACCATTTCAGCTTACGCCATCTAGCGGCGACGGCAAAGGTAACAGATTATGTTCTTTCATATGAGCTCAAGATCGTCGATTTCGGTCAAGAAAAACGGAGATTTCTCCCGTTTAAAAAAACCAATTGACCTTTCCCCATCGCCATAAAAATGATTTGACAGATAGAAAAAAACGTTTTAGACAAAAAGTTTAGGCGAAGAGTCAGTTAATATGAAAATGATATCATCGATATATTATCATTGGGCAAAAGTCTAGAAAAATCCTATTTTTCTACTTGGTGTTGGTTGGTACGCCGCCTAGCGATCATTTCAGAAACTTGAAAATATTTTCCAGGTTTTTCTCTTGGCCGTTTTAGTGATATTTTTTTTTTGCCGCAAGCCTCTACGATGAATAGTTTCCTGGATATGGCCGGTGGCCTCCTTTACTGGAAGGGTTTATTCCCAAAAACTGAGCAGATTGTCTTATTGGTAAATCGGCATAAACGTGGCGCTACAATCAAATCTTATATTGCAGATAAGTTGCTCTATTCTTAGTATTGCTCAGTTTATGCTTTATACATATATTATATATTATGACGATAATGCATTTTTCTGCATAAAAAAACACAGAAATATTATACAAGATCTTCACACAAGGCCCTGGATGCCAAAGCTAGTCAGCAATCGATGAAAACGTTGAAATATAGTTATGGAAATTGATATAATATAGGGAATCGTCGAATCATTATGCGAGTATGCAGCATATTTCATTAATATTGCTAAAAAATTCAGGAGGAGTTTTCCCGTTTGAAAATAAGAAGAAAATTTCCCACAAACATGTTTCCAGAAATGCTTCATTACAGAGCTACAGGGTGATGGAGTTTTATTTTTATTTTTGTTTTTTCCAAATAGTATTTGCATTCATGTCGATCTTTTGATGAAAATTGGTGTAGTATGGCTCTAACTTGTAGAACACTTATTTTTCCTGTTATCAACAGCCGTAACTTTTTTGGACGTGCCAGTATTATATTATTTTCAAGTGAAAAGTCAGGTCTCTTCATCATTTCTTCGCAGAAAATGTATTCTTGTTAGAAGTCGCTACGTGCAACGTTTCTCGAGATATTTGGATTTGAAATAAAAAAATACATGTGATTTTGAAATTATGGTAACGCAAGGAGTCGCATTATTATAATTCTATGACTTTCTGGTTCTTTTCAATAGATTCGTTGTGGAATCGGAGGGCTATCAATATTTTTTGAGTTGCACGTAAGAAGGTATTAATATGTAAAATGATCAAACATGGAAAATGTCTTTATGAAGGCTCGACTTACCCAAGGATGAGGTTGATCAGGATCTTTCACTATTGTCTCGAGATCGATAAGATGTATTGATTGATTGCAAACGGTGCAGATCAATGTCGTAATAAATCAACGTGGTCCAGGGACCGTGAAGCGGAAAATCACGGGATTTATGTTTATAGCCCGATATGTAGTGCCGACGCGGAGAGAAGTACGACCGTCGCACGACCGTCGCGACGGTCGTACTTCTCTCCGATAATGTCACTCGTTTCTGGTCCTCTCATGGATACCGGGGGTGATCCATTGGTAATGCATGATGATTGTTGTGTCAGTGGGGTAATTTGGAAACAGGAACAATGGAAAGAAGCCGAGCAGTATAATTGTGATTTATCAACAAAAACCGAAAATTTGTATTTGCAAGCAGCGCAATTCCAAAATACAAAACAAACATAAAACAAACAAAAGTGGGGACGAAACAGTTTCCTTTGTTGAAAATAAGAAGAAGACTTCCCATAAACTTGTGCCGGAAATGCTAGGTTAAAAGCTACAGGGTGTTGAAATTTTTTAATTTTTATTTTTTTTTTTATTTTTTAATAATATTTCAATACAAAATTGTTGTTTACATACCTCATTAGTTCAATTTTATCTTTTTACTAAAGATATGTAGTAATCATACGAAATATTTTATGAATTCTAGCTGGTTACCTCCGCCATAATTTCATAATCAGATGTATTTATCATTTCAAATCCGAATATCTCGAGAATGGTTACCTGTAGCGACTTTTAATAAGAAGAATTTTTCTGCGTAGAAAATGCAAATAGATCTGTTCTGTTGCTTAAAAATGTTATAGAGGTACGTCCAAAAAAGTTATGGCTGTTAATAATAGAAAACATAATTGTAGGTAGCGCCCTCTACAAGTTAGAGCCATACTTAGATCAAATTCAAATTTCGCCTGACAAAAAAACCCTAAACACCAATTTTTATCGAAATATCGACATTGCTTCAAATTATATTAAGAAAATACAAAAATAAAAATAAAACTTTAACACCCTGTAGCTCTGTGATGAAGCATTTCCGGATACGTGTTAATAGAAAGTTTTTCTCTTATTTTAAGGTAGGGAAACTCATCCTGAAGTTTTTCGCAATATTAATGAAACACCCTGTATATGTTGGGATATCGATTGGCTTAACATTTAATGTTGAAGGTAATTTTACGTAACGATCATTTTTCTAATTTATTGATTTATAAGCCGTTTTCTATGTTTATAGAAAATACTGAGGAAAATACAAAATCCCCATTCTTACATACCTACCCTCTGTACTTTCAATGTGGGTGCATTCACCAGAAAATGAAGATTATTTTTGCCTTCTTATTCACTGAAGTTAAGTCAAAGTTTATTTAATCAAGTAGACTTTGCATAAGTTCCTTCATTAATTGTATATACAGGGTGACCATAAAAAATACCGACAAACTTTAAGGGGTGGTATGATCGAGGGACATCAAAACAAGCATTTTTGTTTAAACAATTTCATTATTATCAACATTCCGAAAATTCCTCCGTCTCAAAATGTATCAGTCTTCGACCATGTACGGAGCAAGCGTGTATGGTCGAAGGTATCAGTTATTTGTGATTAGTTTTTGAACAATTATTTTTAATCATAATTATTGACTTCTCAATAAATAAAATTATTATAAATAAGTGAACAGTGATTCAATCAATGCGCAAAATCATTGACTTTAAATAGTAAGTACCAAATAGTTTTTCTGCTCTACAGCCCAAACGACTCATTTGCGGACATTTAAATTGTTATTTATTAATAAACAAAAATGTTTGTTTTGATCTCTATACCACCCCTTAAAGATTATCTGAATCTTTTGTTTTGGCATGCATACTTCGTCTTGAGTAATAGTCGTCATTACCTGGTCGCTGAATGATATATAAGGTCTGTTCGTAGAACAATCACAAACCAGTCAGAGCCAATCAGCATTTTTGCAGTTTGCAAACTATTTCTGATTATTTTGACCAATCGATGAAGCGCTGATCGATTTGTGATTGTTCTACGAACAGACCTATACATACTGGTCAAACCGCTGATAATTCTTGAATTAGCTTCGCGCATTCCGCTAACTTTCACATTCGTGTCTTGAAAATGTACACAACAAATTTTATAGATACCTAATTTCTATTTAGGTTTAACTGATTGAAAAATTGACTATAGGAAAATTGCATTTTTAACATGTAGAAGAACGAGCAGTGTTTCGTGGATAAGAAGTACTCACTTGGCGGTCTTTAACAATGGATGATTAGATCCCACTAACTTTCTCAAGTGTAAAGCCACATTAGCAATTTCGTCACTGAGTAACCACCTTAAACTCAGAAAAGATGTGGGATATCCCACAATTTTCTCAGCTTCACTCACAGCTCTGTTCCAATCTGGCTTCTTTTCTCGAGCCAATTTAGCGAATTGCACTTCGGAAGAAGATAAATTCCGACGACTATCTGTGTTGTTTACACTTATTGCACCTCTCGCCAGCAACCTGGATATTAGGTTTCCTCGATAAACTTTTGAAAGAGACATTTTCGAGACTCACGACACGGAAATTTGTACTGAACGATGTTGAAGATGTGCAAATATTCCAAAACCGAAAGCTATCAATGGTATAGGTGAAAGTTGACCCCAATATTGCATTTAAATTTCCAGTTCCCTCGTCGGAAGGTGTGTTCATAATCATTATTGCTCAACTTCTTGTAGTTGTACATCGCGATTACGACTTACGTTAATATACAAGACTGTTGATTGAAAGAAGAAAGAAAATATGTTTGGCGATCCTCACTACCTATCTTTCTATAGAGTAGCCAAATCAAATTAATCCACCACCTGTTGACGTGTTTCGATGATCATTCAATCTGATGAAGAAAATGAACAACATTCAACATAACCTCAAAAGTTTATTTTGTAAATTGTAAATATTACTATTATCTAATAACCTTATCATAGATTTTTCTCGATTTACTTGTATTATCTAATCAAAGTGCACCAGTATTATCAAAGTAGTAATATTCAAATTTTGAGATTGTTTACAAGCACTGCAAGCAGTGTTGACTCGTTTATATGGTGGTTACTGGTTCGATAAAGAGATTGAAAATGAAACGGGTAATATGAAACCCGGGTTGTGTTGAGGGGTCGAAATCGTGTTCGAATATTCAATGGTCGAATATTTTTCAAAATTCATCAGCCGAATAGTCGACTATTCAGTCGACTATTCGACTATTCATTCGACTATTCGACTACTCGGTCGATTATTCGACTATTCCAAATAATGGCCGAGAATTTCAGATGCGAATAATTTCTACGATTGACCATTCTAATTCATAAACATATTATAGATTTTGTATATGTGATTACTTTCAAAATTGGACAACGTAAAAAACTGTCGTAAGAGCAAATCAATAATGTCTTCATGTCATTTATGTCATGAGCTTTTCATTGTTCTATGAATGTTCGAGTTTGAAGTATCAACAATCTTCTTTTTAATTTATTGGAGTTGCCATTGGTGTTTCTGTTCGTTTAACATTTGTAGTTCAAGAAAATAAAAAAGGGTGTTTTCGACTATTCAACTAGTCGATGCAAGTCGAATAGATTCGAATATTCGAATAATTTTTAAACGACTATTCGAATAGTTAAAATTTGGAAAACTCCGAGCTCTAGACTTGTGTTGTCGTGAACGTAGCCCAGAGATTGTATATACAATATACAGGGTGCGTCCAATAACATATCGGCCATAGTGCAATAGGTGATGGTAGAAGTCGAGATAAGAATATTAATCTGTTATTTGATAAACAAATGAAGGACTTATTGTTTTGTCCATACGTATGATAGGTACCAAAAAAAGTCAATTTTGTCTTTGAAATTTAATCAAGGAATTCGATTTGTTTTTGTCTGAATATAAGGTATCTATACCTACCTAAGCCAATTATTGCGACCATAAGAAATTCTCATTTTTCTTTTCAAAATTTTCAATTGGATCAATCTCTACGTCATGGGAGGCATGCTACATATCTTCTTATGGAGGACAGTGTGCCTCCTTTATACCTGTCAATGAAATATTTGGATAACGTATCCCAAATATATAGTCATGACCTCAAGATTCTCTTCTGAGTTCTCAGTCTTCTTTTTCTTTGACACCAATCTGTAAAAACCACAATAATATAATTATCACCGTTATGGCTAGCGGCAAATAGGTATCAATGTGCCTAATATTGCCATTCTTCATATCTTTTTTGCATTTGTGATTCACAAACCTACTTATCATCAATAATGTTGTTTACACATATTTTTTTCACTGCAAAATAATTGTTATAAATGAACATTCATACACAAAGAGGATATACTCAGGAGGGCGACTCATGGACACTCGGGATGAACTAAATCCACGTATAAGAAATACTGCTGCCAATTTTTGTTTATTTGATATTATACTTTTTTTTATTTGGCAATACGCTATAACTTGAAAACAAATGAATATCGGATAAGAACATAATATGGATTTTTTTACATTGTTTTTGCGTGTTTAATACACTCCTGAAATTTGGTCCTTTCCTCCCGACAAACCCTGTATATGCCACGTTTTCCGATTATCACGATTGTGAAAACAAAAAGCGAATATGTATAGCGTTCAGGAGTCCAATGTTCTCATTCGATAGGAAATTTGATTCTGAACAAAAATTGGGAAATATTTATAAAGCATTTTAATGCTATTTTGCATAGCAATATTTTTTGCATAGGTAGTACGTTGTGTTTCTTATAAGGAATATGAATTCACTTGCGCCCACATTACCCACTTGCGCAAAGCCAAAAATTCGTCTTTTTCATCATTAAGAGAATAAAAAACAAATAATTCACGGGATTTGGGGTAAAATTAAGGTCTGTTTTTTTCAGGGTAGTTTTGAGTTAGGCCTAGATTGGGTTCGTTTTGGTTAGTTTGGGTAAGATTAGGTTTGGTAAAAAAGTTATATCGTCGTTGCCGCCATGATAACCCCTATGTGCTATAAACTAGATTTCACATGGAGACGGGAAAAACAAAACAAAATACAATTTACACCAACACATAGGAGGGTTACAGAAACCCGAATTAGACGTTTATAAAAACCGGAAACTGATGGGAGGTTTCATGAGCATACGCGGCCTGGAAAAACGAATCAAATTTTCAGCTAAATTGACACATGGGAGGTTTCACGGCGGCAACGACGATATTCAAAAATAATCTCTCTGTTTTGGCGGATGTGTCACTGTTATTGCCAAATGCATCGAAAGTGGTGGTGATTTTCAATGATGATGATTTTGTATCCAAAAATTGTTTTTTCAGTTCAAATAGACATTTTTTTCCATCTGCGCAATGGAAATATGTTTTTTTTATGCTATTAATAGTGTTGTTGAGGCAACATGCATCGACAATGACTCTAAAGTCAGAAATTGTTTTTGTTCTATGCCTCACTTTATTTATGTCATATAAAAACAACCCCTTCAAAGAAATACCGCCGTAGTAAATTATGCTACATATATCACCAGAGGAGAAGCTGTGTGCGTTTAACGTTAAGCTAAGCACTAAAATAATAGGTATTATCATTTTATAAAATTGTATGTATACGTTATTGGTATTTAAATTTTTGTTTTTTGTGAAAAAGAAACATTTATCTATACACATTGTGGGGATTTTCAACAAAACACTATTTTTTCTATTGCTTCAATGAGACCACATTTATTTGACCTTGAAATTGAAATTTGACAGTTCGCGACTCCTTGGATGACGTTACGTTTAGTCATGATACGTTGAGTGATATGTGATAGTACGGGCCGATTTGACAGATTGCGACGGCACACGCCAACGTAATTTTTTTGGCGGGAAAAGTTTTGTCGCTTCTCATTGATGTTTTTTCTCGGGTGTTTCATCAATAATGCTAAAAAAATCAGGATAAAGTTCCTATTTTCTTTCACCATTTCAATTGATAGTCCACCTTCCAAAGCAGTCAACTCCAGTTTTTGATATTTTACACTCAATTTACCAGACAATAATATTCAAAGACATCTCGCCAGAAGTTCGTTTGAATCCAATTTGATCTGATTTCCACGAAATACCGTCAACGATAAATTGTGAATCTGGAACGAAATTCCGTAACAGATGAAACAGAAACCAATTCTTAAAGGCCTTGCTTTTTATTAAAGTCCGTTGCGAAAATTTTTGGCAAATCAGAACGGATTCTCTTTTAATTTTAACGAGGTGCATTAACTGGTGAGCGATTCTGTGGAATGTTTTAACCCATCACACTTCGGGAATTCTTGAATGACTTAAATTTAATGGATGGACAAAACATCCACTTTCAACAAGATGAAGCACCAGCCCATAATGTTCGCGAGATTGATATACTATAACAAGACAGACATATCGCCTTTGGATATTTTTTTGGGAATATTTGAAAAGTGTTGTGTATAAAAGGCGTTTTGATAATCTTCAAGACCAACTCTTCTCTATTTTCTACATCGCCACATCGAGCGCATTTACCTTCACGAATTTAAACAATCTCGAATAGCTCTTTCAGTTTTGAGTTTGGGAGAAAAATTCATGAAACAATTTCTGTTTAGAATCATATTATCTATTGAATGAGGATATTGGAAACTGGGTGACTCATTTAAAAAAATGTTTTTTATTGTCATAACTTCGAAACGCGAAGTTCGTTTTTTGTTTGGTTTTCACCATCGTAATAATCAAATCAAATCAAATATGTGTATTTAGGAACGGCGGCTCGTGATATGTTTCCAGACAATGCGCTAAAATGATATTTGGATATATGTATGACTCATAATATTTTTCCAAATACTATTTAGGCGCACTGCTTGAAAATATATCGCGAGCCGCCTTCTGAGGGGGATTTGCGAGGGTTTATCTTGTTTGTTTTAGTATCATGGTAGCCCGGTTACCTAGGTAACCTGTGAATTTTGAGGTTCGGACACGCAATGACGTCAGCAAAACCTGCGCGTGAGCATATCTTGTTTGTTATAGTATCATGGCTTTATACCTATAGCTGAAATTTTAATAAGTAAATTCACAAAATGGTAATAATAAAGATCAAGTTTTAATAATGTGAGATAGTTTTGTCAGAAATTGATAACGAATGGCCGGGTTGCCTAGTGAAATCCTATACTTTTATACAGGGTCATTACAAATGTTAATGTTCGCAACATTAGTAGGAGCCTCGGAAACGGTAGGATATAGGATAAACAGCGCAGTTGAAATCATGGCATAGTTGCGCCTTTTGGTACTCAACAAAACGCCCTTTGGAATTCCAAAAAAAAAACCGAAGATTTACGCTGGAGGTATCCGGGAAAAGAATAAAAATTTGAAATGGTTTTTAGGTTAACATAGATTCATAAGAAAAATTTCGATATTTAAATGTCACATATTTACAGTCACTTTTCTCACTCTACAAAATGGCGTCATCAAATTTATGATCCCACGTTTCGTCTTCTGGCAACCATCATCAACTTTGTTTTTAGCCTTTTTGAATAGACCAATCATTTCGTTCTACGCTTAATAGTTTCTGATTTCAATCCTAATTTCAACGACATATTATACTTAACATTTATTCGACGTTTCGAGCGAATAAAGCCATCATCAATGTGAATTAATGATGGTTGGGAAATACGTTTAAAACTGTAGGCACAGCTTAGTTGTTATTTAAGCTGTGCTATAGGTATGTGTTGGGAAATAATTAGTCTTAATAAAATGGTTATACTTTGAAATTGGCATGGTATATGCTTCAGGTCAAAGATATTCTTTGTTCATGGGAGAAAATATGGTTGAATTCTTTCTCGTGAATACAGCTTAATAAGTTTGATAAGTATGCTATATTATTATTAAGAAAATGAAATCGCAACCTTCTATACAGTGTGGCCACTTAGGTGTGCAACATATGGGATTTTTATTTATCAACTGCACAACCAAAATACAAATATTGCCGAAAGTTGATGGTGCATGTTCGATAATCATATCAGGTGCACTTAGAATGGTTGCCAGTCAAACAGCCTACAGGGTAGGCAAAAAAATATGAAAATTGTACAGGAGTAAAGTACCCTTATTTTAGAAAATTCGGCAAAATGTTATGGAGAAAAGTTGTCTAGAATTAAAAGTTTTGCCTAAATACCAAATCATGGCCGCCTAAGAAAAAATATATATATTTTTTTGAACATGTAATTATTTCCCTTTTATATTCACCCTAAACAGTTTCATAAATTTTTCAAAAATAAATCAATTTTGCATAACTTAGTTCAAATTTAAGCATATTTAGTAAAACTTACCTAAATTTTGAATTTTTTAGGGAATCATAAGCTTCATGTTTGTTGCCACGATATTAAACACAACTTCAAAATATCGCAAACATTCTTTTCCACAAGGTATAACATTATTAATGATAATATGCATATCAAAAAACTCTCATTTGAAGTGAATTTTTTTCATTTTAAATGTTTTGTTTTTGTTTTTTGAGAAATGATTAGATGATATATATTTTTTTTCTTAGGAGGACATGATTTGGTATTTAGGCATACCTTTTTATTCTAAACAATTTTTCTGTAGAACATTTTGCCGAATTTTCTGAAATAAGGGTACTTTACTCTTGTACAATTTTCATATTTTTTGGCCTACCCTGTATGCTGTTTGACTTGCAACCATTCTAAGTGCACCTATATGATTATCGAAAAATCCCATATGTTGCACACTTAAGTGAACACACTGTATACAGATCTTGGTCCTGGATAGGAACAAATCCTTGTCCTACAGGAACCGAGTTATAAAACAAAAACTGATTTTGGGTATCATTTTTTCTAGATGGTGGCGCGAGCGGCGGTCACGTGAGGTCGCAGAATTAAGCGCATGTTAAGGACACCCAAGACTGTGTTTCTTCCAATTTTGAAAACTCCGCGACCTTTTGCAAAAATACTTACCTAATACCAATGATCTAATATTAGATAATTGCCTAATACATAGAAATATTGTAATTTGGAGTCTAGATGCACACTGCTAAAACCTCTCATTACCCCCAAGAACACCTTCGTATAAACGAGGTGTATCTATAAGGCTCTGCTCATCACGTACGCTATACCACTATCTCTCTTTCGCTCAAGCGATATTCTGTTGGTTTTTTCTCTCTCACCTCTCACGACGTGTTGAATTTTGGCGCATGTATAATGATGAGAATAGAGGAAAGACTGAATTGAATTGAATTTTTAGATTTCGACCATTTCGACTTCAGACGGTTCGATTTGCTTGGGAAGTGAGTACGTCAGTTATCCAAATCGAGTACCGGCGATTGTTCGTGAAATATTTGTGTGAAAACAAACATAAATCAGTGTGTTAACCAAAAGTTTTCTTAATAACTGTACCTGGATTTTGGTCTGATTGCATTTTACTCTTGAATAAAGTTAGTGCCCTTTTGATAAGGTTCAGTCCCTAACATTGGGTCTTCACCTTAAAATTTGTAGGTAAGCCAAATGAGCGATATAATTATGATGTGATATATATAATTTATTGCTTATGCATTTTCTGTGGATTATTTATAAATACCGGCGCCTCTCCGTTTTTACTTGCTATTTTTAACCTGCTTGGTCTTTTTTCATAAATAATCATCATTAAAAGTACCTACCTACGCAGTTGTTCCGCCAATGGTTTTGCAATAAATATTGCGCAGCTCTCATGGAAAAATCAATATTTCCTTTAGCTACCTATTTGCCTAAATTCGACCCTGGATTAAGGTCACGAAAATCGGGAAACCAGCGTGTAGGCTGTCTGGATAGGATTGGGCGAGGATTTAATTTCCTAATATTGACTGTCTGGCTGCATCGAATGGTTTCGCAATTCATTTTTCAGGAGAAAAATCTGCGTAAATAAGTTTTTGTTTGTTTCATTCCTCTTTCCTGGCTCTGGCTATAAATTTCCTACACATACCTAGCTATCTAGAATTCCGTTTTAGACCCCACTTCCTATAATTCATATTAAAACAAATATTATCAATCAATCATTAAAAAATTAATGAATCGTTGAAAAGGCAGATCTATCTGATTCTAAACGAGACTACTTTTTGAGAATCCTGACAATAGAAATGACAAATGTTGTATGGATACCACAGTAAACTAATACAACTTGTGGCCTGTAATGGGTACCTACCCGGTGATAAATATCTCTCTATAGAGTTTACCAAAATTAGTCCGAATTGAGATGGAGATGCATGATGGCAGAGCCGTCTAGACGGCTCTGATAATGGACTTCTTGCTTATTTTAAAAATATATCTTACATACCAAGCCAAGAAATTATGAACCACTCAAGGAACCACTATTTTTTTGAAAAATTATTTTTAATAATAATAATGATTTTAGCTCAGGACTTATGATAAAACATAAACCAATATCTACCAAATCAAAGGATATTTTTCAATCCAAAACCAGGGTCAGGTTAATAACTATAATAGGTAGGTATACCCACTTCTTCTTTGAAGTTATTTCAGAATTATTGAATTTTCTTCAGAGTACTAAATGTTAGCGATTTTCTCAATACACTGACTAGCAATAGATCGTTTCCAAGTCAGTCTAATTTCCGCTTGGCAAACGGGAATCATATGCTACCAATGAACCAATGCTACAAGGTCTGTTCGTAGAACAATCACAAATCGATCAGCGCTTCATCGATTGGTCAAAATAATCAGAAATAGTTTGCAAACTGCAAATGCTGAATGCTGATTGGCTCTGACTGGTTTGTGATTGTTCTACGAACAGACCTACAATCAACATTGAATTTGGCGTAAGCCTGACTTTGACAACCGTGACGACTTCGATGGGAAAGCGACGTGTTGATAGAATTCCACAGGTACACGGAATCCCGGTACCACGGTGTACTTACACCTTGACTTACACCGTGCCCGGTACTGATTCCTGAAAGTGACACATTAAAATCATTGTGACATATTTGAGAATTTGTCGAATTACCCCCATATGCACCGTAAAAATCTAATCCGGATGAAGACTTCATCGCGATTATTTTCCATTAGGTTGTATGGAAGATAATCGCGATGAAGACTTCATCCGGATTAGATTTCTACGGTGCATATGGGGGTTAGACGTGGAAGTTATGCCTGAGTTACATTCAATTTAATTTCGAAGTGGAACTGTCAAATTTCCGCTTGGCAAACGGGAATCATATGCTACAATCCACCAACCTAAAATTTTGAACTGTCACTGTACTTCCAAAAAAATCAGGAATCAGATGTTTTCTACGTCACATGGAATCGGTCTATTGATAAATTAATTTATTTTCAATGAAAAAGCTACAGAAACCTACCTACTCCGTCAATGAATTGAACTAGGTAGGTGATGTTGTTTTGTTCGCTATGGTGTGATAATAACTCATGATTTATATTTACAATAATACATTTATTTACACTCACGACTTCTTGTAATGGCCGATTGCACCAACCTATTTTGAGGATACTTAACGCTAAGGGACCCTTACTTGACAGTTTTGCATGTAAAGGTTCCTTAGCGTTAAGTATCCTCAAAATTGGTTGGTGCAATCGGCCATAATTCCGTGACAGCTAACAGCTGACAGTTGACCTATAGCAACACTTCTAACTATGACGTCACGCCGCATGCGAAAATGGTCGGACTTGACCGAGGACTTGACGTAGTCTCCCCATATACAGTCTGTTCATGGCTTTTCTGCGGTCACGTCACAGTATTTGACGTTTGGTTGGCAGTATGTCGTAGATTGATCGCTCCATATGTGACATTTGTAAAATTGATCCGAAAGACCCTCGTCCAGACCTACGTGTTTTTTTCAATGTGTAAGAGAGAGACGGAAAAGTATGACGTAACCGCAGGAAAGCCATGAACAGACAGTACCTAAATTTAGGTATATGAGTCTCCCTACCAGGGTTGCGCTGATTTAGATCAATGATTTTAATCACATGTTTTTAAAAAAACTTTCCTTCTCTGCTTCCATTTTTGCAAAGTTAAAGTAAATGATTTGATGAGCAACCACTGCTCGTTGCAGCAGAGGGCATTATAATATAGCTCAATTAGTTGATAGGATTCTTTGAGGAGTTGAAAAAATAGAAGCCTGAAATGTGCATTCCAATCTCAGATGTATATTTTTATTAATCGTTTTTTGATACAATTTTTTTGTGAAAAAATAATTCATTAATCTGCACTTACCAATCAAAGAAGCTCAAACAAGATTACCTTCTAATATTCTTATCTAGATCTTAACAAATAGAGAACACATACCAACACATAAAAATAGAATATTTGTTTTATCATTTATTCGATTAAATATGTTGAAACATTTTCTTGATAAGTTTCGAGTTGAAATTGGATTTACATAATTTATTACCGGAAATATTCGATAACTTGTTAAAAAAGGTAAATCATAATAAAGACTAATTCGAGCATATCAGAACTCATTACCTCTTCACTGATTGCTCTGTTAATTAATAATTGAAAATCAATCCTTGGATGGACGTAAATAAAGGAGCAGAGCATCAATCAGTTACTTACTATTTGATGTCACTTTACAAAGGTAAAATTAAAAAACTATCAATTGATGGGCATAATTCACAAACGCGAAGGGATGAACAAAAATCTTGAGGCCGTTTTTTTAATAGGTAGGAGGGACGAAAATGACGTGATTACCTTCACTTAGCAAGTAAATATCTACATCTTAAAAGACAACCCGCTACTTGTGATACCAAAAGCAGATTTCAAGTGCTTTAATTTGAGGTATCTATATATCACAAAAAGAGGCACAATAAATTTCATGTACCTACTTTTTTTCTCTGTTTCAACATTCTATAAGTATCGAGCTTTTTATTGCAGTATGATCTATCAAAGAAACAGTTCCAACGATGTCTTTTTATCTCTTCGCATTTGTGCATCATGCATTTATAAGTTTTGAATTTTCACCCTGTATGTATGTATTATCAAGTTATAATAATACTAGTACTGTTTATTTAGGTATTATACTTGTAATACTTGGATCGAGCTTTCAGCGCTATAATTTTTTTTTCAAAAAAATGGAATTAGAATATGATAACTATTGTATACTATAGCTACCACTCTAAGCCTTAGACTTTAGTCTAAGAGTCTAAGCTCTAGGTTTTTTTTACTCTTTGCTCTAGGCTCTTGAATTTTCAGGAGCTCGTTGACCGATGTAAATATGAACTGAGTTCACCATATTGGCATGAAAAAGTTAATATGATGAAATTAGAAACAAATCTGGGCTCATTAATTGCAGCTTTGTAGCTTATATATGGTACTAGTGCATTATTTTGAAAATAAGTCGCGCGAGAAAGAAAGAAAGATTTAGGCCAAGTCGAGGGCCAAGTGGTATTCATTCTCAAGTGACTTGGGATATATAATACACGAGTGGCATACAATGTTTTATCCACCTAATGGTAGAAATCCTTTTTTATTGAGATGATGATTATTAAATATAAATGTCCGTGTCAGAATGACTAGACAGTGACATGTTTACATTTTTATCAAAGTAAGTTGTTTGTTTGGTTACCACGAGAGCTTGATAGTCTTGATTGCCACGGGAACGTTATAATCCATAACCTCGTATTATAACACACTCGTGTGTTATTTGACACTTAACTGGTCCAAAATGACATCAATAATGACACCTACATATAACCAAAGTTTACTAATAATATTAGTAAACTTTGATATAACTATCATGCGTTAGATAAAATGATTTTATTTAATTTCATCGACATGCTTGAAGGAAGTTCTAGTGGAAAATATTCAATATTGTACAGGGCGCCCTTATAAGGATACGGAGCGGCGGTTATCCGAAATGACTGGAACTTTTCTCAAGTTCGTAATTCGACCGCTAGCTAGGGGGCTTTACTCCTATGAAAAAAAACATAAAATTCACGCTGTTTTGGTAAAATACACGACAAGCTATAACTTTAGAGGTGCCATTTTATACTCAGCTTGGATAAAACCGAATTATTTTGCTCCATGGAATTTTTTCGTATCTGTCATAATAAGGGGGAATATTTGAATTCCACCTAGAATTCAAATGTCTCCTATCCCCTTCAACCCCAGGTTCAACCGATGTGAAGGATGGCCTACTATACATACAGGGTGTTCAATAAGTCATGGATCAAACGGCTCTGGGTGATAGCGGACGCCATTTGCAATAAGAAAAACCCTCGGAAAAACCACATATTGATATCCAATAATTTTTAATCGTTTTCGAGATACAGGGTGTTGAAATTTTCATGAAAAAAAAACGATTTTTTCACTTTTTGGCCAAACCAAAAATCATATTTCAACCAAACTTGATATACAACATGATAACATGAAGAACTAAAATATCCACCAACATCAAGCTCTCTAGTCGACCAGTGGCAAAGATAGGGGTTATTGGGAAAAATATTTTTGTAAAAAAATCATGTAACATTCGGTGAACGAGTCAAAAAAATACTATTTTTAGACACACATTTTATTTTACGAAAAAAATTATTTGAATTTTTTTTTTCGTATCTGCCACCATTTTGCAGGAAATGTTACTTCTTTTGTTTTTCAACATCATTTTTAATCTACTTGGTAGCGCATTATTTTTTCAAGGAGAGTCAGCTTATCAGGAGACTGTTAAATACCCGTCTTCAAAATAACCCCATAAAAAATCAAGTGGGCTCACGTCGGACGAATAAGTTGGCCATTGGCTCCTCTTGTATCTCGGAAACGATCAACAATTGGATAACAATATATGTGGTTTTTCTTATTGCAAATGGCATTCCCCATCGCCCAGAGCCGTTTGATCCATAACTTATTGCACACCCTCTATCTCCATTTTTATTTTTATTACTATGTATTAGTATTATCATCGCGATGCGGTTTTCACTGAGACTTTATGGTGCCGTCAAGAAAATAGTCCTTAGGTCCCTTGATATTTCTATTTAACTCTTTTCAAAAAACCGTAAAAATGTATTATAGTCGCTGCTCTTATCGCCCTCCAGTGTTTTTGTTTTGGTCTAAAATTTTCAACGACACATTCCCTTCAAAAGACCATAAAATACTCTTCTAAACAATGCCAAACATGTTTAAATTGGTTGAACGGTTCAGAAGATCTTGGAATTCAACTACTGAAAGATGCATTGGCCCCCCTCTCCCTTATTATGACTGATATCAAAAAATGTCATGTAGGAGAATAATTCGGTAATACCATTACTCAAGCTATAAAAGTCGTCTTCAAAGTTATAGATTATCGTGTCTCTTTCCGAGACAGCGTTAATTTTATGTTTCTCCATAACTTCCTATCGGTCAAATCCTATCTTCAATAATTTTCATGTCCAATCATTCCTTTTGCCCACTTCAATTTAGAGATTTTTTTTCCAAACATCCATGTCTTACAATAATGGACAATTTGCATACAT
Organism: Orchestes rusci; assembly: GCA_958502075.1. Classification (NCBI taxonomy): domain Eukaryota; kingdom Metazoa; phylum Arthropoda; class Insecta; order Coleoptera; family Curculionidae; genus Orchestes; species Orchestes rusci. The sequence continues at coordinate 11,217,110 of OY293310.1, forward strand.
TTTCAAATGACTTGAAATTTTATATACGTTTTCTAGACATTATTTGAAAGTCACCAGCGAAAAAATTTTTTCGAAATACCCAAAAAAATACTAAATAAATGAAAAACAAAACGCGAATCTCACTGCATGATCGCAAAAGGGGTGGGGCCATATAGTCAATACGTCAGACGGAGATAGATAGTAGACACTTTAAGCAAACCCAACATTTTTTTACGTATCCGCATCCGGATCCGTAAACGAATCGACATACGTTAATCATTAAAAACCCGCTTAAGCAGCGATAGGTTCCATGTATACGAAACGGATTGGTAAAACGTCAAAGTTGTCAAACTTCGCATTTTGTAACCCAGATATTGATTTTTGTTTATATTTTTGGTTTGGTTTGGATGTTTGTGAGTTTGCCGTTTATCGTTTTTGAAGAGCTTTTGTTATAATTCTTCGATTACTTAAGATGCGTTTTCAGATACGGATACGATGAAAGGCCCGCAACGATACGTGCAACGGAACGAATCGGAACCCCCGCATCTATTCTGAGCATGCGCAGATTGATGCGGATACGGATACGTTTGAAATTTAGGACGTGCTTAAAGTGTCTAGTGTATTCTGTGACGTATTGGATGTTGATTGGCGCTCTTTAAACGGTGATTCCTACATTATTAGAAGTCGTATGTTGATTTTTTAAAAATCAATGGCATCAGTACTTACTAATCCTTATATTTTTCATATTTCCAAAAAATGTGCAAATTGTCCATTGTCGAGATACCGCCTCTCCGTATCCTTATTCGCACACCATGGCCCTGTATAGTCACAGTTCATTGAATATTCGGTGGTATAGTGAATAATGAGTGTATACCAAAGACATTTAAACTCAAGTCTTTGGTGTACATATACATATCATAATATGATATCATGGAACTAAAATTAAATTAAAAGAAATAGTGTTCATTTAGCGATTGGCTTCTTTGCGGCACTTTTGTACTGTAGTTACAGACATAATATTCACGGCGTTCAATAAACCAATGAGAATGGAAGAAATGTTTATTATTCTTGTGTCCTTGACCACTTGATAAAAAAAAGAACGAATAATTTTTTATAATTTATGACGTCCCCTAGAATGACTGTTCACAGTGTCAACTGACTTTAGAGCTACTCATCAATTGATCTGGGTACACCAACCTTGATTTTTTGTAATAATAGATTTTACTCAAAAAAGCGAACAAGCCAAGTTCGTTGAGTTGAAAATAACAGCCGAAAAAGTTCTACATTTTTCGAGAATTTCACCATTTTTTTTCCAATTTATCAAAAAAGTGTGCTCAAAACCTGAAGCAATGCCAACGACCGTGGTTTGATCGAATTAAATTTATTATAACCCAAATTTTGGCCATTTGCCGAAAATGTGTTATGTTTCAGGACTAGGACGCTAAGGAACGTCCTAAAAATGTTATTTATAATTCACATCATGATTTTCCAATTATATTCAATTTTTACATGGTTATGGCTTGGCTTCCTTGAGACCTGCTGCAGAGTGCAGACTTTAATCCTCTCGAATTTGAATCTGAACTCATTTAGGAACGCATTATTCAAAAAAAGTATATTTGCGTTATTCCAAAGTGCCTTCAATCCAATGCTTCATAAAGAATTCCCTACAATGCTTCAATCATTGCATAAAAATCGTTGAAAAAACTGCCACACGTGTTTTATTCTTCTGATTCTATTATCGTTATATTATCTCCAATATTATTAGATTGGATATATCAAAGATATTTACTGCTCCTTCATCAATATTATTGTTGGTAATCTATAATAATTACCTATCCTATACTTTGAAAAATGTTCACTACGTACATGTCCATTATCGCTTTCATTCTAATAACTTGCATATGACACACATTGGTTTTTCTGTTTCATGATGTTTTCAAACGCTTGAAGTGAACAGAGGTACTTATTTGAGCGGGATTGTAAAGTTTATAAGTTACATAACAATAAATAATAATATATACTCGCTAATTGCATTTTATCTGCGAATATTGAATGATAAGAATTAGAAATTACTTAATTGGAAATAAAGTCGATTATATGACCGAATTGATAAATGATAACTCAGATTAATTATTAATCTGAGGATATAAACATACCAGTTTTTTCATTCATGGTGATTTTGTGTCATTATTATAATCATATAAAGTATAAAGCAAAAATAAAACTTCGTGTGAGCCTTATGCAATTATTCAAAAGATTGTGGATGTTTATTTGAGATGAATATCGATACATATTTGAGATGCGTGAAAATGTAAAGGGGTAAACATTTTTTTTTGAAAAGCTACCTGGTTTCTAATTGAAATACTCAGTTGGATTTAAAAAAGGTATGTTATACCTACACTAGAGTACAACTTGACGTCCGTTTCAAGTGATACCAACATTGATATCTCTGAAACCGGGTTTGCTATGAGATCGGTTAAATAAAAAAAAAATGTAATTTTAGACCCTGATTTAAGATCCATCCGTGAAAATGATCCAAATCAATTTCGTTGAATATTTCAGGAACTATCTCATCTATTTTTGAGACAGTTCAAATTTGAAAGTTCAATAATTTTTTCCGTTCAACAAATTGTGCATAATGACGTTTCGTATTGCCAGCATCCAGCATCAACTCAATTTATCCAAATACGGACCTGGATTTTTTATCATTATTTTTTAAACCTTCCCTCATTTCCAATGATTTACAGGGTGATCCACCATAATGTCGCCACCCTCAACTTTTTCATTTCAAGTGTCACTTGAAATTTGAAGGTATGGTCATGTAGGTATTTACTCAAAAATACTTTTTTTCTTCAAACGTCAGTAAAACGGACATTGTTCGACTGAGTATGGGCCGCAAAGTTCCACTTTTCCTCCGGCGGAGGAAAAGTGACCACAGCCAACTATGACAACGAAACACGTTTTCACGGGGCTCTGTTTTAACATACCGCTTGAATTTGAGTGCACAATTATTTCAAATAAAAAATTATGATTATCAAATTTATGGCAAATTGAAAACATATTATGTTTCTGCATAGATTTGTCGACATTTGAAGAAAAAATAGCATATTGTATTTGGAGAAAAGGTGCTTGCTCTCTCGCTAAACACGAGCGCGTCATGAAGACAATCACTTTTCCGGCATATAAAATAATATACTATTTTCTACGTGTGAGAAAAGTTTGAAAAATCAACAGTACCTATACAGAGGAATTCAAAGACTTTGATTTTTTTAAATGTATCACCCTATATTTGAATGTATTTTCCGATTTCTCGTAAAATTTTGACCATAATTCATATAATATACCCTCGAATATACCATATGCCTAAATTCAACCGTTTCTGAAATATTTGAAATGTTGACATCAAATATTTTTTCAAAGAACTATTTCGAATAAAAAAATCAAGAGAGGTTTCTTGAATGGAAGAATAATTCTGCCAACTGCACGGAGTTGACACCAATGAGTTTCTTTGACGTTATGTATGGGAAACACCGAGGGAAAAACCGTGCGTATTAAATAAAATTTACATTATCATACCTTCAAATTTTCTGGAACACTTGAGATAAAAAAGTTAAAGGAGGCGACATTATGGTGGATCACCTTGTACAGGGTCATTCCGTATATATTGACCCATATGTTAGCGGCGTTATCTATGGTGATATGAAAATTTTGTAAATATGAAAGATTTAGATATTCTACTGAACTTATCAAAAAAAACAAAAGACCATCGGAATGTCAATATTTTTCCACAAGTAGCATTTTTTTTAATGGAACCTCCTGTATATTATCAGATATTATGAAAGAGCTTATTTCCCTGATTTCAAAAATATACAGTGTGATACCTTTCTGATGAGTCGTTCAGGAGATATTCAAGTTTAAATATGTTTAAAAATCAAAATTCACATCCCTTTCACTATGGGAAAAATTATAGAATTGTGATTTAATAGATCATAGAATCATAGAATCAATAGAAATGAAGTTCAAATAACTTTATTTTCTAGATGTAATACCAAGTATTCACGACTCGAATATTTCCTGAACGACTCATCAGAAAGGTATCGAACTATATATATTTTTGAAAAGGAAAATGAGCTCTTTCATAAAATATGGTAATATACAGGGGGTTCCATTGAAAACATTTGCAGCTTGTGAAAAAATATTGACATTCCGGTAGTCTTTTGTTTTTTTTGATAAGATTTTTGAAAAGTTCAGATAAATATCTGAAACTTTCATATTCACAAAATTTTCATATCTCCATAGATAACGCCGCTAGCATATGGGTCAATATATACGGAATGACCCTGTACATACTACACAAATACCATTGACGACGTTATATATTTATATATATATATATATATGAAGGACAGTATATATACATTTATATATTTTTTCATGATATTTGTTACAGATCCATTTCAGGGGATGAAAAATCCAGTGGCGTATGCAGATTCTCTTTAAAAAAATCGCTAATATGTTTTTTGGATTTTTCAGCCTCTAAATATGCTCTAGTAGCCTTGGTTTTGAAAAAAAAACCAGGCGATGTATGGCCTCAAAATACGACTTTTCCCTCTCTACATTTCACAAAAAAAAATTCAAAATCAATCCATAAATTAAAATCTTATGAGGGTAGCCCGCTTTCAAATGACTCTGTAGAAGAAATTATAAACTTTCTAATAATTTAAAACTGCGTCTCGAAAATTGATAGTTTCCCAAATATTGAACGAAATTGATTTACTTGGGCCATTTTCACAATCAACCCTATATCTCAAAAACTAAAAGAAATTGCGACACAGTAAATGAATCTTCATTGAGCATAAAAACGGAACCTTCAATACATTTGATGATCTCGTAGCACTTACTGTTTAGTGCCGATTGATACGATGAATCAGAAGAAAAATTAGCAATCCCTATGTTAAAATTTGTGACACTTTTCTGACGCGCCGCTACATTCTAAATTGTAACAGACGAAAATAAAAATTGTAACTGCGCGTTCTCGGACATATTTTTACCGTACTCCTTACCTAGGAATCGGACATATTTTTACCCTTCGGCCTTAGTTCACTTGTATCTGCTCAAATGCGTCTTGCGTTCCGGTGTATTGTATAGAATACAGGTTTATTATTATTGAATATCGATGTATGTATCAGGGTTGCGTTGATTTAAATCGCGATTTTTATCACATGTTTTGAAAAAATTATTTTCCCTTCTCTGCTTCCATTTTGAAAAGTCAAATTAGTCATCCATATATAATTATTTAGTCTTGCCGATTCATTATTTGTTGGTTTTGTTTTTTAAAAATGAAGAGATGTCAGTTGAGTGGGTATTTAGTTATGTTTCACAAATTTTGCTAAATATGACCCAAGTTAAGTGTGACAGTTGCGTTGTGTTATGTCTTAAAACTTGAAGGAAAATATCATGTTCAGAATAAATCTATCTGAAATATTATTTAAAAAAAAACACAACAAGACTTTCCTGGCGCCATAATGTGAACTTTTGACTGTATGTTACCACCAACTATGCTTAAAAAAATTACGCGATTGTTAAATCTAACAAACGCATAGTTCGGGGGAAATACATATACTCTATGTCCACAGATAGAGGTCCCAGAAGGACAAATGGACTAAAAACTTCGTTTTTGACAAAAAGACACTCTCCATAAAGATGTCTTGCTTGTTTTGGAAAGCTTATTGCCGTAATTTGAACTTGAAAATATTAAATAGGGGGATCGAAAAACAAGAAAACGTGAAATAATATTATGAGTAAACTACCTCTATTTTTCGTTTTGGAGCAAAGTTGCAAACTAAAAAAACATTTGAAATTCTATCCAAAAACTAATTTTTAAATTTCAACTCGGTATTCCAAAAAATTCTGATTTATTCCTTTTTACGTCATTCCAGGTATCCTTCAGCTCAACAAATTTGAAATAAGTAAAGGATACGTGAACTGACGTAAAAAGATAAATCACAAATTAAATTTTGAAACTACAGAAACATAAAAATTTGAATACTTTAGTCTTTGCATATTTCGTTTTCTTGTTTTTCTGCCCCCTTGTATAATATTTTGAGATTAAAAGTATGGGAACAGCTTTTTAACTTTTCACTGTTTCCATGGTTCATACAAACGCTAATAGTCTCCCATGATTAGCTGATATAAAAGAGTAGGCATATTGTCAAAGCCACTCCTTTATTTCCATTCAAGCATAATGGCTTTGTAAATACTGAAACCGATAAATAAAGGTGGATAGGTATCATAACATTATTTTTGATTGGAGTATGCGTGACTTGATGCGTGAGCGTGAGTCTACGCGGAAAGATAGAACTTTCTCGATGTGGAGCTCAACACACAGATTATAAGTATTCGGCTTTGAAAAAACTCTAGGTATGATTATGAGCCGAAGAAGTATAATATTCGTTTTGGCATTACAATGAGCAATTGATTTCTAGATATATAATAGTTATGAAATCGCACGTTTTGGTCTCGATGAACTTTCTGGAAGCAGAAAATCTAATTGAACACTGTTGAACGTTCTTTTATTGTTACAAAATAATTAATCACCAGTTATAGTATTGTCATTGTCAATAAAAAACCTTCAAAGAAAAGTCACTTTCTCTCACATCTCACAATTAAAATACATTAAAATAGCAAGAAACAACATTATTGGCATCCCTGATCTTTAGAAAAAATGAATTCGCTGAAACTGGAACGGGAAATAATAAGGAATTCGGTGAGAAAGTATTTTCAAGCGATTGAGAAGGTAGACATCGAGGACGAGGAGAATATTAATGAGTTTCTGCAACAAGTCACGGATAAAGCAGAAAGAGTGTTCGTCCTAGACGCAAGTTTAAAAGAGTTGCTGTTCAATGAAGAGGTTAGCGAGGAAGTATTAAGAAATGAATTTATAGAAGAAGAGGACTTTCGAGCTGATGTAATAAAGTACACGAACAAATGCAAATTTCTAATAAACAAAGTGAAAGAAAATGTAAAAACTGAAGAAACAAGAAAAGAAACGAGATTGACAAGAAATGTTAACCTGCCAAAGTTGGAAATTAAAAAGTTTGACGGAAATGTCAAGAATTGGATCAATTTTTGGGGACAGTTCAGGAAAATTCACGAGGATACGGAGTTGCCCAGTGGAGATAAGTTTCAATACCTTATCCAATCAACCGAAGAACATTCTCCAGCAAGAAATTTGATAGAAAGCTTTCCACCATGCATCACCAGACAATTATCAAATTGCAATTGACCAACTGAAAAACAGATTCGCAAGAGATGAAATTTTGATAGAGGTATACGTGAGGGAACTTTTAAATCTTGTTCTAGGTCAAGTGTCAAAGGAAAACTCAGGTATGGCTTTATCTATTTTGTATGACAAACTAGAGACCCAACTCAGGGCATTGGAAACATTGGGAGTTACTAGCGATAAATATGCTGCGATGCTTTTGCCACTAGTCGAATCATCACTGCCTTATGAATTGCTAAAAATTTGGGAGCGTTATAGTGTATCGACCAATAAAAGTAACTCTAATGATTTACAGGGTCTGTTAAAATTTCTCAAAGCCGAAGTGGAAGGAGAGGAACGTATAAAGCTTGCACAATACAGTTTTTCAATGCAGAAAGGTGAGAAAATAGCTAAAAATGGGTGTTCTGTGGAAATGCTACACGTTAACAATAATTCTGAAAACAAAGGTAAGCGAATGTTTTCTTGTATTTTTTGCGAATGCAGCTCTCATTCAAGTCAGGACTGCATAAAAGCACAGAAAATGTCATTGGAGCAGAAAAAAGGTATTGTTGCCAAGAAAAAAGGTTGTTTCTCGTGCTTAAAGCAATTTCACAGTTCTAGAGTGTGCAGATCAGTTGTAAGATGTTTAAAATGTTCTAAAAAGCACTATGTTATTATGTGTCCTGATTTGAATGAAAAAGAAAAAGAGAAGAGGCATTCAAATGAACAAGAAAAAATTGAGCAAACTATGACTAATGTTGTCTCGGAAACTCTTCTTCAAACTATCAACGTACAAATTACTTCCAAGAATAAGTCAAAAATAGTAAGGGCCCTGCTAGATTCGGGTTCTCAGCGGTCCTATATTTCAACAAATTGCGCGGAAGAACTGGATCTCAATATAATTGGCGAAGAGAACATTATTCAAGGAATGTTCGGTGGGCTCAAAAGTACTCCAAAGATACATCGTTTATTCAGGGCAGACATTCAAAGCTTAGAGAGGTCTTTTAACTTAAGTTTATCATTGCTAGAACAATCGAAAATTTGCAACCATATTCCAAAGCTAAATGATAAAAGAATAATCGATCAATTGAGAAAACAAAATATTGAAATAAACGATACTGTTACCACTGATTTTGAAGTTAGTTTATTAATAGGAGCAGATATTTTTGGAAAAATTATCACAGGGAATTTAGTAAATGTGAATGATTCTCTGATAGCTATGGAAACAAACTTTGGGTGGACCATAATGGGCCAACAAAAGTGTAAGAATATAAATGGGTTTGTTTCTACTTATCTTACGGATTCTTCTTTGTCGAATTTATGGAATCTAGATGTGTTGGGTATTAAGGAACCTGCAGAAAGAAAATGCAGAGAAGAGTTGGAGATACAGGTGTTGAATAAATTCATGGAGAGCACCGTGATAAATGAAGAGAATAGATATGAAGTGTGCTTGCCATGGATTGAGGGTTATCCGGCTATAGGAACAAATTTTAAATTAGCGGAAAACCGATTATTTTCAAATACAAGACGATTGATAAAATTGAATAAATTATTGGATTATAAAAAAATATTTGATGATTGGGAAAAAATGGGAATTATAGAAAAAGTGAATCAAGATGAGGCAGATGGAAACGTCCACTATTTGGCGCATCACGCTGTCATCAAGGAATCTAGTTGTACCACAAAAATCAGGCCGGTATTTGATGCCTCAGCAAAAGATAAAAACGGCAATTCTTTAAATGATTTACTAGAAAAAGGTCCAAATATGATTGAGTTAATCATTCCACTAATTTTGAAATTTAGACTACATAAAATAGGTGTGTCCGCAGATATTGCAAAGGCGTTTTTACAAATAAGTATTTCGGAAAAAGATAGGGATTACTTGCGTTTTCTTTGGTGGGAAAATTATGAACAAAGGAAAATAAAAATATTTCGCCATTGTAGAGTAGTTTTTGGGTTGAAACCAAGTCCGTTTCTTTTAGCAGCCACATTAGATTTTCATTTAAAAAACGAGCAAACACTAAAGGAAACGGCAAATAAACTTTCAAAGGCATTTTATGTCGATAACTGTGTTTACAGCGTGAACAATGAGGTTGAATTAAATAAATTTATAGATGAGTCAACAGATATTCTAAAAAAGGGAAATTTTGAATTAAGACAGTGGACTTATAACAAGGGAATAGCTGAAAATTTGGAACTGGGCAAAAATGAAGAAAGCAAAGTTATTTCAGTACTAGGAATACAATGGAACTATCAGCTTGATGTTTTGAAATGTGAAATTAAAAACTTAGATTCAATTGATGAGATTCCAAAAACCAAACGTGGCATTCTATCAGCCACACAACGAGTTTTTGACCCTATTGGCTTCACATCTCCATTTACATTGTTATCAAAGTTAATGTTACAAGAAACTTGGAGCTTAAAGTTGACATGGGATCAGGTACTACCCGAGGACATTAGAAAACGTTTCGAACAATGGTTGAAAAGTGTGAAATTACTCAATTATTGTAGTATTCCTAGATACTTAGCAGATCCGGTAGATGAAGACATGATAAAAGAGAAGACTCTTCATGTTTTTGTTGATGCGTCCAAATTTGCTTACGCAGCATGTGTTTTTCTACGGTTTGAGGTTGGAAATTCAGGTTTTGTCAGATTATTATTAGCAAAATCAAGATTAAGTCCAGTAAAACCTATCACACTTCCAAGGCTTGAACTGATGGCTGCTCTTATAGGCGTTAGACTGACAGAAACGATAAAAGAAGTACATGAATTTAGAGATTTGAAAACGACCTACTGGACTGATTCAATGATAGTCCTGACATGGATAAAGACAAAAGGTTTGTGGAATACCTTTGTTGGAAACAGGATAAAAGAAATAAGAAAATTCAGTGCTGTAGATCAGTGGCGTCATGTACCAGGTCAGATAAATATAGCAGACGTTTTGTCTCGAGGTTGTAGTGGAAAGCAGCTGATTGAGAAGAGGTGGTGGCAAGGTCCTAGTTGGCTAGAAGAATGTGAAGAAAATTGGCCAAACGAAGAAATTAGTGTTGGCGAAGAAGAAATTGACGATGAAAGTAGAAAAGTTGTCAACACAAATTTCGTAGAGGAAATAGTAGATGACGATTTCTGGGAAAGAATAAATAATTTTTCTAATTACACCAGAATTAAAAGAGTTATTGGATGGATTTTTAGATTTTATAATAATTCAAAAAACAAACATAGGAACAACTGCTTGGAGAACAATAGGAAAAGGAAAATTGACTATTTAAAAATGGAAGAAATGGAAAAGGCAGAGATATGTCTTGTTAAGATAGTTCAAAAGAGGGATTTAAAAAATGATTTGAATGGATTACGAAAATTCGAAATTTTTTAAGATCCAAACGGTGTTCTAAGGATAAAGACAAGACTTCAATTCGGTGAGTTTTCTGAAGATTTTAAATACCCAGTCATCCTTCCAAGCAAAAATGATTTGGTTAAAAAACTATTAAGAGAAGAACATGAAAAAAGCTGTCACGCAGGTCCAAAAATATTGTTGGGGGTTATTCGCGAAAAATTCTGGTTGCCAAAAGCAAGGAAGATATTGAACTCTATTATTTATTCTTGCGTAGTATGTAAAAAGCAGAACAGTAAACCAATTAAAATGCCTTTTGCACCTTTACCAAAAAATAGAATAAACGATGCTGGAGTTTTTGAAATAACCGGAGTAGATCTAGCAGGACCCTTAATTCTAAAAGACGGAAGTAAAGTTTGGGTTGTATTGTTTACGTGTGCAGTCTACAGAGCAGTTCATCTTGAGCTTGTAAAATCTCTTGCCACTGATGCATTTTTATATGCTCTTCGACGTTTTATTAGTAGAAGGGGAAGACCTAGAATAGTTTACTCAGACAATGGGACAAATTTCCATGGCAGTGACAATTTTTTCAGCAAATTAAATTGGGAGGAAATAGAGAATTTTTCTGGAGTAAAAAGGATTAAATATCCATTTAATCCATTAAATGTTTTGAAATGTGAAATTAAAAACTTAGATTCAATTGATGAGATTCCAAAAACCAAACGTGGCATTCTATCAGCCACACAACGAGTTTTTGACCCTATTGGTCCATCCATTTAATCCACCTTCTGCTTCGTGGTGGGGCGGATGGTGGGAGAGGTTGGTAAGGGTTATAAAAGAATTGTTGCGTCGTACTTTGGGAAAAGCATTGTTATATTACGTCGAATTGTATACAGTTTTGTGTGATATTGAGGCAGTAGTAAATGAAAGACCACTAACATATGTTTCCGATGACGATGAGTGGGAGATTCTTAGTCCTGCAAAATTCTTAAAGCCATTGCATGGAGCTTCAACAGGAGAGAGTTTTTCTAACTAAGTTATTGATCTAGATCTAGTTGATTCTCGCTACTTAAGGGGTAGGTTTGAGCATATTCAAAAGACGAGGACTTTAATTAGGGATAGATTCAAAAAAGAATATCTTGCGGAACTGGTCAATAAAAGTAAAAGTCAAAGGCAAATAGGATGTGTGCAGGTTGGTGATGTGGTTCTGATTGGTGATGACAACAAGAAGAGGATAAATTGGCCCATGGGAAAAGTCTGCGAAGTAATCACAGGAAAAGATGGGTTGATTCGAGTTGTGAAGTTGAGAACGAAAGCTGGGGAACTGGTTAGACCGGTGCAACGTGTTTATCCATTGGAACTACCACACAACTGCAAACCTACAAACGTGGAACCAAAGTTGACAACAGAACCAGAGGATACACATTTTGCAGAAAAGAAACATGACGATGAATCTGAAAGGACAACGAGAAGTGGAAGAGTCTCCAAGGCACCTATCAGATTCGGATACCCAACTCCTGGGGCCGGAGAATGTTGAACGTTCTTTTATTGTTACAAAATAATTAATCACCAGTTATAGTATTGTCATTGTCAATAAAAAACCTTCAAAGAAAAGTCACTTTCTCTCACATCTCACAATTAAAATACATTAAAATAGCAAGAAACAACAAACACAATAAATTACAGGAAATCGCAAATCTGATAGACTGTTTATTATATTGCTTAAGTAAATAGTAATTACAAAAAAGTATACGATATCAATAATTACCAAAACAACGATCACAACGACATGTATTGTTAAGATCAGCTCCTAATAATTTCAGAACTACAGTGAAGTAGTCAAATAGAAAAGGTTCTACTTTAGGTGCCTGTCTAAACAATGAAAAAGTGACTTTAAAAGTGTAGAGAATACTGTCTTATCCTGTCAAAAGCGTCTGGATGTGTCCAGTCCAGAAGATGCTGGGTTGTGATCTTCTTTTTGATCGTGATTTTCTGCTGAGAGCAACAAGCATTATTCGGGGACTGCGGGGTGCAACGAGATATTGATGTTAATTGTCAACCAAATTTTTGTCCAGGAGAAGCTGGTTTGAGTCTGACCTGAGATATCTGCCGTAAAACATAAGTGAAAGTCTGGTAATCTGTAAATATATTCATCTGTCCTACCCACTGATCCTTAGAATAAAGAGATCAGTGGTCCTTACTATACAATCGGAACGCCTTAGAGACAAATATATGGCAAAAATTTCTTGGTTATCTGGGCCATGTTCTCATTTCGTTGCGTTAAGCTTCTTGGATCGGATCTTTATTGATTCAACTTGTTTGGAAGTTGGAAGCGATAACGTTTCTCCGCTGGATACAAGGACGCTTCGTTTTCCAATTCCTGATTCATATTTAATCGTTCGCTTATGTTCGGCATAACAATAATAGTGAATTCCCACTTATATCGAGGGATAATAGTGAAATGGGAGTAACTTTGAACAGATTTTACGAGGGGAACGAGTTGGTAAGGCTATCGATTTCCAAGCGGTGTACGAAACTCCAACGACGTATCTCAGCCGGAATTTCCGATCTGCGACACCTAGTATGATATTGGGATCAAAGCAAGACTGGGAATGCGACAAGCCGGAGCCACTTTGGACGACGAGTGAGCCTTCTTGTCTTTAGTTAATATTCAGTGCTCAGGGCTCGAACCGTGGGAAAACCCGAGGCGTTCCTAACATGTGTTTTGATAAAATCCCACTGAAATTCCTATCGAAGTAACCATATTATCTATTATAAAGCCAAAGCGCCTAGCAAATAAGAAAAAATCAAATTTCCTGATATCCGACCTTTCGAAATGCTTTGAATGGATCGTAAACGGATCCAGTTGTATAATATATTGTTATGTATCTAGACATATCATTCCAGCTAATGAAAATCGGAGTACTTATAGGTGACGATTGGGATTTCCAAACTAACCAATTTATGAAATATATTCCACACGAGAAAAAACTTGATCCACTATTACAAATCGCCTGGTTTTTCAAACAAGTGTGGAAGTCCGAAAGTTAATAATAATTAATCACAATCATTTATAACAAATACTGCAGGTATCTCGCTTTGTCGGATGCATTTATCATTATATCATGTTAATTTCACAAAAACTATGTTTAATCTCTCGTATATTGAAAGCTTAATAATTATTGTCAGTCGCCATATTATTCCACAGGTTTTGGAAACAACCTTGAACTATGAGGAAGAGTATTGGTGCATAATAGTAAGTTATCAAATAAAATAGATTGGAACTACCCATGTTTTCTCACTTCATGAATGTTCCAAATGGATATTACTTACCATGCATCATGCATTCATCATTTTGTTTTTGAGGATATTTTGCAGTGTCTCGAAACAACGTCGGGGAGTAAAACGTCCTCTTGTGGGGAGTAGAAAAACATGTTTTCAACACGTTACAGATAAACAAGCTGAAACTTTGTAACAAATTCGATTTTTATCCGATAAGAAATATTCGGAATATCTATCAGTAACAAAAAAAAAACTTTGCCTGTCCGTAATTCGGAAAATATTGAGATTTATAGATTGTTTGTTATGTGACTTACTACCACTATTTTATCACATATAATACTCCCCTTCAGTTTCCTCTGTACAGGGTGTCCCTGAAATGACTGTACAACGTTCAACCACAAATTCCTTAACCGAAAATAAGGCGATCTAGGCAAACTTACCCATATCCAAGCCTACAGAGAAGGCAAAGATTCAAGAAAATTTTGGTTTTTTCTTTATTTCGATTTTGATAATTTTTGGTACCTAGTCTTGGACCATAAAATCACGTTTTTTGTTTTTATAGCGACCGGTTGTAATTAACTTTTTGGAATTGACTCTTTGAAAATTCAGATGATTTGATCTGATAGTTGAATGTATTGGAGAGATTTTCTTTCTCTTGAGAAATTTCGCTATGATAAGGGGTTGTGCCAGAAAAAAAATATTTCCATTTAGGTACACAGATAATTTATTATTGAATCATTTTTTTCCAGGATAACCACTTATCCCAGCATCAAAGTGAAATCCATAAAAAATCAAAAGATATAGCTGCATATGAATCATATGACGTATCTGATTTTTTATGGAAATGACTTTATGATAATTTAGCGGTCTTTATCTAATAATGCAGTGTGTGAGAAAGTTTTTCCCTCTCTTGAAAAAATTTGCTGGGATAAGTGGTAATGCTAGCAAAAAATAGGTCAATAATAAAATATCTGTGCAGCTAATTGAAAATATTTTTTTCTGGCACAACCACTTATCCCAGCGAAATTTCTCAGAAGAGAGAAAAACTCCCCAATACTTTGAACTATTAGATCAAAGCATCTGAATTATCAAAAAGTCAATTCCAAGAAAAAATCAAAACAAATAACTGCATGTGACGTCACGTTTATAACACTTCCGGGTAATTACAAACGGTCGCTATAGAAACAAAAATCGTAATTTCATGGTCGAATAATGGGTACTAAAATTTATCAAAATCGACCTGCACGTTTTCGAAAAATGTAGAAAAAAACAAATTTTTTTGAATCTTTGACGCCCTCTGTTGGCTTAACGCAGCATTTTTGGATATAGGTAAGTTTGCCTAGATCGCCTTATTTTTGGTTAAGGAATTTGTGGTTAGACGTTGTACACTCATTTCAGGTACAACCTGTCTTATAGAAAAAAAAATGTACCGAATACCTAATTGAAATAAATAATAACTAATAGAATTTTCAATAATAATTGCAGTTTTCAAACTTGAAAAACTTCCATGCCCATTCTGGCCTAGGTCTAGTAACATCCAGAATATCGAGACGTCCATGTATGTATGTACAGGGTTATTGATTATAAATGCCCCCTCCCCTCTAACTTTTTAATTTGGCGGTTTAGAAAAAAAGTGTTCCAAATAAAAGTTTGATGGTTGAAAATGAACTTTTTAAATAACCTATTTTCACATATACAGGGTGCTCCAAACAGTCTGGGCGAGGTCCAACTTTCTTATTTCAAATTGATACCCAATTTTTTTATTTGATATTTGGATTCTCCTTTTAACTCTAAACATTTTCTGTGTAGCATATCTTATACCTAAGATTAATGTATAATTTATTGTTGTGAAAATGTCAAATATATCTATGATTTCGAATTATTGACGCTCGTATTGACGAAAATGTCACATCATTAAGTACTTTTAAAGTGTAAAAGTATCAAAGTATAAATAATTCTGCATTTGATTCAAAAGATCTTTTTTAATATAAGACGTTATTTTATTTTTTGTTCATTTTTTGGGAATCAATTAAAACTCAGTGAAGTTTTGGTATATCCTACACAATTACGTCAATACTTCGAAACCATAGATATATTTCACTTTTTTATAACAATGAATTAGTATTATTCAATTTATAAAATATCAAATATCTTTTTATACATCAAACTTAGGTATAGGATATGCTACATAAAAAATGATTAAAATTTGAAGGAGAATCCAAACATTGAATAAAAAAAACGGGTATCAATTTGAACTAAGAAAGTTAGACCTCGCCCAGACTTTTTGGAACACCCTGTATATGTGAAAACAGGTTTTTTAAAAAATTCATTTTCAACCATGAAACTTTAATTTGGAACACTTTTTTTCTAAAACGTCAAATTAAAAACTTAGATGGGAGGGGGCATTTATAATCAATAACCCTGTACATATGCCATCATATATAGGTATGCTTCCATTCAATTTAACCGTCTTCTGGTAATGATCTGTGAATTAAGTCATATAGGAAGTTATTTTGGACACTGTATGACTTATCTACATTTTCAATTATTCTGCATGTTTCGTAAGGATTGGGAAATCGTAGCAAAAAAAAATCATTTGTAAAGAATAACAACGCATTTCAATCCACTAATATCTTACAAAATGCAAGCTTTGTAGGAATTTTTAACATTTTATCAGACAATAATAGTTCATTTTCGTGACTTCGTCAACATAATAATATTATGCCAAAAGGGGTTTACGACTCGGTTTAATATGTTATCAGGATTGATTGAATCATGCACCAACGGATTGAAATTGACACAGATTTTCAAGAACGTAATTTAAAAATTGACGTGAAAAGTTTTCTGGCGGATAAACACCATAAATTCGATATTTCAATTACGGGTATACTGAGATAAACTATAAAACTTTTATTTGGTAGGTAATGTAGATGATGTAATTATTCATACTATCAAGAATTTCGACAAAATGATGTTTATGAAGATTGTAATGATCATCAAAGATTTTGCGGTTAAATTTCAACGGAAATAACAATTATGTTCAAATCATATTAGTTTTAAATCTTCCACTGTCTTCCAGGTCGTTAATCATGTAAAAATGCGACTGAAAATGTTCATAAATAAGTCGTATTTCTTGGGCCTCTACAAATCTAGTGTCTTTAAATAAAATGATCAATTTTCTGGCAACAAACATAGATCTGAGGATATTCTATGAGGATTTGTCATAATAACATCGACGTTTTTGTATGCTGGCTATAACTCAAATGTTTCATGTTATAGGTATACTATGATAACGTTTATGTATGCTATCATATTACCAGGGTATTTTCCTCTGACTTTTAAATTTACTCCTTCCTTGAGTCAGGCTAACCTGAATTATGTATGTAGGTCTGATGATGAGTAGGACCATTAGCTTATTATAAGTAACTTTCTTTTATTAGGATAAAATATTCAACTTCGTCACTTTGGTTTTTTTTATCGTAAGCATTGATATTAAACTCCAATCATAGTAAAAATAAAACATTGAAAGATTGCACAATTTATTAGCTTTTTTATCATTGATGATGATAGATGACGATCAGAGATAAGAAGTAATTGATCAAATAAATCCCAAATAATAAAAAAATGTACTCAGTACTATCAGGTTTGTTCTGTATACAAAAAATGCTTTTTTACTATACCTACTTTGAGGTTTCGTTCCAAAATGATTTTGGGAATTTGCCAGAATACAAAAATATCAGAATAATGCACTTATTCTATTTTAGTCTATTTTCATTTCAATTTCATAGAAAACAGGCTTTTTTCAGTTGTCATTCAATATCCAGCTTTCATTTCATTCATCATCAGTCTTTCTCTAATCTATTAATTTTTGAAAAAATGTCAATTTGTTTGTGAAACACCCCATTTCATATCAGTATAACATATCAATGATGTTTTTATGTGATATTATTTTTGGAAATATTGCGCTGGTAATAATAATTGTGTCGTAGTAGAGTTCGGATTTGCGTCATGATCATATGCATGTGCAATGATGCTTAAATAACATTCTTCACGTTACCAAAGTTCAAAGTGTGACGTTACTTTCATGTGATTCAAAATCACTATTCTATAATAATTTGGCTTGTAAACAGTTGAGTACTATTGTTTACATTAAGAGTGGCAAACGATTTTAACTTGTTCCAAATTAACATTGGAATTTTTGAATAATCAACACTTGTATGAGAAATGGTTACGACAAGAAACTAGGATCTGGGGGATCTCGACACATGCCGTTGATAAAACGTCAGATTTACAATGACAAAAAAAGGTTCCTTAGCCTATGCAACGTGCTAAAATTGATACTCCTTTTTCGAAGTTTTAGTACATAAATTGAAAAAAAACATAAAATCATAATATGAAATATCAATGAACATCGAAGAATGTACCCACAAAATAAGACCTACATGAAGAAGTAACGAAAACATGATAATGTACTTCATGAGGATATGGATGCAAAAAAATACTTCAAATTCATTTCGTCTCATTTTTATCAAAAACTAGTATTTCAAGACTCAAACATTGTATGCTAGAGTATACATCATTTATCATAGTACATTTTTGTGTCTGACTGATGTCTGTTCGCGTATTCATTCGATAGGCTACTTATCGGTGCATACATTACGATAAGAAATGATATAAACTTGAAGACATCTACTAGTGATGCCATAAATAATAAATTCTTTTTTGTTACAGTAGTTAGATGGCAACTCCGTGGCAGGCCCCAGGTGCTCAAGGCCTGTACGATCCATCGTTTGAAAAAGCGGCATGCGGCGTCGGATTCGTCGTCGCTATCGATGGACGTCGTGATAAAAAGATTGTCACAGATGCTCAGCGTCTCGCAGTGTCTATGAACCATCGCGGCGCATGCGCCTGTGATAATGATACTGGTGATGGAGCTGGAGTCCTCACTGCTATACCCCATGATTTATACACAGCGAAACTCAAGTGAGTTTTCCGTTTTGAACAATGCTACATAGTGAAATATACAGGGTGTTTCCTAAAGATTGGTAAAAAATTCGTTGTATGATTCCTGGGGTATTTTCATGAAAAAAAGTTCCTATAAACATTTGCCGAAAAATGCTTCCTAAGGGAGCTACGCCCCTTTAAATAGGGCACCCCGAAGACGGTTTTTCCTCAATATTTCCGAATCCTTACATACAAAAATCATGAAATTTGGTACATCATACAAACTTTTAATGCTGAATGAGAATTTGAGCTCAGAATTTCAAAATTTTAATCAGGGGCGTACCATACTGGCGGGGTTAAAGGTTAAAAGAAAATTGGATTCTTTTAACCTTTAACCCCTGTATTATATTAGTTTTAAGACGTCAAACACTGATTATGTTATTTAATTACAGTAACGCCTAATGTATGTGTTAAAATATCAGTTCGCAACCCTCCTTGTATCCATTTGCTTTGACTTTTTCCATTGTTTTTATTTTTTTTTGTATTTGAATTTTTTTTTCGATTATGCAACTAAGCGTATTTTAAGTACCTTAGTCTACGACATTATGTATATCTCGTCACATACGTACTGCAAACCATTCGAGCTGTTTATTTGTCTGAGAACTGTCTTTTGAGATTCCAGAATGGAAAAAGAAAACTGGAAGCTATGGATAATCGAAATTAGGAAAACATAAATTTTGGAAATTTTTGAAGAAGTTCACAATAAGTTGAGGTGAACCAGTAGATAAGTCAACCTTGTGAGAAGCTGCTATCCACATAGAGGCGACAGACATCCTATAATTATCCCGAATAGTTATTCCATCGTTTTTTTTCAAATCCGATGTATTCTTTTCATTTGAATTTGACCAAAAACCGCATTCCGTCTTCAGCCGGTACGTTACACTACGTATAGTTCGGTCGAAGTTTAGTACAACCATGATAAAATGTAGACTACACCATAAAATCTCTGATTAAGTATATTATCAGGAATGTGTGGTAGTGACTGGTTACTATCAATATCTCTTATCTATGCTATGCAGCGATGTTGATTCGTTAATATTGATTTAATGAAGCGGTAAAACATCTAAGACCAGTCTTATATTAAACTAATCCCACTTGATAATGATAATTCACAGACAATAATTAGTGTCAAGAATGAATAGTAAGCGTCTGCTGCCTGCTGCGTCTGTCATAATATATTATCATGATTCATGTGATGATATATTTAATTTATTTTATATGTCGAGAGAAAAGTGATCTACGATTCTTATTCTACGAACTTTAATAATTTATTTTTGTTGTTATACTATACAGCACAATCTGCTATACAGAAAATTTGCGGACCACGACATAAAAAGTCTTGCTGACATTGCGTTTTTGTTTAAAAATGACTGATTTTTTGTTTTATCGCATCAACAGGAAACACCTGTCTATATCGATTACAGTCTAATTATTGCAGTATTCGTTGATATTTATTCGACGTTTTAACCTTGTTTTAACCTGTACACAGGATAAGTATTGACATAATCACCGTGGTTTCTACTCTATACCTACCTATTACAAAGTGGATCGTGAATGCTGAGTTATAAAATAAAAAGGCTCACTTATATAGTCCAAGGCATTTATCCATATTTATACCAGGCTGCTCCCCCGGAAAACTAAAATAGGTAGAAAAAAACTTAAAGAGCAAAGTCGATCAGATTATCATTATGTACAACTTTTATAAGGGTCATTTTGTCGAAAAAAAAATCAAAAAGAAAATGGCCCTTAAGGCGAAACCCTAGAGGATTTCGAGTGTGATCTTTTGGTTCAGTACTCTCCATACTGCTCTTGAACAGCCCTGAAAAAATCAGCTTACCCTCGCGGATTTTTTTGCAAATTGATGAATGCCTTGGACTAATATTGATATAGTTAGTTCTTCATTGATTATTGCCACATAGCACAAAAACTGTGGTCTAATAGTCCATCTTTGTTACTCCTAGGATTTTTTGTTTAGGGTTGCTATGAATTTTGAATAATCAAATGTTTCTTGCTTGCTGTTTAACAGTGGTGTGAATCATGTTCTGTCTGTCAGTAGAACTCTTCAGGGATGCTAATGTGGTATTTTCCATTTTCCGGTAGATTTTTTTATCCCTTTAAATTATACGAAACTATGATCATAGCAAAAACTAAATTTTCAGAGATGAACAAAATGTTCAGCTACCGCTTTTTGGACAATACGCAACAGGAATATTCTTCTTGGACAAATTACATCATCAAGAATCAGAGGAGAAGCTTAGCGCCTTGGCAGAGGTAAGTATTATTTTGTTTTGTTTGTTTATTTGTCACATCAGTCTAGGCATAAGTGATTTTATCGAATAAATATATTTATCAAAAATATAATATTTTAGATGCGATGTACGAACAGATTGGTACAAGGTACAAAGCTATGATAAATGTGCGAGTGCCTCTCCTTGTATCGGTTATACTTATAATAAGAATTATTAGTCAGGCAGTTTGCATCACTCATACAAATGTAACTCTCGACAACTATGAGTTACTGGTTTCAAATCGATCCAGGATCATTAGTCAGGATGGCGAGAGTTATATAGATTTTTATCCGCTGGAAAACAGATAATAGAGACGCACCACTCCTATAGATTCAACTCATGACATTTATTATGGTTCTGTAACAAAGAATATTAAGAATATCCCAGTGTATACAACTTTTTTGAAATGTTTGATACAGTACCTAAGAACCAAAGATTGTTTATACTGATTATACTGTGAACCTACTGAAATAATTGTGATAAAATGGTTAATTTTTGTTAAAAAAACTAATTGTGCCCCGATACCAGCCTGCTGATTAGGGGTGAAATGATAGCTGTCCTGAAATTAATCGAATTTATAATGTGATCCTAATTTTAGTGATAAATTATGTATCTGGATATTTATATTGTTATGTGTATTACATTGTAGTGAGTAGTTTAGTGACTGGCCGAGTTTCAAGTAGAAGGCGAAGTAGTAGGGAAGCAGTCAATGATAAAGTTGGGCAGTTAGATGCTCAGTTTATTGATCGTCAAGCTTTCGGGAGACATTTCCTCCCTTCATCAGGACAACAAATTGTGAGTAAAACAAAAAGCACTTATCACTCATATAGGATACAGATTAATTATAATAAAGTTGTACATTACGTATGTAGTGTGTGAATTTAAAAGGAACATAGAATGTGATTAACAGAACATAGCTAGCCTAATAGTAGTTGGATTCGTTGGAACTTCCAAAGAAGAATTAATTTATGTATTGAAATGGAAGGGCAACATTTCGAAAACTTTTCATGAAAGTATTACTTCCAAATTAAATAAGGTGTGTTGTCGTAAATAGTCATTTTATTTAACAAATTACCCTTTAACAATGTATTTTTCAAGGCTTGCTTTGTTAATTTTGAAAATCAAAATTTCTAATCAAACGTACGTAAATGTTTAAAGTCGTTTTTCTCGGAAACCGTTAATTCTACGATGATGCAACACGAGCACCTTTTTAAAAAATATTTTGATGCTCTTCACTAATTTGACATCCAAATTTATAAAAAGATTAAAACAAAAAAGTTCTAAGTAATTTTCCTAAGGTGAAGGACAGCTTCAGCCTTTTGTCATTGACGACTAGCGTCAAATTAATAGGGTGAATACAAAGAAACACTAGTGACATGCATGCAAAATTTGGCGAAAATCATTACACTAGAAAAAAAGTTATTAAAAAAAATAAGAAAAAAAAAATATTTTTTAACACCCTGTATCTTCCTTAATTTTGAGTTTTTGAAAAAATTGTATAGAAGTTTGTTGCATTAATTTTTCATGTAGAATCGCCCACCAAAATCCTGACGCGTAATTTCGGGACACCCTGTATACGTAATGTACAACTTTATTATAATTAATCTGTATCCTATATGAGTGATAAGTGCTTTTTGTTTTACTCACAATTTGTTGTCCTGGTGAAGGGATGAAATGTCTCCCGAAAGCTTGACGATCAATAAACTGAGCATCTAACTGCCCAACTTTATCATTGACTGCTTCCCTACTACTTCGCCTTCTACTTATTACATTGTAGTTATTATTTCTTTTTAAATAAAAAAATCTCCATTCTAAATGTTGATTAGCTTAAGGCTTTTAGAATAAAATCATACTACATTTGTCCGATAACCCTTTAAACTATATCTATATTTTTCAAGGAACTGGACTTGTCTGTGTTGGCTTGGCGTACCGTACCAACCAACAATTCCTCCATAGGAGCTGTGGCTAAAACGTCAGAGCCTTTCATGAGACAGGTGAGTCTCTTGATCTGATCAAAATTGAATTTCACTAATGACGGTTTTGAATTGATTTCTCTTTATTATAATTATATTAAATGTTGAGTAATTTGAGTAGTGGAAGCGGGTCACATTCGCATAAAGATGTCAACGTTCATGTCCACGTACATTTTGCCCGCAAAGAGACGTTTCGGTAGTTACAGACATAAAAAAACGAAAAGGAAATCGAATCAAGAATTGATTCCCTGAAAGAAAATGATTGTTCACATATTAATATATGAGAGGAATAGCGATGACGGAACTAAAAATCTATTTTGGAGTTCATAATTTCTTTAAACCAAGATGCCACAATACATTTTGTTCTACTTCTTACCATTTACCAGTTTGTATTTTGTATATCTCATTTTGATACATCCGATCTATTCTGTCAACATTTCTTGGGATAAACTCTCCAAACTGTACGACAGCTCTCTACCGGGCATACATTTATCATAATAATAAAGACTAACCTACAGGGATAAAAGCTAGCGCGGGGTTGTTTTCAGTTTTGATTGATTTCCAATGAATTTTCATTAATTTTCAGGAGGTACCTGTATGTGGACTATAAAAATGCATTGTTTCAAGTTTAGGTACCCTTGATACATATTATGGCTTCACAAATTTCTTAACAAAACAAAATTCATTATACTGTGTAAAATAAGTGTTGAATATGTTTATTTATTCAACTCTCAAAACTTATGTCGATGTTATGGAATTCAATAATTTGAAATTGCCATTCAATTATTCAAGAGTAAACAAAAAATAATTCTATATTGAATTGCTGACTCAAAGCAAATACGCTATTCATTTTAATAAATTGTAAAAATTTAAACAGATCTTTTTTCGTTACACTGAATAAAAAAAATGAAAGGTTACATCAATTTTGCAGGTATAAAAACTAGAAACTATGACAAGAACCTAATAAAACTCTTATGAGTCATTTTTTTGGGGAGGCAACGAAAAAGCAAGAAATGGTTCTTCGATCAGAGGCCATTGAATACGATCTACAAAAGTAGCACGAATCAAAGTAGACCTCGAACCAGTCGAAGATATTCCCAATGATAAAATCTCGGATAAAATACAAGACAGTTCTCAGTAAAACAAAACTTCGGTAACAGATACGTGATAGTTAAGTTAGTGAGCCCACCAATCAAATGTATTGATTCCGTTATGTCGGGTTATGCCAAAAATTTTGAACCAAGTTCAAGACCTGAAAACGATCACAGATAACATTGATCAAAACGTTATTTGACAATAATGATGGAAGTCCAAAAATCTGTATCAATAACCAATAAAGTTTTGAACAAACTTCTATTTTGATATCTTTCATCATCCGGTGCCAAGAAACTTTTTCAGTAAATGAAAACTACCTGAGGATTATATCAATCTAAACCTCAACCAGTCTCTTCAAGCCAGCAAATTGCATACTAAACAACGTTATTTAATTCAGAAAAAAATAGTTAAAAAAAAATCTTCGCCCTTTTTCAATAGGGAACTTGCCCATTTTCTCTTTATCATATTTATTTATTATAGAATGTGTGTTCATGTCTAAAAACACCGTTCACCAAATATCAGCCCTTAAATCAAAATTGACATCGACGCTGTGAAAATTCAAACGTAGCAAAAAACGCGGGAAAGTTTTGACGTCATAACGCGTATCTTTGGCAATCATTTGAATGTTTGAAGTCTGATGTGACATTGAGTTAGTTTATTTCATAGTTTTTGAAAAAAATCAAGGATGGTTTATATACATATTGCATTAGGCCGCTGTGTTCGAAATAAACTTTGAAATTTCCCGCGTGCCTGATGACAAAAAACGGCGAATAAAATTACATGAGGAGAATAATTTCGTTAAAAAGCTGTGCTATTTATGTGTATGTGGAGATTACTTTTATGTGTGTATGTATTTTGAGAAAAAATACCATTACCTAATTATTGTGTTTTTAGATTTTGAGAGATTTTATTCTTGGGTACATATTACTACAGACAGATTACAAAAATGAACCTTTTTATTTTATTTTACCAGTATACAGTATGTCCGGCGATGAGGTATACAAAAGGACAAATTATGGACCAAAATTTTTATTTTTCGAGAAAGTCATTTATATAAAAAATGTTGATTTTTAAAAAAATATGATTGTCGATAAAAAAAAATATATTATACAAGAATACCTTTTTAAAAAATGTTGGAATATAATCTCTTTTTCAAGCGAAAATCGTGAATAACCCCGTCTTATTTGAAAGTTTCTGGCATGAAGAAAAAAATTAAATTGGGAAGCCAACATTTTTTCAATTCAAATCTGTATTTCACTGAAAAGTGGTTTATGGTGTTTGGGTAATCATTATTATTGTTAGGTATGGTATCGATTGGTTTACATATTTGTATGAATTATGCTGAAATCAAAAAGATAGGAACATATCAACCAAACAAAAGGAGACCAATACTAATTAAATTTATACAGTGGGACAAAAAGATGGACATAATAAAAGCTGCAAGACGACTAAAAGGAACTAATATATGGATAAGTGATGACTTCACGAAAAAGGCTCAACGAGACAGAAACACTCTGAAGAGCAGAGGGAAAAAAAGCTTTTCTGAAGTACGACAAACTTATAGTCGATGGGATGGTGTATGATGGATATAGCTTGCAGGAAAGGGAGGAGAACGACATTGAGATTGAAAACACATACAAACGAACAATGGCTGATAGGTCTCCGGAGACAAATAGTGACTTGGAACAATTAAGGAAAATAACTAGAACAAGCAGTAAAAAAAACTATTAGCAGAAGAAAAAACTGGACTGGAAAAACGGAACGATAATGGCAGCGAAGTGGACTTGAATATTGATTACAAGGAACAAAGAGACGACGAAGATTGGAAAAACAAAGAAAATTTGAAAGACAAAAAAGTTATTGAAACGTTCAATGCAAACAAAAGGCGAAAACAGCAAGAAATCAAGATAGGGACATGGAATGTGAGAACGATGCTGGAACCAGGGAAAGTGCAGGAAGTAGCGCTAGAACAGGAAAAATATAGAATTGAAGTGGCGTCAATCCAGGAGATTCGATGGAAGGGGCATGGGGTAATAAGTGAAGCAAACTTTGATGTATACTACTCGGGAAATGAAAAACAAGGCCAGTATGGGGTAGCCTTCATTGTAATGAAGAAACTAAAAGACAAGATAGTGGATTTCAAACCAATAAGTGAAAGAATAGCCTATTTGAGAATAGAAATGAAACCATTTAACCTGTCATTGCTGAACATATATGCTCCTACGGAAAACGCCGAAGACGAAGTGAAAGACAAGTTCTACGAAAGACTTGAAGCAGAATACGAAAAGATACCAAAAGAAGATACAATCATTATATTAGGAGACTGTAATGCCCAAATAGGAAAAGAAGATAACCTAAGACAAACAGCGGGTACACACACAATTCACGAAAAAACTAATAACAACGGCGAAAGACTATGGAACATGGCGATTAGAATGAACTTAATTATTGGCAGCACGATTTTCAAGCACCCGGCACGACATAAAGTTACCTGGACAGCACCAGATCAAAAAACCTACACCCAAATAGACCATGTGCTCATATCGAGAAGGAAAAGATCAGACTTTTAGGACGTGAGAACATACAGAGGTGCATGCGCGGATAGCGATCATTTTCTAGTGGTGGCAACGATCACACAAAAAATAAAAAGGAAGATAACGGGAACAACCACTAAGTGGGACTTGAGAAAATTTGAAAGTGGCACAATAAAAACCAAATATGCAGCACGCATGAATGAAATTCTAGAACACCAAAGCGAAATGGAGAAGAATATACAGGAAGAATGGCAACAAATCGAAAAATGCATAAATATAGTGGCAGGTGAAATTATAGGAGCAAGGAGAAAGGCTGACAAACAATGGTTCAATGAAGACTGCCGAGAAAGCATAACAAAGAAAGCAGAAGCTAGGTTAAAATGGTTAAATGATAAAAGAGAGCAAGACAAACAAAGATATGACAAGCTTAGGAAGGAGTCAAAAAAAGTAATAAGAGAAGCCAAGAGAACATGGATACAAAACGAAATACATAAAATAGAAAGTCGCAACTCAAATACAAAACGATTCTATAAAAGGATCAGTGAACAAAACAAAAACTATAAAGGAAAATCAATAGGCATAAAAAACAAGCACGGAAAAGTAGCCGAAAGCGAAGAGGAGTATAAAGAAGTGTGGAAACAATACTTTACAGAATTACTTTACGAAACCCCCCCAAACCACATAGAGACGCTATCTGAAAATGAAGAAAATTACGTAGCAAACACAAACGACATCCCAAGTAGAGAAGAAATAAAGAACGTTATCAACAAAATTAAAAACGGCAAAGCGCCAGGTAGAGACGGAATCAACATAGAACTTATAAAGTATAGTGGTGAATCTTTACAAGAGAAGATATTCCAACTAATAAAGAGGGTTTGGACAGAAGAGACAATGCCAAGCGAGTGGGAGATGGGACAAGTCGTAACTATACATAAGAAAGGCGACCAGCAGATATGCAGTAACTATAGAGGATTGACCTTGCTAAACACGGCATACAAAGTACTGTCAACAATAATTCAAAACAGACTAGTGGACAAAACAAGGCTCTTGATGGGACAGTATCAATGTGGATTCATGAAGGGCAGATCAACGACTGACGCAATACGCACCCTCAAACAAATAATAGAAAAGGCTCATGATTATAAATTATATACTGAGCTAATTTTCGTAGATTTTAAACAAGCTTTTGATTCGCTGAACAGAGACAAGGTACTGGAAGTCTTGGAGAAAATGGGAGTACAAGGAAAACTGAAAAGATTAATACAGATGACAATGACCAATACAAGAATTAGCATAAGAACACAAAAAGGAAACACAGAGGACTTCGAAATTAATAAGGGAGTGAAGCAGGGAGACACACTATCGACCACACTGTTTAATATAGCTCTGGACTATGTGGTCAGAAAAATAAACAAAGGAACGTTGAGAACAAGAGAAGGACAAATAATAGCGTATGCCGATGACATAGTCATCATTTCAAAGAACCGTAAAACATCAGAGAACCTGTTAGAAGAAATTGTGAGGCAAGGAGAAAAGATGGGGCTGAAGATAAACACAGAAAAAACAAAAATGATGATAATGGATAAAGCAGTAGGAAGTAAAAATGATAAAATCAAAATAGGCAACCTCAAACTAGAAGAAGTGGATACATTCAAATATTTGGGGGTGACTATCACCAATAATGGAGATAAAGGAGCAGAGATAAAGGAGAGAATAAGGAACACAAACAGGGTATATCAAGCAAACAAGAAGTTATTAACAAATAAAACACTGGACAAGAAAACGAAAATGAGGATATACAGGACGATAATACTACCTACAATGATGTACGCTGCGGAGACGATAACAATGACTTAGAAACAGGAAGAAGAGCTAAGAGTACAAGAGAGAAAGATAATGAGAGCAATACTAGGACCTGTTAGGACGGAAAATGGTGAGTTCAAAATAAGGACGAACAGAGAAATATTGGAGGAACTAGAAGGGGAAGACGTGATAAAGAGGATTAAAAGACAAAGAATTAGATGGCTGGGACATGTGTGGAGAGCTGGAAGCAGATCTACAATATATAGCATGGTGGAATGGCAACCTAGTGCAAGAAGAAGGAGGGGAAGACCAAGATCTAGCTGGATGAGAGAGGTACAAGCTGACCTAAGCAGGGCCGGAGTACGTAACTGGCAGAAGAAGACAGGGGACAGAGATATATGGAGACAGATATGTGAAAGTGTTTGAATTAGAGACTGGGGACTGATCTACCCCTATTTAAATAGATCTAGAAAGCTTTTTGCGGCGATACCCCGCCTGGGGTTCTTAAGCCATTATACAGGGTGTCCCAGCAAGGGTGGCCACCGGCCATATCTCAGAAACTACTGTACCTAAAAGTTCAGGAAAAAAAAAATTATCACTAAAGTGGCCACGAGAAAATGCTGGGAAATATTTATAACTTCGAAATTTTTCCGCTAGGGGGCGCAATCAAAGCTTGAATATTAAAATTCGAAATTTCTCCGAGAAATTCTCAGATTGAGGTATATCTTTATCAACATGGTTAGAAAACCTAGACAATTTCACGTCTTTTTGGTACAGGGCTCATTGGCGTACCGATCTTCGTGTGAGTAGGGGAAGGTAGTGAAAGTGTAATTGTTCAAGTAGCTGTAACCTATCAATGACTTGTCCGATTTTGTTGCGTATAGGCTTGTTTAGAAGATAAATGTGAGTACTTTCGAACATCGTATCCAGTAGTGCGTGATTGTCTCCAGCAAAATTGCTAGAAGGGGTAACTTGAATTAAAAACAGTGTTTTTCATTTTACCGCAAAAATTCAAATGGTATGGTATAATTCTGATAAGAGCATCGAAAGGTACATTAAATTTACAAGAAAAAACCTTTGAAACGCAGGTGGATATCTTTTTTCGTTTTCGAGTTATTGCCGAGAAAAGAGTTTTTGACACTCGAAAAGTTGTTTGTTGTGTAGTTCTATCGCAACCTGCTTTTTTTTTGGCTTCAATAACAATAACTAGTCCAAATTATGTAAAATTTAATGTTTTCATTTGTTATTTCAATAGAACAAAACTCATAATAAATGGAAAATATTTTGATGAGCATAAATCCCAATCTAATTATGTATTAAATATTGCAATGATGGGTTGAAAAAAAATCTAGGTAGCTGTGGAAAAACATCGGCGGGTTTTCATGGAGATAATTAAAACAGATATTGCAATCATAACAATCTCTTAATCATCATTTTAACATTCTCTGTTAAAATGTCTTACACCAATGCCGAGGCTTTTGATATGCTCGCCGTATATCTTCAATGTTTTGGAAATGCTCCGATTGCGGCACGTGAATACGCTGCAAGGTATCCTGAACGAAGGCACTACAGCAGAAAGGTATTTCGGCGAATGGCAATACGTTCAAGAACAACGGGAAGTGTACAGCTCAATCCAGTTCCAATCAGAAGACGTCCGGTAAGAAACCATGAAGACAATATTATAAACGCTCTCGCTTACGTGGAAGCTTCACCGCATTTGAGCACAAGAGAAATTTTCCACCATCTAGGATTAAGTCGTTCTTCAGTGCTCCGAATTTTAAGAGACTTCAAACTTCGTCCATACCATCTTTCCTTACACCAAGCTCTATCAGAAGATGATTTCAACAGGCGACTAGACCATTGCTATTGGCTTCGAGAAATGTGCAACGAACATCCTCAATTCCTCTCCCAAATTTTATGGACCGATGAAGCCCGTTTCTCTAGTTCTGGAAATGTTAATTTGCATAACATGCACTTTTGGTCGCGGGAAAACCCACACTGGATGCGGGAAGTGGATCATCAAAACAGGTGGAGTGTAAACGTCTGGTGCGGAGTGTTAGGAAACAAAATTATTGGGCCGTATATTATTGATGGCCATTTAAATGGTGAATCATATTTAAACTTTTTAGAAAATGACTTGCAAATACTTTTAGAAGATGTTCCCATTGGTCTTAGGATGTCCATGTGGTACCAACATGACGGTTGACCAGCTCATTATGCACGGAGAGTTCGTGATTTTTTAAACAACCGTTATCCAGATCGCTGGATTGGAAGGGGCAGTTTGTTCCCATGGCCACCGAGATCTCCCGATTTAACTGTGTTGGACTATTACTTGTGGGGACGAATCAAGGACATCGTTTACAAAACTCGTCCCACCACAAGAGAAAATATGATTGAGCGGATTGAGAATGCTATACATTCCATTGCACCAATTGAAATAGAAACAGCTGTTTCTATTTGTAGGCACAGAATTGAGAAATGTATTTTACAAGATGGAGGACAATTCGAACATTAATAAAGTTGAATAAAACTACACAACAAACAACTTTTCGAGTGTCAAAAATTATTTTCTCGGCCATAACTCGAAAACGAGAAAAGATATCAACCTGCGGTTTGGAGGTTTTTTCTTGTAAATTCAATCTTCATTTCGATTCTGTTATCAGAATTATACCGTACCATTTAAATTTTTGAGGTGAAACGAAAATAACAGTTTTTAATTCAAATTACGCCTTCTAGCAACTTTTCTGGAGACAATCACGCATCACTGGATACGATATACGAAAGTACTCACATTTATCTTCCAAACAAGCCTATACGCAACAAAATCGGACAAGTCGTTTATAAGTTACAGCCACTTGAACAATTACACTTTCACTACCTTCCCCTACTCACACGAAGATCGGTACGCCAATGAGCCCTGTACCAAAAAGACGTGAAATTGTCTAGGTTTTCTAACCATGTTGATAAAGATATACCTCAATCTGAGAATTTCCGGAGAAATTTCGATTTTTAATATTTAAGCTTTGATTGCGCCCCCTAGCGGAAAAATTTCGAAGTTATAAATATTTCCCAGCATTTTCTCGTGGCCACTTTAGTGATAATTTTTTTTTCCTGAACTTTTAGGTCCAGTAGTTTCTGAGATATGGCCGGTGGCCACCCTTGCTGGGACACCCTGTATATATATATAAATGAATTATGCCTAAACTAATAATCACTAATAATTATTGGTTTATTTTATTATATTTATCGTATCACGTTAAAAGTCTTGATTTTTGCGCCTTCTTCGGAATACATTATTGGAAATAAAAAAAAATTGTCTTCTTTGATCCATTATCAACACTGTAAACCAATTAAATGTCTAAAGTTACATCTTTGCTAAAAACTTCTGAATATATTATGAATGTAGGTAGTTCTCTCTTGAAAAAATTGATTTTCCGACTTCTTAAAGACCCTGTACAAAATTTGGTTTTTTTTCCATCGACAATCGTTTTTCTTTAATAAGCAAAAATTCTTATAAAGAATGACTTTTGCTCGAGAAATTAAAGTTTTGGTCCATTTCTTTTTTTGTATACCTCATCGCCGGAAATACTGTGGGATACAGGTAAAATGGATTAACAAGGTCCATTTTTTTAATTTGTAATATTATGTAATATGCGGATTAATACGTACCCAAGAATAAAATCCATAAAAATGTATAAACACAATTATTGGTATTTATTTCATAATACTTACATCAAATTGATCTCCACATACATGAATAGCAATGTTTTTCAATGAGATATTCTCCACATTTCGTCTGCATACTCTTAGCGATTTTGTTTGACGATTTTCGTCCTCAGGCACGCGAATAAAAAGTGGTTGGGACATTTCAAAGTTGAATTAATACCTACACTGCGACCTGCGGCAGAGTGCAATATTGATAATACCATCCTCTTTTTTTTTTAAACTACGAAATATACTAATGACGATTTCGACTGGCCCGAATGTTCTCAGTTCGCACGCTCTGTGATCATCCATTTTTTTCGCTCCAGAGTATGACAATCTTGCACTATATCGGAGTCAGTGCAAAACTATCAAGGAGCAATAACAAAGTAAAACCGCTCAAAAGTGGATTGACTCTTTTGTCAAATTCGGCTGGGCTATGAACTCAGCTGCAATAGATCACTAGCCTACACACTTACCTCAATATCTGAATACATTTCTACAACATTGATATATTCTGTGACTTTTTGAATCTTCTCCTTATCGTTGAGAAGGATACTGATAAGTTCTTCACGACGAATTTAAAATTTCGCTAAAGAATTATTTTTTTTAATATTTTCCATGTATTAATTTATTATCGAGCAAAGAACAAAAATAAACAACTTGAAAAAAATGCAAAATTTACAAAACTGACCATGTATGACAGTTCCAAAATGATTGCACTAAGTGCTAAGTTACGGAATCGCTCCGATGCAGCCGAACAAAAAACCAATGTGCACTGGGTCAGTGCAAAGCGAGTCGAACACGCACTTTCCATTGCTCTTGCTCTACTCCTACCAGTCGAAAGTGTGATTCTGTTCGAGTTCACACTGAGTGCAGCATAGTGCAGCCAGTCGAAACCGCTATAAGTCAATGTCACTTCAGACTTCAAAAATTCAAATGGTTGCCAGGGATACGCGTTATGAGGTCAAAACTTTTCCGCGCTTTTTGTTTCATTTGAATTTTCTCAGCGTCGATGTCCACTTAGATAATTTCTTGTAAAATAACTAGTGCGATTCAAGGGCTGATATTTGGTATATGGTGTTTTTGGAACGCACACTTAAATACAACAAAAAATGGGCAAGTTCCCCATTCTTATAAAGAAGTAAAGAAATAGATCCGTTTGAATATATCAAAAACCAACATGTAAGACTGCTATAAACAGGAAAATTGGAGTAATTACGTCTTACAGCACTACAAAATATCCGAATAACGTCTCCATCAGCGGTATGATTGAAATCTTAGTCAAATGGATAATAATATGAGCTCATAATCAAGAAGCAGGAGAAGGTAGCAGACAAATATTCATTTTAAGGTTGTCCGATGAACTACGCCTTGGTTTTTCCCAAAAGGACTGCACCATTCATTGGTGATTCACTGATTTCGTGAAGACTTACTGAAACCAAAGAGTATTCATATTCCAACAACAGAGGATGGCCTGTCAAGCTCATTTGAACTTAAACTGATCCAGCTGGCGAAATAGGCGAAATAATAGTCTATCACTGTTTGTCTAGCGGAATTGAACAAGGCTAACATGCGATG
This sequence comes from Orchestes rusci, assembly GCA_958502075.1. Classification (NCBI taxonomy): domain Eukaryota; kingdom Metazoa; phylum Arthropoda; class Insecta; order Coleoptera; family Curculionidae; genus Orchestes; species Orchestes rusci. Next base: position 11,250,943 of record OY293310.1, read on the forward strand.
ATTCAAACAAGCAAAATTGAATCACACGACGTTCGAAACGGGCCCAGTTTTCGTGACTCAACAGAAAATTTCGTTACTTTGCTCAATGGTAGGTACACGGAGAATAAGTAACATTTTGTTTCCTTAGTCGATTTGTATGTACACTGAGATAAAATACGCAACGCTCAACATCGATCCTAGCAATGATTTTCCAACAACCAGGTGAATTAGATATAGCCCGACGTCTCTTTGTGTTTACCTGATTGTTTTGGGTATTTCGCCACACCCTATCAAAAAACAATCAAACTAGTGGTAATATACCACAATATTCCACTGACGACGAAAGCAGATTCGCTTTTGAAACGTTTGATATTGTTAGGTTTTATTGTTTACTGATAGAATTTTTTTCAGGTAATATAGAAGATCCGGTATATTACCACTAGTTTGATTGTTTTTTGATAGGGTGTGGCGAAATACCCAAAAAAATCAGGTAGATCATGGATGCGCCACAAAACTACAGAGCATATCTGTCTCTTTGTGTATCACATGTTTATACATTGAGGGGGAGAGAGGAATTCTTGCGAGTTTGCCAAACTGCAAATTTAATAAGTAGCCATCTTGTATTCGAGGTATTTTTATTCTTATTAAAAATACTCTATTCTCTATGAGTGCATCTCCGGTAGTTACCAATTATATAATATGTACATTTTTAGATCACTAGCGATAATAAAACATTTCAATGAGATCCATATTTTTCCATATGAACCTTAGTTACTTATGTAGACACGATGCAACGAAATACATCTGGCAACACAGTCATTTTGTTGAAGAAAAAAGGTTTCAGCTCAATGCTGGAGCGCCCCATATTTCTTATCTATACACTCGCAGTTTTACTTTTTTATAATATGTATTGCGCAATTTTAATTACTTAGCCCTGATGATGCAACGGACCAGTTGCGGAACGTTGGCTAATTGATATTGATCTTCAATATATTGTCCATGAAAAGCTGAAACCTTTTTCCTTCAACAACTATACTAATACTGGACGAAACCCCCCTACAATAGTCATTTTAACCAATCATAGCGTGAAGCTCCCTTAGAACACTGTTGTCGGCTCTTTCAATTTGTTCAAAATTCAGTATATTTGACAGCCGAACAGCTGATTTATGTGAACAAAACTTATCAATACTCAGTAAATTATACCTGTCGTATAACACCAACAATATTGAAACAAATAAAAGATCAAAACATATCCTCGTCAATGCACTGGTTAATCGTTTTTGATAAAAAGTGAAAATTCTCACTTTTCATTTGCAACAAGGCAACGTTGAACGAATACAACGGAGGAGATGTAAATACTAACATGTTTATTGTAGTGACACACAATTTGCCCGAATTCCAGGGTGTACGTTAGTTCTAGTGGGTAGTGGGTTCTATGTTCTAAGGATCCTAGACTATCCACTGCCGCATGCAATGCGAGCGAGCTCTATTTGTCGATTCGATACACGTCCCCCAGCGGAAAAGACGAAGACGGATATATGTTCAACGAATTTGATAGGCCTTCCCCTCTTGTTGGATATAAATACTATATGCTGAAACGAAGTATCGTCAGGTGATAAGGAAGAACAAGATTTTTACAGATGCAGCAAATACAAATATTGCCATAGGAGCAGGGATATACTCATAAGAACTGAACACTCAAGAGTCTATCAAGCATGCATCAATCATTGTCATTGGAGAAGCAGCCAGTCTACTGCAAAGACTGGACAATAAAATTTTTGAAAGAACGGTGTAGTCAGCCACCAAAATATAAATCGTCTCGTAATACCGTCAGGTGATGAAAATTAAGAGGTTGCGTGTGCGAAGATATGGCCACCCCAAAAGTCACTATTTTCAGTGGTTAGTACACTTGATATAAGAACTGTACTGGGGACTGAATGGTCTCTGCAAGGACTGCATTGAGGAGGATGAAACTATAGAACACCTACTTTGCCACTGCCCAGCTCTAAAAAAAAGACGCCTCATGAATATCCGATACCATATTCATACCCGCTACCTCGAAGCGGGGAAGGAAAGAAGCGGTAAACATAGTAAAAACTTTGAGTTGGTTGAGAACGGAGAAGTGAAAGGTTGCAGGTCAAGTGGCCACCTCTCAAAAAAAGGGAACGCGATGGGCCATTCGGCATCCGAGTTGAGGCAATGCAAAGCAAATTTGCAGTGCAGGACAAACCCTTATTACCTACCTAACCTAACCTAACCTACCTTATATCTTCATCTCTCTAGAGGAAGATGTACCTTTTTATAATGGGCGGATAATCCTCAGTTAAATACGGTGACTTATACAGAGTGACAATTTAAAAAGGACCAGCATTTGATTGTGTCCAAACCAATGATAGTATGTAGATTTTGCAAGACATGTCAATTTAGATATCGAGGGGGACAACTTTTGGGGTATCTGTTTTTTTCTGGAATCGGCCCTCTTACGCCCACGGTAGCTACCCCTGAAATTTTAAATAGCAACCCCTACTTAATTTGCGATTTTTGTAATCTTCACGTTATTCTCCATACGCTACATCACTTTTTTTTTCAAAATTGAAGTTCCTAACCTCACAAAAATTTTCAAACGAACAGAATTAATTATTGCTTGAACTGATGACAGTATGAAAACTTGGTGAGACACGTCAATTTAGATATCGAGGTATTATTAATGTTCTGGATCCAATCCCTCACAGTTTGACATCTTTCCAAATGAAAACACTAGAAAAGATGATCGATAGGTATTTGACGGAGGAGATTCTTTTGAGATCTCCAATTCACAGGAACCAGCACGCCTACTGCAAGGGTAAGAGTACGGACTCGGCTCTACATGCCGTAGTGCACTAGCTGAAAGGACTCTAAACGACAGAGAGGTCGCCTTGACCCTGTTCTTTGACGTAGAAGGAGCATTCGATAAGGCTAAAACGGACGTCATCTGCGAGTCCCTTACGGCCAGGGGAACCCCGGCCTCCCTGGTGAGTTGGGTTCGGTCTGCTCTTCGGAACCGCCAGGTGAAAACGTCACTAGGAGACTGCCATGTAGAGGCAGACGTGTAAGGAGGTTGCCCCCAAGGCAGCTGCCTCTCACCCAGGCTTTGGTGTCTGATAATGGACAGTCTCCTGACTAGACTGGAGTTGGAGGGCTTTTATGCGCAGGCCTACTCCGACGATGGCCTTATACTCGTGAGAGGTAAACATCTGGGAATTGTCTGCGAGCGTATGAGGTCAGCGTGTAAAATTCTGGAGGTGTGGTGTAAACAGATGGGGCTCTCAGTGAATCCCACAAAAACGGAGCTAATCCTCTTTACAAACAGGAGGAATCTCAATAAGTTCAAACCACCCACTCTGTACAAGATGCCGCTAGCACTGAAACAGGAGGTCAAGTACCTCGGGGTGGTCTTAGACAGTAAGCTAACGTGGAAACCCCATATTGAAAAGACAGTTAAAAAGGGCATAGCCACAATGTGGATGCTGCGCCGAGCGGTGGGTAGGCAGTGGGGCCTAAAACCACACGTCGTTCACTGGCTTTATCGAGCCGTGATCAGACCGAGGATCTCATACGGAGCCGTGGTCTGGTGGCCGGCCACCAAGAAAGCCACTAACGAAATCAGACTAACCAGACTTCAAAGGATGGCCTGTCTGAGCATAACCGGTGCAATGAGGACTACACCAGGAGCTGCACTGAACATTCTCCTTGCGCTGCCAGAACTGGCATTCTGGATAAAGAGGGAGGCGATGGCAGCATACATAAGGATGTCAGCTCAGGAAGTATGCAAGGATAGAGGCACAGAGGTTGGCCACACTAGATTAGCTTCTATTGTGAGGCGTGAGATACCGCTACTGGCGGCGGGACTGACAGCCACGGATGGAAGACTCAGACTTCACAGAAGTTTTGAGGTACACCTTCCTTCCAGGGACGAGTGGCGGACCACGCTGGCAGAAACACCAGGTAGCACACAGATCTGGTTCACTGACGGCTCAAAGGTCAACTCTAAGGCTACAGGAGCCGGAGTATACAGACAAGACAGGAATGCCGGGGAGGCTTTCCCTCTCGGAAAGCTCACCACGGTCTTCCAAGCAGAGGTAGCAACACTAGCAACTAGGGAAGAGGTTCAAAGGGGAACAGAAGATAACATAATTATCCATTCTGACAGTCAAGCGGCACTGAGAGCATTATGCAAGCCAAGGATCAGCTGCCCGCTGGTTCAAGAATGCAGTGATGCTCTGCACGCCCTAGGCGAGAGCAAGAAGGTCAAACTGGTTTGGGTACCGGGACATGTGGGCATTTTCGGAAACGAACGCGCGGACGAGCTAGCCAGACTAGGCTCTTCATCACCCCAGCCCGGTCCAGAACCATACCTGGGACTGAGTAAACGACTGATCTCCGAGGCCCTGAATGAGTGGGCTTGGGAGAACACAGTCAAAAACTGGAGGAATAACACGACTTGTAGGCAAGCCAGAGAGATAATCACACATCCCAACAAACCAAGGACGGCCCAATTGCTGAACAAGAGTAGGAAGGCACTGAGCATCATCGTAGGCATTTTGACAGGACACTGCAAGCTCAACCGACACTTGCATTTACTAGGAATAGGCGAATCACCCCTATGTCCCTACTGTAGAAGGGCGGAGGAAACCTCCTACCATCTACTGGGAGTCTGTGATAGGTGGGGTCGCCTGAGGAGGAGGGTCCTAGGAGCGGCAACCATTCCTCGGGTGGAGTTGGGGGACCTGAGCTGGGATGACCTGCTCCGCTTCACAACGAAGACAGGACGACTGGAGTGAAGAGGGTTGGAAGCACGGGGTTGGCGAAAAGGGCCACTAGGCCTACTCGCCGGGCTTTTGTCCCCCCACCCTTACCATTACCATTACCATCCCCTCACTCCTATAGTTACTGCCCCTGAAATTTCAAATAGCAACCTCCAGTTATTTTACGATGTTTGAAATCTTCACGTTATTCTCCATACGCTACATCACTTTTTTTTTCAAAATTGAAATTCTTCACCTCACAAAAATTTTCAAACGAACAGAATTAATTATTCCTTGAACTGATGATAGTATGAAAATTTGGTAAGACACGTCAATTGATTTGATTCGATTTGATTCAGATATCGGGGGGAACCACTTTTGGTAACTATTAATGTTCTGGATTCAACTCCCTGGGTAGTTACCCCTGAAAATTCAAACAGCATCCTGCACTTACTCCGCGATTTTCGAAACCATGTAATTCTCGATAATTTACATCACTTTTTTTTCAAAAATAAAGTACATAACCTCACAATTTGTTCTGTTTGTGAAATTGAGAAGTCCAATAATAAAAAAAAGAATTTATCTAGAGATAGATGAAGATCTCAAAAATGACAAAAGAAATAGGAGTTTTCATTAAAAATCTTAAGGTAGGCACCCTGGAGGTTAGGGGGTTGAAAGTGATATGACAGCTAACACCTCAGAAGTTGTCCCCCTTGATATCTGCATTGATATATTTCTCAAAAAGCCTCATCCGGAATCAGTTTTAGAAATTATTATTATTGCTGTCCGTTTGGTAACAATTGTGAGGTTATGTAGTCCAATTAAAAAAAAAAAGTGATGCAACTTATCAAGAAAAGCATAAATATTTAAAAAATCGCGGAACACGTGGAGGCTGCTGTTTGAAATTTCAGGGGCAGTTACTCTGGGAGTGAGGGGGTTGAATCCAGAACATTAATAATACCTCAAAAGTTGTCCCCCTCGATATCTAAATTGACGTGTCTCGCCAAATCTTCATTCTATCATTGGTTTGGACACAATCAAATGCTGGTCCTTTTTAAATTGTCACCCTGTATAACTTAACGAAATTTATCATGATTCAAATAATTTCAACTTCAAAGACCGTTCAACTTGTATTGCATAATACTTTCTTTTTCAGGTATTTGTTACCTCAAAACCTTCATTGAATAACGCTTCAGAGCAAGAGCTAGACCGCATCTACTTCACCTTAAGAAAAAGAGCGAGTCATGAAATTCCTGCTCCAGCTAAAAGATTTTATATCTGTTCATTGAGTAGAAGAATAGTCGTGTACAAAGGTAATATTCTCGGAACATTTTCGAATAAATTTACTAGACCCTGAATTTAGGACAGCTCACATCGGACCAGCTTTGGGACTACTTTCCCGATCTTTCTGATCCCCTGTATGATACATACCTTGCATTAGTACACACCAGATTCAGTACCAATACTTTTCCCAGCTGGGAAAGAGCACACCCTCTCAGGTAATCATTATTATAATGTTTTGAAGTCAATTGAGACGGTGAAAAACCCCGTACAATAGACCAAACAAGCATGAAAGCTGTGATGTGCCTCCTAATGATATGAGTGAATTGATCCACAGCAGAGAACCGCCGAGAATAAAATATTTTCCATATTTCGCTGTTGATCAGTTCAGTCATATCATCAGGCGGCACGTCACAGGTGCTCAATTCTCCAATTAGAGCCGTATACGAATGGTGTAGAAAATCAAATGCAAATTCGTATACGAATTCTTTGGAGAATTGAGCTCCAGCCTTCATGCTTTTTTGTATAGTACCCCACCGACAAAAGGTTATTTCGCTGTTTCAATTCACACTAAAGATTCTGAATTTTGCGCTATATTGGTGGTTTCCACAGAATGATAGCTCATAATGGTGAAATCAACACTCTCAGAGGAAACGTTAATTGGATGAAGGCCAGGGAAGGAGTCATGAAAAACGAACTTCTCGGTGAAAAACTCAAACAGCTCTACCCGGTCGTCGAACCCAACTTATCTGATAGTGGTTCCGCAGACTGTGTTTTGGAATTCTTGGTTCATGCTGGTCTAAGGAAACTTCCAGAGGTAAGTTGGTACCTAATAAAAATGCATTCCAATCTATACAAGAACTCAACTCATATCTGGTAGTTATATGTATGTACTCAACTGGTACAATAGATCAAAACATGAAAGTTGTGACGCCTAATATTACAAGTGAACTTACCAAGAGAAGAGAACGGTCGACAAAAAAATATATACGATAGTACGGTGTCGTACAGTTCAATCATGTTATTAAGCGGCACCTAACAACTTCCTGAATATCATAAATGACCGAGTTAAATAAAAAAGTCCCTAGTTATTCCGCCTCAAAGTGCTGTTTCAACAATCGAACAGCTTTTACCTTCGTGAATCTAATTTTTAAGTTTGATGGAAACGTCGAAAATCAACAGAGTTTCAGATTCTTTGATGTCACTTTACCAAATTTTATCTTTACAAGATTCGAATTTTTTTTCAAAAAATGTCATAAGGTCTTGACACCTTGTATTTTGAAAACGAAGAAGAAGTGAATCCATAGTTTACTTGAACTTTTATCTCTAATAATTGAGGGCGTAGAATAGGTACGTGTTGAAGATATTGGGGTCTAGTTTCTTAAAATTCCGTGGTATATCAAAGGATTGATGATTCCATGAATAATCGAAGGAAAAACGAACATAATCCACTAATCTGCTAGAAAGTGTCCTATAAGTGGCTTGTTACCCAATATATTCACAGGCTGTAATGACAATGGTACCCGAAGCTTGGCAGAATGACCCAACAATGTCTGAAGATAAGAGGAACTATTATCAATGGGCCGCTTGCTCTATGGAACCTTGGGATGGTCCTGCTTTAATCTCATTCACTGATGGTAGGTTTATTGGAGCCACCTTGGATAGGAACGGTCTGCGACCGTCTAGATACTACATAACCAAAGACAACATGTTGATTATGGCTAGTGAGGTGAGACATTTATTTTTTTTTTTGTGTTGATTTTTTTCCAACGTGTAAAATCTTACTAAGATTCAAGAGCTCTAGAACAAGGATAACGTGTCTTCGGCATTTGAGAGAATAAAATATCCGGTGTTCCATTTAAAACACCATGTTATGTAAAATGTTGAGGTTTTCCATGCATTTTTGTAAACTGAACATCTCTTCATCAGGTTGGTGTCTATGATGTGGATCCTGCCAACGTCGTACTCAAGAGTAGACTCAAACCAGGAAGGATGTTGTTAGTTGATACTGTCAAAAAATCAGTTATTCAAGATGTTGAATTGAAACAACACATTTCCAAGTCTAGGCCTTATGAAGAATGGCTTAAAGAACAGGTAAGGACAAACATGTTGGCTAGCTGCTGATTCAATAGGAAGTTTCTTCTCACACATTTTTTTTGAATCATTTGGAATTTGAGAAGAATAAATTAGACAAAAATATAATCAAATGAATTCAGAACTTCCTCGTATCACTTTGCTGTTCAAAAAATGTTTCTTTCAAACAGACAATGAACAATATTATTGAATATTCCAAATATGTAGCTGTTTTACGCTTTACAGTTTTTTTATAGAAATTGCGTAATTCTTGGACGAAAAATCACTCTAATAATAATAATATCGTTTATGTAGCAGCAGCTATTCAGAAATACAATATCATTATTGTCGGTGAATTCTAAGATACATAGAAAATACAACATATTGGTTAAAGTTATCAATATCTCAGATACATCTACCTCAAGAACTATGTATATTATTCGTGTGGTGGTGGATAAAGACCCGTCAAGAAAATAGTACCGTTTCATTGAACTTTTCCCAAAAATCGCCAAAATGTATAATCGCTTCAAAAAACGTGCTCTAGTGTGATTCTTTGAACCAAATGGTTGAACAAAACATCTTTTTTAAATAACCATGAAATGCTCTTTCAAACATGGCCAAAAATATTAAAATCGTTTGAACGGCTTAGGAGATATTGGAATTCGAAAATTGAAAGAAACATTGGCCTTTCTTCGCCTATTATGACAGATACGAAAAAATGTCATGAAGCAAAATGATCCGGTATTATCAAGGCTATACAATGGCGTTCTCAAAGTTTTTGCTTGTCGTGTATCTTTCCAAGGCCGCGTGAATTTTATGTTTCTCCATTGCAGTTACGCACCCAAGCGGTCGAATCACGAACTTCAAAATAACTCCCTGTCATTTCTCTTGCCCACTTTTCTTTTCTCAAATCTCTAGGTCTCGAGAAACTGCAGCGCCCTACCCTTATCCGGACACCCTGTATATGTACTACAGGGTTGTCCAACGAAATCCTTGAAATTTCTTTGTTTTAAAACATATTGCAAAACGATGAATACAAAAGTTGTGGGGATTTTGGTGGGAAATAAGAAAAACAATTGAGCATCGAGTAAGAAAAATATGGTACAAAAAATCAATATCTCACTTATTTGAAATGGAGCACCCTGTATGTTATGGGGATTTTGGATTATTTGTAATATTCCGGACACATTTCGTGGAAGGTTTTTTTCTCTATGTATAATAATAGGCGGTTATCAAATAATCAGAGATTGACACTATCCCAAATATGTATTTATTCACAACATATCAAACACAATAATAATAATTCATACAGTGTGTTTTTTAAACATTGGTGGAAAATTCGATGGGTATTTTCATGAAACAAAATCTATAAACATTTTTCGAAAAATACTTTCTAAGGGAGCTACGCTCCTTTGAATAGGGCACCTTGAAGACGTTTTTTCGTAAATATTTTCGAAACCGTTCATAAAAAAATCATGAGATTTAATACATCGCAATAACTTTTGATGCTGAATCAAAATTTTAACAACAAATTCCAATATTTGGATCAGGGGCGTAGCATACTAGAGGAGTTAGGGGTAAAGACAACTTTTGTAAGGTATTGTCTTCACATTCAGATTCTAGGATATGATACCAGAGATTTTTTTTATAATCTACATTCTTGGTCTCACTGAATCTTCCCTACTTTTTTAACGTTGTTAATCTTGGTGTGTAGAGAAATTTGTCTAGATACTCTTTCGAGAGCCCTATTTGGTACCTAACCATCCCTCGCCACATATCTATTATTTTGGTTTTTGAATAATATATGCCGCTTCTCTTCAAGATTTATATATTGAACAACAACCAAGCTCATTACAAAAACCAGGGGGTCAATTCTTGAGCCTTCGCAAATTCAAAACGTTTACGCAATTGTGCGATCAGCATTTGAAATAACATGGTGATCGCATTTTTGCGTATACGTTTCAAATTTGCGAAGGATCAAGAATTGACCCCCTGGTGCGTACCGCCCGAAGCACCTCCCAGATAGTTTTTACCACAATGGTGCAAATCAGAGAAAAAATATCTTATAAAAAAAGGTCCTTAGAAACTTACGTAGAATTCTGAATTGCAATAATATACCGGGTGCTTTTTTAAAATAAGCGAAATAATTGATGTTTCATAACATTTTTTTTATTTGATGCTCAATGGGGCCTTTTAAAACCTTTGAATGATTACGAATCGTCGGTGCGCCGTTTGCATCTCAAGAACAATCGGCACGGCTCATTCGATAACTGGAGAGAACGCAACGTTACCGGGCTGCTTCTCGGTGTCCAGTGTAAAGCATGCCGATCAACGTTGATGATTTCTCTGTGACGTATAAGCGGCCATGGGGCCCGGCTGATGGAGCCATTTATTTCAAAGAGGCCTAGTTTAAACTTTGAGCCATATTTTGCCCAATTCTGATAACAAACCCACAGCTGTATTATATTCTACAAAAAAATCAGCTTCAATTTTGATATAGTGCAACGACCTCATTGTTTTTCTGATAAATGTACCTTATTCGCCATCAAAATCCCCACGATGTTGGTATTTACCGTTTAACAATATCTTTAAAAAAAAAATACAAGGGTACTTAGGCTTCGTTGGAAAGCCCTGTAGGCATCCAGGATTTGTTTAGATTTTCTATATTCATTATTTGATCAACTTCATTGTAAATTCTAACGCGAACGATTTGAAAATAACGTAGAACGTTTGCGGAATTTCATTGATTATCTATTAGTAGAAAAGTGAGTCACATGCAATTTGTACCTTTTCGGGACGGTCACGAAACTCGAGCATTCATGTTTGCTTGCTTTAAATTTGTCAAGTTATGAGAAAAAAAGATCAAATGCAGGATCATACTATGTATCAATTATTAGATAGGATAATTTTCATGACATGAACGTACTATCAAGAACTGTACTAACATTAAAGTGTTGAAAATATCAAAGTGAGTTATCACATAGCAATTGTATTTTTCCCTGTTTCCTATATATGTTTTGGTGGTTTAATGGTGTTATAGCACAGTTGATGGAATGGAATACTTTTTCATCAAGGTGAAGGTATTATCAGGGTAGGGCACGAAAAACTTCCCACCAAGGTTTTCTCAGGTGTTGGATGATTTATCAAAAATCGGATGGACACGTCAATTTTTGTGGGCACATTTTTTTGTATTTCCACTCCCTACCTGCAAACTCCCAAGGTACTCCCAGAATTCTAAATAGAAAGGGGGAAGTGATACGTCATTTGATAGGTATTTTTTCAAAGATTTTCACCCCGGTTTCAAGTTGCTACTATTTATTATTATTTTAAGTTTTTTATTATTATTGTCTTGGGGGCACCTCTCAAAGGAAAATACGACAAAAATGTGTCACTCAAAAAACAAAAATTGTCGTGTCCGAGAGATTTTTACCTTAGAGAAAACCTGGGTGTGAAGTTGATCTTCCCCTCCATGATTTCTGGACACAGTTCTTCAAATCTACATAGTTTATGCTGGATAAGAAGTACCTATCCGTGAAATAGTCTTAAAAAAATCCATTCGTTTCTATCAACGTAGTACTTAATGGTCGAATCAATCATCTGGGTTCATAAAAATTTGGAACTACATTTAGATAATAATTTGGTAGTTACGAATGGGCTTTCTTCAAGTTATTTCCCGGGTATGTACTTTTTTGTTCAAATTAAACTTTGTCTTAAAACGGTTGCCTTTTCTGGCTCTGATGGAAGTGTATCGTTTTTGAGATACAGGGTGTTGAACTGAAAAAAAAAAAAAAAATGTACGCCACTGACTTTGTTGTGATTTTTATTTTTTTCTAAGATGAAGCAATCAAAAATACAGCTTTTCTGCCTCTTACACTTTTTTCGTATCTGGCTTTGTTTGTCATATTTTCAAATACTTTACCGGTATAAAGAAAATATAAGACTATTTTGCGGAGTAATGAAAGATTTTTTTTTCAAAAACGAGAATAGATACGATATAAATCTATGAGGCAAAAAAAGTTGTATTTTTTGTTGTTTCATCTTTTCAAAAAACTAAAAATCACAACAAAGTCAGTGGCGTAGATTTATTTAACAAAAATTATCTGTAGGATGCCCCTAGGGACGGTACTAACTTTAACCTAGCCAGGACTAAACGAGGCTTTTGTTACTAAACATAAGTCTGCCAAATTAAAGAAAAGATATCTGTGACATTTGTAAAAAACTGTTTTTTTTTCCTAATTTCAACACCCTGTATCTCAAAAACAAAGCACCTTCGGACCCATGTTTATAAAGACTTTTTTCATGAAATTACCTCAGGAATACGTCCTTAAATTGAATTTACGCAATTAGGAAACACCCTGTATATTCTGTACTAAGAAACCACCAATGCATATTCATTAGAGTGATGTTTTCAATGTCCATCAATGATTCGTTTTATCAACCACTGTTCAACATTTTCCATGTAAAGAAACTTCCTGGTCTTTCCTAATCTACCAATAAATTTGATTTATTTCGCCATGACTAATTGTATATTTTTTCTTTTTTCTATTTTGATCTGGAAAATCTAGTTGGTGAGTAAAGTATTGAGCGTGAACTAATGTATTGCATTGAGAAACATCTGTTGTGCCGTTTGTTGACGTTTCTAAATAAATTTATTAACATATTCGCTTCAAAGTTTGCATTGATTTATACCGTAATCGTATTGCATGTTAACTAACTGATTTCTGAAAAAATTAGATATCTATGGACGATTTGAGGAAATCTCATATCGATGCTGGTCGTCCACCCAAACCTAAATATGAAGCTAGTGGACTAGGTGACAAACGCCTTCCACTTTATGGATATTCAACTGAGACCATACATATACTACTTCTTCCTATGATCAACAACAAGTGAGTTTGCATATTTTCAAACCAGAAAATATATGAATATTTCATTTCAAGGAAAGAAGCTCTGGGCAGTATGGGTAATGACATGCCGTTGGCTTGTTTGTCAAACTTTGCACCATTGACTTACGAATATTTCAAACAACTGTTCGCTCAAGTGACTAATCCGCCGATCGACCCATTTCGTGAAAAAGTGGTGATGTCTTTGCATTGCCCAATTGGACCTGAGGCTAATATGCTGGAACCTTCCGCAAAACAAGTAAGTAGTTCGTTTGTTCTATTCAGCATATGGTTGGTTATAAAAAACTTAACTTATTCGCTGTCGAATTGGCGTCTTGATTTTTCATTTCACACTGCCCAACTTTTTTTAACAGTTCTCTCGTTAATTTTATATTTAAATAAAATTCGCGTTGAAGCCATAAACGATAGAAAATGAATAACTTTATACAACAGGTGCATAGGCTGTGGCTGAAGAATCCTGTAATCTCCATCGCTGACCTAGATGTATTCAAAAACGTTTCGCATAGAAACTGGACTTCTCACATCATAGATGTCACTTTTCCAGTTGAAAATGGTATTTCCGGATTCGGAAAAAAATTGGAGGAGATTTGCTATGAAGCAAACGAAGCAGCCAAAGATAACCAAATTATTATTCTGTCCGACAGACTGGCTGGGAAAGATAGAGTACCGATTAGTTGTCTTCTTGCACTAGGTGAGTGTGGGTTATAATAGTTTCAGTCGTGTAGGGAGTTTATGAGTCTATTCAATCAAATACATTTTGATTTTATAAAATCGTGCTGTTTGTGGTGTTCGCGGCATTGCCCCTGTTTTCAGGAATGTTTATAAGCGATCTCGATCAGTTTTTTCCGTAATGGATTTAGATGACAAGAAAGTATCAGCTCTTTTGATTATCAACGTTATGACAAGTAATAAGGAAAACAAAGCAGCAGACAGAGCAAACACAGCGAACGCTCCAAACACCGGTTCCCAATGCGCAGAATAGAACAACGAATTCTCTTTCTGCATTTCTATTTTACCGACAAGCGGTGGAAAATGTTTTGCTCGTTCTGTTCGGTGAAGTGCAACGATCTCACTAAAACGATTTGTTGCAGCGTGCTTTGATCGTTCGGTTTGTTCGAAAAAATATGTTACAAGTGAAAACGCACCAAGAAACTCAAACTCCATACCTTAAAAAATAAGTCGCTTTATTATAACTAAAATTTCCCGAATCTATGTTCTACTAAATGTTTGGCTTTGTATGGATCTATCGATATTGCTTCGTTTTTCGATAAAACTTGAAAATTTTGGGGAATTTATATTTATATTTCCATGTAGTATGTATTTCGGTTACCATTTCTTACACTAGACATCGTATCTAATTATTTGTTATTTATGAATCACCAGAACAACGATTCGACAATACTATTTTTTTTCTATTTCAATACTATTTCAAATTGTCATGACCTTTTGATTAAAATATGTTTACATACGTGCGACTCGAAAAGGACCCCCCCCCTTCTAACTTTTGAACCGTTTGATATAATGGGAACGAAATTTGGACACACCATATGTGAGGACCTTCTGCATTTTGTGACATAGCAGTGACAGCTGAAAATGTCAAAATGCCATTTTGAATGAAAAAAAGGAAGAGACCCACCGGCCCGGGTCGGGGTCCCATGTATCCGATTTTCGACGTACGATGATACGACGAGACTGCTATTGGTCAGAAATAGTCAGACTCTTCCATCAATCAAGATTTGGACCAATAGCAGTCTCGTCGGATCATCGGAAGTCGGATGCATGAGACGCCGGTTAAAATCTGTTTTCATAAATTATTTTAGTAGTTCAATGAGAAAAATTTCGAATATAACGAATATTTTCTGCTTTAACGGTACCGTGACGCCCCCTTGCGGCGATCCTAGAAAGTTGAAATATATTCCCAGCATTTTCTCTTGGGCATGTTACTTTACAAATTTTTGTTCCTGGGTCTCTATGATGAATAGTTAACGAGAATGGGCACTTTGTCGTTGAAAATGAATCACCCTGTATATTTTGTATAATGCAGCACAAGCAACTATCTGCCTATACAATTTGATAACCCGCCTCCCTGTGACTTTTTTGTGCCTCCGTTTGTGGAGTATAAACACGTCGGCGGCTTGTCTTGTCTCCTTAGCGCCTGCACTGCGCTACCTAATTGTAGTGATGAAATACGTATTATCAAATGAAAAAAAAAAGCGTAATTTTTTGCTTAAAAAATCATTAATGTCCAAACCATGTGACAATCGTAGGGTAATGTAACGTGATCGCGCGTCGCGCCCTGGCCAATCTCTTGTTAGCGTTAGCCACGCGTTAGGCGTTAATTAGGTGCTAGCTATGACGTCATATTCACATAACCTCAAATTTTGATCGGGGGGACAACAAAGGGAGTTTAGAATCTGGCAATTGCCTAGAAGCAAAGCCATAACAGGAAAAAAAAAGGGAGTTTAGAAAACGGTTTTTTGCCATTAAACTTATCATAAGCAATTTGGCCTATATGGACACATTCTAGTATATAGAATATACCAAACCACGTGCACAGATGAAAAAAACGGCTATTTGGACTGAAAAAAACAATTTTTTGATATAAAATATCTATTACCCACTTTCAATACACTTGGCAATACGGCAATGGCAGAGACACGGTGTTGACACATTTGCCAAAACAATAAATTACTTTTTAAAATGTTCACGCGACTTCACAGCACTAAAAACTGAAAGTTATGAATCCAAATCTCACAAATGATGAAAAAAAGTCCAAATACACCACAAAACAAGAATAACTTCACAGAACAAGAGAATTAGCTACGTATTGTTGTCCCCCCGATCAAATTTGAGGTTATGTGTGTGACGTCACGAGCTAGTGCCCAACCATTGTTTGCAGAGTGGCAGCAGAGAAAGATTGGCAAGTTTTCAGTACTCGTTATGTGATCTAAACAGTTAAGTATTTACAAGATTTTTTTGGGTATTTCGCCACACCCTATCAAATAACAATCAAACTAGTGTTTAAAAACCAGATCTTCTATATTACCTAAAAAAAAAATCTATTAGTAAATAATAAAACCTATCAATATCAAACGTTTCGGAAACGAATCTGCTTCCGTCGTCAGTGAAACCTAAAAAAAGAATCATTATTAATTCAAATTCAAGTTCGTTTTTGTGTGATTGTAGTAAAATTGTTTTTTTTTGTGTTTATGACACAAAATGTCACTTTTTCTGACATTGAAGTGAAGTGTATGGTGTTGATTGTTCAACTTTACATATGTTTAGCATTTATAATTTACTTTTTTGGGGTATGTTCAATTTCTTAATAAAGGTAACCATGTATTAGATTTACAGAGCAAGTTGCTACACATTCATTAGAATTTAACATAATATATGCACTTTTTTTAAGTTTACGTTTTTTAGAACATGGCTCCTTTGCTAAGATTTTTGAATTATCCCAATTTATTCTATGATTATTATCAAATGCATGTTCACAAATTCCTGATTTATGAAATTCCCTTTTTTTCATGTATGATTTATGTTCTTCAATTCTCTTTTTTAAAGGTCGTGAGGTCTCTCCAATATAGAATCTATTACATTCTCAAGGAATTTTATAAATTACATTTTTAGTGGACTCATTAATATTATTAGGTTTAGTATTTGTTAAATTAGAGCGAAGTGTGCTATTAGTTTTTTTTTTTAATTTGTCTATGGTCAACATTATTTCTCCTACTCCTACCATACTTTTTTCCAAAATTTTCGCTATAAACCTAACCCACTTGTTGGAGTCACTTGTTACTTGCTTTATTCAATATTCTATTTTATCAGGTGCTACACACCACCATCTTATTGAAACTAGACGCAGAATGAAGGTAGCTCTAGTTATCGAGACTGCAGAGGCTAGAGAGGTCCACCATATTTGCGTGCTTCTTGGATATGGGGCAGATGCAATCTGTCCCTACTTGGCTTTAGAATTGGCTTCCAGTTTGAGAGATCAAGGTATGGCTCATTTGTTGTATCGAGAATAAGTCTGATTTTGTAACTTGATAATTTCTTATTTTTTATAAAGAATAAACAGATTTACATCGTTTCTGTAGGCATCCTGGACACTAATCTGACTGATGAAGTCATTTATCAAAACTACGCGCAAGCTATGCAAACTGGTATAAGCAAAGTGATGGCCAAAATGGGCATCTCTACCCTGCAATCCTACAAAGGGGCTCAGATCTTTGAGGCTGTCGGCTTAGCTGAGGATGTTATTGATAGATGTTTCAAAAATACCCCATCTAGAATTGGTAAGTGGTATTGATTGACCAAATATGAAATCGGAAAACTACAGTAGTCTTACTTACAGTCAAGTGTTATATATGAGGTTAGCATTAATTTGAATTGTGTGAATTTATCAAGTAAGTAAAAGAAAGGTTATCCAATATTTTTTCCCGAATCTCACTGATATTATGAAACTGACGGTTGAAAAGAGTGATTCAAGAACAGCTTTCAAAAATATAGAGAATTGATTGTACAGGTGTAACAAATTTGAGTATATAGCATTGGTAACTGGTTCATCATGAGAGATACAGAGTCGGTTAAATGGATGCAAAATTGCGCATTTTTATGCTCAAGAAAATGTCATTTTGAAATTTGAAAATTCCGAGTGCTTCCGAAGATATTCGCAAAAATCCGAAATTTCGCAAAAGTCCGAAATTTCGCAAAAAAGGTTTCATCATTTTCTGCGTTCGTTTGAGAAGATATTTTAAAATAAATTACACTTTGTCATTGCCACTTTTTCTCCTCTACAAGATGGTGGTGTCAAATTGAATATCTGACGTTTCGTCTTCGACCTGCCATCATCAACTTAATTTTTTTCAATACGAACCGGGATTTTTTATTTCATTTTTAGTTATCTTTTGAAGTCCTTAATGCATTGAGGTATCGCAATCATCGAAAAAAATACTCATCTAAAAAATAATACCAGATAAAATCAGTTGGGACACCCACGTCTCCCTAACATATAGTTTGGTTCATAAATCCTCATTTATTCGACACGTTATTCTTATGAAAAAACCTGCACAACTAAACAAAGCTTATTGACAACCAAAATCGAAATATCATCCAAAAACGATACTTTTAATGATTTAAATTAAATCCACAAATGAAATGGAAAATAAAAAAATTACAAATAAAACACTGAATCAATTACTGCAAAAGTGTTCAAAGATATTGCCATTCTAACAAAATATTGAAAATAACAATAATAGGTGAATAATATTTGAAAATATTGAGGTTGCTAAGGCAACCCATCACTCTACGCCCTCATCTGATCACCTCAATGCCCAAGGACGTCAAAAGATAACTATAAAATAAAAAATCCAGGTCCGTATTTAAAAAAATTAAGTTGATGATGGCAGCAGGAACACGAAACGTCAGATATTTGATTTTACACCACCTTGTACAGGAGAAAAAGTGGCAATGACAAAGTGTAATTTATTTTAAAATGTCTTCTCAAACAAAAGCAGAAAGTGATAAAAACGTTTTTGCGAAATTTTTTTTCGAATATATTCGGAAGTAGTCGGAATTTTTCAAATTTCAAAATCGCATTTTGTTGAGCGTAAAAATGCGCAACTTTGCAACCATTTAACCGACCCTGTATATCTTATAATAACCAAGTTCCCCATGCATGCACTCGAATCTGTGGCACCCTGTATACTCGAATTTGTCACACCCTGTATGTATTTAAAAAGTTTCTTATGATTCCACAAACAGCGCAAGAAGTGAATGATTTATCAAGACCCTATGTTTTATTACTAACATTATTTTTTCAGGTGGTGTTTCTATGGAACATTTGGCAGCAGAAGCCTTCGTTCGTCACAAAAACGCTTACCAAGTGGGAAGTGATACACTTATTCTTAGAGACACCGGAAAATATCATTGGCGTGCCGGGGGGGAAAAACATCTCAACGAACCAGCCAGTATCGCATCGTTGCAAGAATCTGCTGTTAACAAAAACGTTTCGGCCTATGACAGATACATTGAATCAACTATGGCATCAATTAAAGACTGTATGCTTAGAGGGCGTTTCGAACTCAGGACTCTGGATCAGCCGTTACCACTGACTGAAATTGAACCAGCATCCGAAATCGTCAAGCGATTTGCTACTGGAGCTATGAGTTTTGGCTCCATTAGCTTGGAAGCTCATCAGACGCTGGCTGTTGCGATGAATAAGGTATTTATTTTTGCTTTTTATGATTTTTTTTTTGTTATTTTCACATACATTCTAGACTCTTTTTGCGCTATGGTCAATATGTTATACTAATTCCAGTCAACTTTCTGCAATAGCTAGGTGGAAAGAGCAACACCGGCGAAGGTGGTGAAGATCCCGAGCGATACCTGGACAATCAACGGAGATCAGCCATCAAACAGGTTGCATCTGGCCGATTTGGCGTTACATCATCATATTTAGCTCATGCTGATGATCTTCAAATCAAGATGGCACAAGGTGCTAAGCCTGGAGAAGGTGGTGAACTTCCTGGCTACAAAGTTTCGGCAGATATTGCGAAAACACGTCATTCAGTACCTGGTGTAGGTTTGATTTCCCCTCCACCGCATCACGATATCTATTCTATTGAAGATTTAGCGGAGTTGATTTATGATTTGAAATGTGCCAATCCCAAAGCAAGAATCTCCGTAAAACTTGTATCCGAAGTTGGTGTTGGAGTTGTCGCTAGTGGCGTTGCCAAAGGCAAAGCTGAACATATCGTGGTGTCTGGTCATGACGGCGGTACAGGTGCCAGTTCATGGACTGGTATCAAAAACGCCGGTCTGCCATGGGAATTAGGCATTGCAGAAACTCATCAAGTATTGGTTATGAATAATTTGAGATCAAGAATCATATTGCAAGCAGATGGTCAAATCAGAACAGGTTTTGATGTCATTGTAGCAGCACTTCTTGGGGCAGATGAAATTGGTATGAGTACAGCTCCCTTGATTGTCATGGGATGTACAATGATGAGAAAATGTCATCTCAATACCTGTCCCGTGGGAATTGCCACTCAAGACCCTGTTTTAAGGGCGAAATTTACAGGCCAACCGGAGCATGTAATAAACTATTTGTTTATGTTGGCCGAGGAAATAAGGGGCTACATGGCCAAGTTGGGAGTGCGAACGTATCAGGAACTAGTTGGCAGAACAGATCTCATAAAAGCAGTGGAAAATGGTTCCCCCAAAGCAAAATTGCTAAACTTGAATATGGTTTTGCAAAATGCTCTGCACATGAGACCCGGTGTTAATATAAAAGGCGGCTCAGTCGTGCAAGATTTTCAATTAGAAAACAGACTAGACAATCAACTTATCGAAGCTGCGAAGTCAGTGCTGCATGGAAACCAAGATTCGGTTGATGTAGAGATGAAAATCAAAAATGAGGATAGATGCTTCAGCTCAACATTGAGTTATCATATTTCCTGCAAGTACAACGAAGAAGGCCTTCCCAATGGCAAATCTATCAATGTAAAGTTAATTGGATCTGCTGGTCAGAGTTTCGGAGCATTTTTGGCCAAGGGTGTTCATTTGACGTTGGAAGGTGATGCTAATGACTACGTAGGAAAAGGCCTTTCCGGTGGTTCCATTGTTATATATCCACAGAAAACATCCACATTTGAATCTCATTTAAACGTAATTGTCGGTAATGTGTGCCTCTACGGAGCCACGTCTGGAAAAACTTTCTTCAGAGGAATTGCCTCTGAAAGATTTGCTGTTAGGAATTCTGGAGCAACTGCAGTAGTTGAAGGGGTGGGAGACCATGGCTGTGAATACATGACTGGCGGTATCGTTCTTATTTTGGGTCTCACTGGTCGCAACTTTGCTGCAGGTATGTCTGGTGGTATCGCGTACGTTTGGGACGTTGACGGAAAATTCTCTACCAAATGTAACATGGAAATGGTTGAACTTTGTAAACTGGAAGACCGCGATGATTTAATCTTAGTCAATGAACTACTTAAAGAATTTGAACAAGCTACTGGTAGTATTATTGCGTCACAACTTCTCAAAGAATTTGATTCAAGAATGAAAGAGTTTGTAAAAGTTTTCCCATATGAATATCAAAGAGCTCTTAAACAAAAAGCAACTATCGAACAACCAGTTCTACAGGCTCAACCACCACAAAATGAACAAAAGATCCAAGATATTGAAGATACCATGGGGGATGGAAATGAAGTCAAAAAAGCCGAGAGAGCTTTGGACAAAGTAAGAGGTTTCATGAAATACCCACGTGAAACTGGCATGTATAGACCTGCAGAGAAACGTATGAAAGATTGGGATGAAATCTACAACTTCCAACACGTAAGAAAAGGGCTGAGAATACAAGCTGCCAGGTGCATGGAATGTGGTGTTCCGTTCTGCCAATCAAATTCCCACGGATGTCCACTTGGAAACATCATCCCCAAATGGAATCTGTTGATCTACCAAAACCAATGGCGCCAAGCCTTGAATCACTTGCTTCAGACCAATAATTTCCCTGAATTCACTGGTCGTGTTTGTCCAGCACCATGTGAGGCAGCATGTGTCTTGGGTATTTCAGAACCAAGCGTAACCATCAAGAACATAGAATGCTCTATAATTGATCACGCTTTTGAAAATGGCTGGATAGTGCCCCAAATTCCAGCTTCACGAACTGGAAAGAAAGTAGTTGTGGTCGGGTCAGGTCCTTCTGGATTGGCCTGTGCCCATCAACTGAATAAGGCGGGGCATAATGTGACTGTATTCGAGAGAAACGACAGGTACGCATATATCCTACATCGTTTGGTGTTGATACTGTTGCGTATGGCTCATACGAGTATTGTGGAGTATTTTCTTTTTATTCCAGAGTCGGAGGACTTCTGCAGTATGGCATACCTACTATGAAGCTCAGCAAACAAGTGGTGCAAAGAAGAGTAGACTTGTTGGCAGCTGAAGGCATTGTGTTCAAAACTAATGTGAATGTTGGTAAAGATATTTCAGCTAAAGAATTAAGCGAGGAGAATGATGCAGTTGTTCTTTGTACTGGCGCCACATGGCCAAGAGATCTGCCTCTACCAGGTAATACGCTTAAAAAATACCTTTTTCTATGACTTTTCAATAAATGTTTTATACATCCACTTTCTATTGGTTAATGTGACAAAAAGTGACTTTTTTTTCATTACTCAATTGTTTTCAACCAATGAGAAAGATCTAATGTAATCACTCCACTGTTCAAGAGCCAATCAGAAAATTCGACAATTTCTCAACATACGTTAACCTTCGGATCGATCATTTTGAAACAGCCTTTTTGACCGTCCATACTCGTTTTATGGTCAATTCATTCTGTTAACCACCTAACCTCACTTTATCCTACAGTACAGTAAAGTTGTCAAAATGTGCCATGCAAATTAAATTAAATATTACATAATTCGCTTCCATTTTTATATAACTATAGAAAAAGTATTGTATTCTACTCGCGGAAAATGGCTATTACTCACTCAGAAGATAACGCTACTTGATCCTCGTGAGTAAAAGTAACCATTTCCCACTCGTTGATTAATATACTATTATCCAACACATGACAGTTATGACTGTTATATCGATTTCATTTAAGATAAGAAAACTATCAAATGATATTAATCCATAAATCACTACACTCTTTTTACAACCAAAAGTCACAAATGTAAACAAACTACACGTGATCAAACAAAGGGAAACGATTGAAAGCCAAGAAAAACCAAACAAATAAAGAAGCGACAGCGTCTGTTCCGGTTTTGTATGCGCATGACCCAAATGTGTGGTAGAATGTACGCGCCCACCTGCAAACTGTTAACCACATAGACGTTGGTTGGTTATACGTCTATGGTTAACCATGTTTTAGTAGGTGAGCTTATTCAAGGTATTTTTCTTCATGCTACACTTTTTACACTCTTGGTGTAAAAAGAGTAAAGGGTGTAGTATAAATAAAACCCTTCAGTTGTTATTCGACTTATTGACTGAGGCGTATTTTTTTTATCATGATACTAAAACACAAAAGATGTGATCAATTGCTGGTAGAAATTAGAACCAAGCCTCGCAGGTCGTCATCGCGAGCACAAAGTAAGGTTGGATTTGAAACATCAATAACGTGACCTAGTTACCATTTGCCGGTCAAAATTTGAACTGGCTCACGCATGACGTCCCCGCGTGACATTGATTGTATAGGTTTGAGGTAGGTCACGTGATGACTTTTGAGGGTGATGTGCGAGAGTTATCTTGTTTGTTTTAGTTACCAAAAGTAACGGATCGATCGAACATACTACAAGTGATATGACACGTATTTGATGGGAAATGGTTGAGTATCCTCACTACCTCCGAACTGATCTGAAATTAGTTCTAAGTGATCCCAATAGTTTGGCGGTTTCGTTTTATCATTTGATGATTATAATCAAACTTTTTCGATTTTTTTCGATTTGGCGATGATAAGAAAACATTAAATTGAGATAGTTTTATGAAAATATATAAAGAAAATTGAAGATAACCTGATCCCTCGTGAATGTGAATGTCAATCGTGTTATTGACTCGGATCACCACTTCAAAATCGTATCAGTTCAATTTAACCTGATTGATCTTGTTTCCAATCAAGGCTCTGATTAATATTCAATTTGACTTCGAAGTGGAAGTGACCGATTTCGCTTTCCAAACGGGAATCATATGCTACCATCTACATTGAATTTGGTGTACGCGTGACTTTGAACTTTGAAGACAAATTCAATGTTGATGGTAGCCCGATACACCATATTATTATACGGTATGCCGATGCACATATGTGACGTCACGTTGGAGTGAAAAATTGCTCAAAAATCCAAAAATCAACCTAAAAAAACACACATAAAAACCACAGTAAAATTACGATAGATATCAAATTAATGTCAAACATATATGGTACAACTCAACCCTTAGTTAATGACAGAAGAACAATTTAAAAAAAGTTGATGTTCTGATCAACAAAAATCATGTTCAAATATGGTATAACACCCATCAATTTTAAGAACATCATTTGTTTGTATTTTTTTATTGGCAATATCAAATGCATAAAATATGCATTCATTACGTGTTTGATTCGCCAAATTTTAGACAAAACTGAGAAACAAAGAGGTTATCGCGTTTTTGATAATCACAAGAGCCAAGTCTCCATTGATTATTTGAAAAATGAAGAAAAAATTATTGAAAATTATAAAATGTTTTAATTGCATACTTAAATGTGGTTTTTAGTTCTGAACAACTTTTTCTTATAACAATTTTCGATATTGTCAAAAACAAAGGTACTTCACTCTTGAGCGAAATTTATTTTGACCAACCTCGTACACGACTGAAAAAATGTATATCTGATGAATGTATTTAAGATTTGAGAATATATAGAGCTTTTTACGAAATTTTCCATGTGGTTCCAACTTAGTGAGACATACTGTTTATTTATTAAAATATTTTCCTGAATGATATAAAAAATATCCTATGAATGAGCTATCGAAAAATAGTCCAGTAAATATCGAATTTATGTCGAATAACAACCTTTTCTCAGTGTTGCCGTGTAGCCAGAGAACATATGCCCACCACCAATCAATTTCTCTCAGTGTTAAACGTGGTAGGATCGTCAAATAGCTCGACCCAGAAACGGAACACCGACATCAAATGAGCCGACGCGTGCTGTCGCTTCTCCATTGGTTTTTCTAGGATTGAAAGGTCACGTGAGATGAACCAACACATGTGATCAGTTCAATCGTTTCTCTATGTCTAACCACGTGTAGTTTGTTTACTTTTGGTTGTGAATACAGTGTAAGCAATAATGAGTTATGGATTATAACCATAAAGATAACTCACGTCTTGTGTCAATCAAATTAACAACCTACTTTGACCAAAATGTAAAAAGTAACTGTCATTTCATTATGACATTTATAGGATACTGAGCTTGGATTTGATCACAAAGCTCATTGATGATTACTTTCACATAAAAAAAAAGATTTCTTCCACTTGTTGGCTAAGACATTGTAGGTCACTCGTGTGTTATGTTTCCTAAGTGACTTGAGAATGTATATCTCTCGGCCTGACAGCCTCGCGGTATTAATCTTTCTCACGTAACTTATTTTCAACATAACACACTAGTTCCATAATTAACAATCAGAAACTCACTTAACTACGTTCAGGTCGTCAATTGAATGGTATTCACTTTGCCATGGAATTTCTGGAAAAATGGCAGAAGAAACAGCTGGGAGCAAGTCACAACGGCCCTCATGCAAAAGATAAACATGTAATCATTATTGGTGGTGGAGATACCGGCTGTGATTGTATCGCTACTTCACTGCGTCACGGCGCTGCTTCAATTACTACATTCGAAATACTTCCTGAACCTGGCCCAAAAAGATCAAACGATAATCCATGGCCACAGTGGCCTAGAATTTTTAGAGTGGATTATGGACATGATGAAGTTAAAGTCAAGTTTGGAGCTGATCCTAGGGTTTTTAGTATTATGACTCAGGAATTCTTAGACGATGGAAATGGAAATGTGAATGGTAAGTCATAACCCAAGTCATATCATCAGAGTTTCATAATATATTTTCCACTGACAGGTGTAAAGACTGTAAATGTAGAATGGAACAAAGATGATACTGGTCGTTGGCAGATGAAGCAAGTACCAGGGACCGAAAAAGTGTTTAAAGCTGATCTGGTCTTATTGGCAATGGGCTTTTTGGGACCTGAACGAGCTATTGGAGATCAGTTGGAGTTAGATCTCGATCCTAGATCAAACTTTGATGCCAAAAACTATAAGACAAATGTGGATAATGTTTTTGCGGCTGGTGATTGCCGGCGAGGTAAGTGACAATTTATTATATTTGACCACTGAAGGACGCTAAATTGTGTTTTACACTTCTTTTCACAAGTGTACAGTGTAGTGTATGTATTGTAATATTTGCTTGAGGTAAAAATTCTTTCTACCATTTCTACGAACATGTATTATGGATTGCAGAAAAATATGATGCGCACGGAGAAATTAGTCACTTTCTCATTGTTAATATTCAGTGCGATTCTATGCCCAATGTTTTGAAAGCATACAAACTATGATCCCATCTGATGTAAAAAAGACGTTCCCTGATAATGTTTTATACTTTTTATTATCGACTGAAGCTAGTATTGTTAAAGTGGATGATCTGTTAAACAACGAAGCTACCTTGGATTTATAAGGAAAATATATCTTTTCTGCAGCATTTTGATTAACTTTTTGGCATATCTAGATTTCATTTTCAATTGATAATATTTTGAAGTTTTTTGAGGCATTCTCAGGTTAGTCAACAAATATAAATATGATTGTAGTAGCTTCCGAATTTCGAATGTTGATTTTTTTCTGATTATTCTCCGAGAAACAAGCAAAATTTGATTCTCTCCACTGTTCTCTTACATTATAATAATATATAGCAATTGAAATATCCATCTTGTTATATTTTTTTCATAACACTTGAGTTATTTAGTTATTTGAAAGATTGAGTTGAGAAACTTATCTCATCTGAAATTTGATATTCTTAACATTTTTTATTCTTGCCTCATTGTTACACGTGGATCTTCTCAGTTATTGAACAGTTTTTAAGAACAAATAATTTAAGGATAGCTTTCTGAGTTTTTCTTTTTTGATAGATTCATTGATTGCTGAGTAATTGTTAAATTGAATGTTTATTCTATTTATCGATTCGACATATTTCAATTCCATTAATTTTGAAATGAAACTTTATGTGTGTAGCTATTTTCAGTCGTCAAAATTTTCCTTGGTTGGTATACAGTATGTCTCCGGATAGGTGTTACAAGAGGACAAATAGACTAAAAATTTGAAAAGTTACGACAAAAAGTCATTGTTGATAAAAGTTTTTGCTTGGTCTTAGAATAACATTTGTCGAAAAAAATGTTTTCCTAATATACAGGGAGAATAAAAAAAAATTATAGAAAGTGAAGATTATGTTGGATATAATTTGTGTGATCACTGAACATAGTGTAGTAGTGTTTAGGTGAATTGTCACTGGTGTTATGATTATGTCTATTATTCTCGCTTGCTATTCAATTTAATTTAATGCTAAAGAAAATATTGTGTTTGTATTCATCTGTATAAAATAATATATGCCGTTGTTTGATACAAAAGTGTGTCAATCATTATACCTACAAGTACCAGAAATCCCCCTTGTTAACAGGTTATGGGCCTATAGATTCAAGTGAAGGGATTCCGTTGTATAAAATAAAAATCTGAAATTTGTGAATCCAAGTCTGAAAAGCCTGTTTCCTGTGAAGCCGCCATGTCATCTCAGCAAAATTCGCTGCCGATTGAACGTTTGAAGGGACGAGAAAACTTCGATACATGGAAATTTGCAGTACAAGCTTACTTGGAAGATTTGGAATTGTGGGACTGTGTGAGTGGTACTGAAAAGGATGAAAAAAAGGACAGGAAATGCCGTTCTAAGTTGGTCTTATTAGTTGAACCGGTGAATTACGTTCATATTCAAAATACCACCACCGCTAAACAGGCTTGGGACAATTTGAAAGCATTCCAGGACAGTGGATTGACTAGAAAAGTAGGACTTCTACGTATTCTTATAACTACGAAGATGGAAGACTGTAGTTCGGTTGAAGAATATGTGAACCGTATTGTCACGACTGCTCATAAATTAACCTCAATAGGTTTGACAGTAGATGATGAGTGGGTTGGTACAATTTTACTAGCCGGTTTACCCAGTCATTTTGAACCGATGATAATGGGCATCGAAAGCTCAGGTACTCCAATTACGGCTGATGCAGTGAAAACTAAATTATTACAAGACATTTCCATGGTGAAATCAGGTTCTGGTGATAATTTAAATTCTGCTCTGTATGGCAACAGTTCCAGTTCCAAACACAAAGGAATGAACCAGGGAAAGAAAAACAGGAGTAGTAATAACTATGAGAAGAGACAACAAAAAGGACCCCGGTGTTATGAATGTAACGGTTACGGACATATGTCGAAGAACTGTTCATCGTCGAAGGCTGGCAAAAAGCACTTCAACACGAGAGAATCTGGCGAGGATAAGACATTGTTTGCAGCATTCTCAATGCAATCGTGTGCAAATGAATATTTTTTGGACAGTGGTGCATCTTATCATTTATGTATAGACTCTAAAAAACTTCACAATGTTAGAAAAGCTCCAGAGTTGACAATCACCTCCGCAAATAACCAGAAAATGGTGACTGATACTGTCGGCGATCTGGCACTTCCATTGAGTATTGCAGGTGAGCCCTCTGATATAAATGTTAAAAATGTATATTATGTACCTGACCTTAAAGTTAATTTGGTATCTGTGAGCCAAATTGTGAGTAAAGGACATTCTGTGATATTCAATAGTAAGGGAGCAAAAGTGTTCAATAATCGAAAGCAGCTCATTGCTTCAGCGAGTTTGGTGAACAATTTGTTCAAATTGGATATTTCTCAAAACAATTGTGCGTTGTCCATGCAATGCGATACGAATCTCTGGCATAAGCGCATGGGACATTTGAACTATGAGAGCCTCAACAAATTGAGTAATCTCACGGATGGGGTTAAACTGTCTTTTAAGAAACCAAGTACAACCTGTGATATCTGCATGTTAGGAAAAAGCCACCGTTTGCCTTTTTCCAAAAGTGATTCTAGTACTAGTCATTGTTTGGAACTAGTTCACTCCGATCTGGCGGGACCGATGGAGGTAACCAGTTTGGCAGGTTCAAGATATGTTTTAACATTCATAGACGATTCTAGTCATAAGTCCTTCGTTTATTTTTTGAAATCTAAGGAACAAGTAATCGACTATTTCAGAATGTTCAAATCCTATGCAGAAAATCACACTGACAGAAAAATTAAAATCCTACGTACTGACAATGGAGGGGAATACTGCAACAAAAAATTGGGTGAGTTTCTGAGATCGTCGGGGATTGTACATCAGAAATCGTGTCCTTATTCCCCGGAACAAAATGGAAAAGCAGAATGCCTCAACAGATCGCTACTGGATCGAGCTAGATGTTTGCTGATAGAGTCAGGGCTTCCAACTGTTTTTTGGGCCGAAGCAATAAACTGTGCTACTTATCTTTTGAACAGGTCACCGTGCAAGTCTGGTGCTACAACTCCGGAACAAATATGATCAACCAAGAAGCCAACTCTCCAACATCTCCGAATCTTTGGTTGTGTGGCGTATGCACACATCCCTGTACCGAAACGATCAAAACTGAGCCCTCGATCTATTCCTAGTATACTGGTAGGTTATTGCGAAGAAACAAAAAGGGTATAGACTGTATGATCCGATGAAAAAGATAACCTTTATTTCAAGAGATGTGAAGTTCTCGGAAGATAAGTGGGGCAGTTCATTGTTAAAAAACCTATCCACAGATACTGATGGAAATTTTTATATACTACCAGAAGAATTTGAAACTGACGAGAGTAAGGGTAGTGCACCGGATTCTGGGGATTTGACGGATTCACTGGATGATAATGACGTTCAGCTGTTGCACTTCGAAAATAACTCTGAATTTTCTTCTGATTCCAAAAATATTTCTTTAACAGCGTCGAGTGTGAATGATGGTCATTTGATTAACTCGGATTCAAGTTTATTACCGATTGTCACAGCACGGATACCTGACAATGCTATAGCTAGGCCGCAAAGAGAACGAAAACCTCCAACTGCTTTGAAGGATTTTGTGACCTATTCAGCCTTCTCTACCGAGCTGTCAGATCCAATATCACATGAAGATGCGCTGAATCATGAAGAGAAAGATTTATGGATTGCTGCCATGGATCGAGAGTACAAGTCTCAGATGGATAATAAGACTTGGGATTTGGTCGAACTCCCTGCCTCGAGAAAAGCCCTTGAGAGCAAATGGGAATTCCGGACCAAGAGAGATTCAAGTGGAAAATTGACAAGTCACAAAGCGCGACTCGTAGTCAAGGGATTCGCCCAAAGGAGGGGAATGGATTATGAAGAAACCTTCTCACCAGTTGTAAGATACAGTTCAATAAGATATCTTCTGTCACTGATTGCTGAGCTGGACCTTGATGTAGATCAGATGGACGCGGTATCTGCATTCTTACAAGGAGATTTAGAGAAGGAAATATACATGTGTCAACCTACGGGATATCATGATGGATCATCGAAGGTCTGCCGTCTCCGGAAGAGCATCTACGGGCTAAAACAGGCCAGTAGGGTATGGAATCAAAAACTGGATTCTGCCCTTCAAAGATTTGGCTTATCAAAGTCAAAGTTTGATTCATGTGTATATTTTAACATACATGGAAAAAGTGTGTTAATTGTGGCTGTCTGGGTGGATGACAAAAAGTTGAAAAATCAGATTAAGTCTCAGCTCTCTAGATCATTCAAGATGAAAGATTTAGGTGAGGCTAAGCATGTACTGGGTTTCCAGCTGACGCGTGATCGACGTGAAAAGAATATCTGGATGAGTCAAGAAGCTTACATCGAACAAATGCTAAAGCGTTTCCGTATGGATGAAGCTAACCCAGTTTCTACACCGATGGGCAGTGGTGAGAAATTTTCAAAGGCCCAAGAACCGCAAACTGACGAAGATAGAGACAGAATGAGAAATATTCCCTATCAAGAAGCTATTGGAAGTCTTCTATTTGCGGCACAAGTTTCCAGACCTGACATAGCTTATGCTATAAGTAGCTTGAGCAGATTCAACAACAACCCAGGAATGGCGCACTGGGCAGCTGTCAAACGTGTTTTCAGGTATCTGAGAGGTACATCTTCGTGGAAGCTTCAGTTTGATGGCAATGTTAGAGGATCTTTGCATGGATTTTGTGATGCTGATTGGGCTAGTGATCCGGAAGAACGTCGTTCAGTCACTGGATACATTTCTATCAAATGTGATGGTCCCATATCATGGTGTACCAAGCGTCAACCTACTGTGGCTTTGTCAACCACTGAGGCTGAATACATGGCAATGTCAGCAGCAGCACAGGAAGCATTATGGTTAAAAGGACTAGCTGGGGAGATTGAGCGTTCTTCAGGAAACCCTACTGAGATTTTTTGTGATAATCAAGGTGCAAGAAATCTTGCGCTAAATGGAGTTTATCAAGCAAGGACAAAACATATTGATGTTAGGCATCATTTCTTGCGAGAAAGAATTGAAACTAAAGAGTTGTCTTTCACATATGTGCCTACCAACAAGATGGTTGCAGATTCCTTAACTAAGGCTCTTGATGCAAGGAAGTTCAAAGAATGTGTCAATGGCCAGGGACTGCACAAATAAGGAGGGTGTTGGATATAATTTGTGTGATCACTGAACATAGTGTAGTAGTGTTTAGGTGAATTGTCACTGGTGTTATGATTATGTCTATTATTCTCGCTTGCTATTCAATTTAATTTAATGCTAAAGAAAATATTGTGTTTGTATTCATCTGTATAAAATAATATATGCCGTTGTTTGATACAAAAGTGTGTCAATCATTATACCTACAAGTACCAGAAATCCCCCTTGTTAACAGACTACTTAGAAGCAACTGCTGATATGTATTATAATGCTTGAGGGATACACTCTTAAAAACACTTGAGGGATACACTCTTATATTTTTGAGCATCTCTGTAAATCTTAATTTAGGATTCTTATGGAAAATTGAATTTTCAAAATAAGTACAAGCTCTACCAGGAATGACATTTAGAATTTTGATATCTAAAGATACTTTCCTCTTTTACAAAATAACAATTTTGTATTTTTGATCTCACTTATCTTTCATAATTTTCCGTCCAAAATTAAAAAAAATAATAATAAATATCAGCAGATTCTTTTGAGTTACTTTCACATCTTGTTACTTTGTTGTCCTGTATGTAAGTATTCTTCAAGAATTTGAGAGATGTTATTTTTAGACCAAGAATTTTTTTTTATTAGGAATGATTTTTTGCCGTATTTTCAAATTTTTAGTTATTTTGTCCTCTTGTAACACCTATCCGGGGAAATGCTGTTTGTATCTGGGGACTGTTGACCTAACCTTTGAGCCATAAAAATTCGTTTGACGAGCCACCAGGATCGCGAGGATTTTCGTTTTCTCTTTTAAAATGCTAGATCTTTTTTTTAATCACACATTTGGCTTTGTATGGCTGTTCTGCCAATTCTTAGTTAACAATTGACTCAAAAATGATGAGCAGTATTTCAGACTGTGCCACAGTATTTTGATCATTGGACTTTTCCAATGGCCAGAATTATCTGCTACAACCGGTTTACTCAAAAAATTGCTGAGAATTCAGAAAGGCATCCATCGTAAATAGACGTTTCTGTCAAAAACGAAATAAAAAGCATTAAAAATCATCCCGATGTATGGACGTAACAAACATTTGGGCATATCAAAAATAACTTTGTGGGAAAAAGGGAGCAGAAGAGAAAGAGTATTTTCACAGTACTTTTTTCACCACCTGTATAAAAGAAGTTTTTGAAGTGAAGTGAGCTTTGAAAATTTTGTTTGAAGCATCGTTCGTTTCCCGAAAAAGTAGCATAGCATCGCCAAAACCGCATCTCTCTATCATCACTCATAACCTGCTTTTTCTGTGTCACAGAATGATTTTGAAAGAGTTGCGTTTTGGACACTCCTCCTTTCTCAGCTATCCGGAAACTTAAAATCCATTGGTGTGATCAGTTTACTTCAGTTATTACTTTTTTTGAAATATCAGCCTAGTTTACACCGATAACTCGTTTAGTTCGGTCCGATAGGACCAAGTGGGTGGAGATAGTACGGTAGGACCAATGCTTGCTTCTCGCTCGTTTACACCGTCTCGCAACGCGTGAACTAAATGAGTACGCGCAAAATTCGTCAAATGTCAAAAACAAATCGAAATTATTTATCCAACACAATTCGTAACCAAAAAAACATAAGTAAGTACGTTCACATTGCCTTAGAAAATCAGACACAATAATAACAATCAACATAACCTCATAATTTTGATCCAGATCGAACCAAATTTAGTTCGGTACACCTGCTGGCGAATACCGAACCCTTGAGCGGACCAGCTTAGTCCGCAACTGTTTACACCATTCGAACCAAATATTTGGTTCTGATATAGTTCGGATTTAGTACTTGGTCCGGGGACCAAGTTGTTGGTGTTAACTAGGCTATTGACCAATTTTTAGTTGTTTTTTTTTTTAAATGGGGCAACCCACATATGATATTTACCAAAACATTGATTCGTCTTTTTACAGGCTTCTCAAAAATATAATCTATTATATTATAATATAGTCTATTTTGATTAATCACGACAAAAATTCTAATTTTCATAATAATTCGCAATCAAAATTTTGCAGTAGAACACGAAAACCAACGATGTTTTGTTATTGTTCACTTGGTTACTGTTCTCAACTTTCATGTGTATGAAGTACATTCGCGACTATGACAGAAAACCAGACTTGAAAAATACGATTAGCCCAGTAAGGAGGTACGTATGATCGAAAACTGTCACGAACACAGTTTTTTTTTCCTATGCGTTTTGTGGTGCTGATCACGAATCCGTTTTTATCATACAAATTTTTTATCGGGGTCACCCCTTTTTGGGGCTGGAAAGTTGTCAAAATTTATATTTTCATGTTTATCTCGGCAGGGGTAGATTTTATCTCAAAATTTTTAATATACAAGATGTATAAAAATATGTGCTCGTCAAAAAAGGTATCATATGTTTTTCTCCTATCAACAACCCTCACGAAGTTATTGACCGATGAAGTAGATGTTAAAAAAAAAATCCATTTTTCTCTTAGCGCATGAATCTACTACATCGTAGAAAGCCCCAAAACTAGGTGTAACATCATTTTGGACTCGGGGCCCCATTGTGGTGGAGCCCTATTGTGGGGCCCTGGTACCAAAACGAAGTGGGGCCACACTATGAGGCCAAGAGGCCTTCGGAAGTGGAGAAAAGAGTTAAAATAGCATATATATCATATCTTTTTTTTTAACCTCTACTTCATCGGTCAATAACTTCGTAAGGTTTGTTGATAGGAGAAAAACATATGATACCTTTTTTGACGAGCACATATTTTTGTACATTTTGTATTTTAAAAATTTGACAATAAAATCTACCCCTGTCGGGATAAACATGAAAATATAAATTTTCACCCCTTTCCAGCCCCAAAAAGGGGTGACCCCGATAAAAATTTTGTATGATAAAAACAGATTCGTATTCAGCACCCAATAACGCATAGGAGAAAGAAAAAAAACTGTGTACGTGATAGTTTTCGATCATACGTACCTCCTTCCTGGGCTATGAAAGGTGGCAGAGAATAACGATCAGAGTCCCTTTTATAAAAAATGCGCCATCATGAAGCTTTATCAAAACAAAATACAATCACCATTTACTCCAGTGTTGCACGGAGGTTTTTGTGGTTAAACGGTTCCAGTACCTTATTCCAGTAAATTGACCAGAAATACGCTTATCTATATAATTTCATCATTCGACTTGGTATCTTTATTTTTACAGCATATAAGTTTATTGTTAGTGTTCAAAATAATGGATTCGAAACAGAAATGTGGGTAGGTATTTTATTTATGAAAAAAAAGTACCAGTTTATTCTTGAATGCCAGCCTTTAACAAATGTGTCGAACATAATTAAAAATCAAGTTATTTTCCTTGAAAACTAATATGAAATATTTTTCCATATCAGAAAAACCAGCACTGGAATAATGTCTACATGAGGGAAGCACCAAGATCCAGGCTAGATTTTAGTTATTTGCTCCAGTAAATAGAAGTGTTCTCTATTCGCTGGACTGGAATCATTAAGCCGTGGTTACATGGAGCCAGTAACTTATCCAAGTCACCAAAGTCCAGTACTGGATTTTAGTACTTGCTCTGTGTAGACAGGTATTTTTTACTGAGATTTAGTGCCGGTTTTGGCACTGTTTCCAATCCCGCGAATAGAAAGCACTTCTATTTACTGGAGCAAGTTACTAAAATCTAGCACTGGATCTTGGTCTCATGTAGACATTATTCCAGTGCTTGAATCCAGTGTGGGTTTAACTGACCTGGGAAAACATTCTATGTAACGTTTTCAAGAAAAATAACTTGTTTTCAATTATGTTCGGCACATTTTGTTAATTGCTGGGATTCAAGAATACACTTACTTTTTTTTCATAAGTTAAATACCTTTTTCTACAGCCGTGCGGAAAATTCAATTTTCCGCTCCGATATCCGTGTGGAAAATCAGATTTCCCGCACAAGTGCGGAAAATTTTTTCCGCACGACATTTCCGTGCGGATATGTCAAAATTAACAATATCATAAGCAAACAGCAACCAGGTTTCCAGGTAACTATGTTCGCTTAGTTACACATTTCGACATTCATTATTTTTATTTGTCATAAGTTGCATCAGAAACTTTTAAATTACGAATTATATCCTTATTTCCGCACGTCTGTAGAAAAACTATTGTACCTAACACTTGCGGAAAATGTTTTTCCGCCCTCGGCTGCTTCACCGAACTCCGCTACGCGTCGGTCGGTGAACGGCAGACTCGTGCGGAAAAACTAATTTTTCGCACTTATTAGGTAAATAGCTATTTTTACTGTTTCGAATCCATTATTTTGAACTCTAACAATAAACTTATATGCTGTAAAAATAAAGATACTAAGTGAAATGATGGAACTAAATAAGCGTATTTCTGGTTAATTTACTGGAAAAAGGTACTGGGACCGTGTAACCCCAAAAACTTTTTAAAGCACTAGCTTTAAGTACTGGATTTTGGTAACTTTTACAAGTAACTGGTTCCGTGTAACCCCGGCTTTAAGTTCATAGTAATAAGAATGTCCAAGCGGCATCTGAAATGTAGCCGATTTAAAAAAAAAAAATTTTTTTTTTTTTTTTCAGGATGACATACATGTTACAACAATTTGAGAAAAAGGTGTTTGTATCACAATTGACTATGGCCGGTTATGTAAGGAGTATTATAAAATATGAAAATATGTTAGATATGTCGTACTATAACATGTGCTCAAATTGGCTAATTTTAATTCTAAGATTGGCTTTTTTAAATGTTCATTCGGTTCCAATTGACAATTTTTTTATTTGAAACTGACAACTTCAATGATCCTAACACTATGAAGTTTGCTTGACGAAGGGTGTTCAAAATACACTTTTCAAAAAGTGTTTCAAGAGTCGTTTCGGTTTTTTTTTGCAATACAGGGTGTTACTTAATGGTATGTCATAATTTTAAGGGAGAGTTCCTTGATAGATGTTAAGTAGAAAAGGTCATATGAACTTGGGTCTTGAGATGCTTGGATTTCAAGATTCAGGGGGTTAAGATCTATTTTATTTTCAGTTTTTAATACATTTTCCAAAGACGGTTTCAGATATTGAACTGAATCTTCCCACAGGATATTATGGTATAGGAACACACTTTTTTTATTTTTTCATTTTTATTTTATTTTATTTTATTTTATTTTATTTTATTTTTTTTATATCTTTTTTTTGACCCAAGTTTATATGGCCTTTTCGACTTAAAATTTATCTAGGAACCCCCCTTTACCCTGTATACTAAAAATGGTCTGATTTTCTGCCATATTCGCAAATTTACTTCATACTCACGAAAGTTGAGAACAGTTAACAAGTAAACATCATTAGTTTTCATGGCCTGCTGCAAAATTTTGATTGCGAATTAGGTAAATTGGGATTATATTGCTTTTTTCATTGATGAATGATCTTTCTAGTTTGGTTTTTTACAGAGGGTGCACAAACATGAGAAATAAAAGTACCTAGTTAACTTTTCATAGATTTTTCAGATTCAGGGTTGTTGTAGGAGACACTCAAAATGAAAGTTTTCTGCGTTACATTTCGAAATCGATGATCATAATCTCTATACTTCATGCGTATTTTTATACTTCGTATTTTAGTAAACAAATTACGGTTTGATTTTTTTTGAAGGATAACAGTTATCTTACAGTATTCTTTTTTCAGGCCAATCCCTTGTCGTATGGGCTATTTCTGAAGGACGTCAAGCTGCTCGAGCCGTCGACGAATTTCTTAATAACGGTAAAACAAGCCTACCAGGTCCAGGTGGAATTATTCAACCCAATCTGCAAGTAATTCCTTGCTCGGTTTGAATGTAGGATGATAAACTCATCGGTATTCGACAAAAATCTCATTGCTTTGACAAAAAAGATGATTTTGATCGTCGAGTACTGATAAATTCACAGTTGTTGAAAAAATGTTGGTTACTATTTGGGAATATGTACTTAATGTCGTTATTCGGAAATGTCCATATTTGACTGTTAGAACTAAATAGATATTTATGACATGAAAATATATTACTATATTGAGCTACAAAACTAGAATTATGTTTTCAGATGAAATAATTAGTATAAAATATCACTGCTTACAATTTTTGTGATGTGCAGTCCGCCAAAAATGTGCTTTATAGTTTAAAGTGAATGTTTGTTGTTTATCACAGCCTGTTGATTTCAAGAATAAGTAGGTTTGCTGTCAAAGATCCGCATGATTTCATTTACTCTAAGCCTCACGAGTTATAGAAACATTTTAAACGTAACAAACATGTATTTTTAGCTCCAGACTTTTGAAGCTATACTACCTTATTTTCACATTTCATCAAAGCCCTACATAATCCAACTATTGTTCGCTTTTCAGATTTTACGAAGTATGTAGCTTCCAAACATATCTTTTAATAGTTGCTTAGATACTTATCTCTGAAACCATTATAGCCGTTAATGAAGACAATAACTCGTTGAAATGTGATGTGAAGTGACTGTTAAGGTAGATGACGCTAGAATAGAATATAGAATTCAAAAAGGGAAAGGTTCAATAAAATTATATTCTAAATTATTATAGAATTCCAGGTGAATAAGCCCGTTCTCAGGGCTTTATTCTGATGAAGAATAACCGATGGATTACAAGTTGGAATACTATGATTTATGCATAGAATCGAAGTTTTTTTTTGCGAAGATAACTCATATTTTTGAGTCTAATAATTTTGTTTTTGATAGTTTAATTTATGTGATTATTTATTCAAAATTATTGTTCTCTATTTGAATGAGTAATTAGCTCTCAAAACATACTTTCTATTCTCAGATCAATTGTGGGTATGAGTATTATTATTTTATAATTAGTTTTATAAATGATTTGTTTTTTATTAAAAAATCTCTGTTGTGTTTGGAATCGAAATGTTTTTTAAATTTGCTATGTTTATTGAAAGAGTTTATATTTTGAATTGTATTTTATGAAACCAATATCAATATGATATCACTTCATAAGAATGAAAAGTGCATCTGATTTGTTTTCGGAATTTGACGAACCAAACTGAATGTGGCATAGCATTTCTCTTGTTACTATTGTTCTGACAACTATTATTTTCCTTTCGAAAATGAAATTCAAATGTTTATTCGTTCATATTTAAAATTGAAATATTTTTTCCGAAACCTTTCTTCCAGATGCACTTGACTTGATGAATGTTCTATTATTCCAAATCGTCATAAACCGATGAAATAGTCAATATTAAAAATAAATGTTGTTGATGCATTGTATTGTTTTCTTTCCAAGTTGTTTCAACTTATACAGGGTGGACATCAACTAACAGAAAAACTCGCATATTCTGACTGGTAAGGAAAACTAATAAATGTTTTAAAAAAATTACTATTTTTATTAAAGTAATGGCATGGATATATTTTTAAATGGCAACCGATATTTTTCATGGCGTCTTTTAAACTGTGCGCCAAATCAAGTTGAAGCATAATTTGACTCTGACAACTTTTTTGTATATTTATGGATTTTGGTGATTTTTGAATACGGTCTGGATTACATTCTAAAATTGAGCTTCCAAATTTTGGCCCGGACCGGAGTTACGACGTTTTTATGAAATTGATGCAATGAAGCTCATTACAAACACGAACCGCGCTACTTACAGACCAACTGATAAATTTTTTAAGAAGGGTATTTGTATTTTGGTTGTGAAATTAATAAAAAAAAATCACATATATGTTTTGCAAATTTTAATCACCACACTGTATTCTAAGTGGTTTGAAACCTGAAATAATACAAGTTTTGGTGACCAACGAAGTACCTGCGGTTGTTATATCGAAAGAAAATCTACGTAAATTGTAAAATAATAATTAATATTCAGTTTTATTCGATTTTGTAACATTTATTAAACATTACCTTGTTTCCAAGGCTTCCAAATAATACTATAAATTTCAAAACATGGAAGAAATGATATGTTTTTTAAGGTGTTGGGTATGTTATACAGCGTGTGCCCAAATAAGTTAACAAATGGAAGACTTTTTAGCGAAAAAAGAACTTTCATAAGTTTTGCCAGCAAAAAAAACTTGATTCGTCCAGAAATTATGTATTTTTCTATTTATGGGGAGCGTTAACAAGTCCTTGGAATGTTAAAAAAAAGTGGAATTTCAACATGATTTGAGTATATATGTGATTTTGAATAATTTTTTTAATAAAATGTTCTTTGAAAATTGAAATTAGAGGTAGTTTACGCCTAGCTAAAATTAACGTTTTTGCAATTTTTGACTACCCCGTGTATACAAAGTACTTGATTTCTGAATGAATCATGTTTTTTTTTGAAGCAAAACTTTTTATGTAACCTACTTTTTTCGGTAAATCGATAATAAATAAGTTTTTCATTTTTCCAACACACCCAGATGTTTTGAAAGACTACAGTAAAACGCAACAGGGACCGCTCCCGTGATTGGTAGATTGGTTGACATAGATGGCAACATGGTGATCGCCGAATTAACGATATTATCAAATTTGTGTTTAATGTTGAATTAGACATGAGTTAAGGTTAGATTTGGTTGGTTTGGGTGAGCGACATCCTTATTGTTTGATAATGCGTTCTACTGTCTTGTTTTGAAACCCCCTGTTTATGTGATTTTTTTTTTAAATACATCATCGGAGCTCTAACTTACGCACCAAAAAGTAACAAGAAAAGTTACCCAGAAAAATTGTTCCTGACTCTACGTCTGTTCAAAGGCAACCTCGACCATCTCTACTATTTGTGTTTTTCTTTTATTATTTCTAATCATTAATAGTTGTACAGGGTATAGTCAGATTAGAGTTAATAGTAACTGTATCTCAAAATTACCAAAATAATAGCTTGAAAAATATTTTCATCTTAAACTTTTAAAGTCTTTTTTTACTGAAATCCACCAAGTCAATGTCAAAAAAACATATTATTATGCTTTTCAAAGTTAAACCTTATCCGAGAAAGATAGTGGTGGGGGTTGATTCAATGTGTTTTTTCTTAATAAACAATTATAATTCCCAAACGACTTTACAGACTTTAACAAATCTGGTCTTGTTGAGGAAAGCATTTATTGTTCCATCAAACACATTTTACCTGTCACATGTTTAGTTCTTCTTGATGCCGCTAGAGCGCGTTATTTGATGTGATTACAGAAAAAATCAAAATTCTCTAAAAAATTTAATACGATAGGTAGTTTTTTTTTATAGAAATGTAGTAAAATGATACCGTAATAGACTAGGGAAAACCGTTCTCGCCTTTTTTTTTAATGAGAAAACATTCAGGTATTATTAAAAAATTATAAAGCTATGAAGTTTGATTATTGAATTGAATCTTGAAAAAGGGCAAACTAATAAATTAACAATGAATAAAATAAAAGTAAAAGTAAAAATTTTCTTTTCCGTTATTTGAGGCTAGGAATAAGATATCAAGATACGGTTTGCACAAGCCTATTTGAGTATCATTCCACTACATTTTTTTTATATAAATAGTAATATCATTGATTTGATTTTTTTTTTGAATTTTGCAATTTTTTGTTATTATATCGAAAAACTCGATCTAGCGGCATCAATAAGAACTAGACATGTCACAGATACGATACCTAGCTTTGATGGACCAATCAACAAACAACCCCCACCACTTTATTTTGATAGATACGTGAAAAAGTGTTGATCAAAAATTACTCGGATAAGGCTCATCTTTAAAAAGCATATCAGGTATAAACATATGTTTTTGGCACATATACTCTGTGGATTTTAGTGAACAATCACTTTAGATGTATATGCTGAAGGTTACGCCCCTGGCCATCATCTTGCAAATCTGAAAATATTTTCCACGGTCGTCTTTTTGCCACTTCAGTCACAACATTTTTTACCGCAAGTCTTTACGATGAATAGTTTTCGAGATACTGTACAGCACTATGCATCCTTATCTGACCACCCTAGTACACAACCACTTGCCACTTCTATAGAAAGCTGTGACCGTAATATACTGATGTATTCTGGAGAGTCCCAATGTTGATTTCACTAAGTACACATTCGCCATACCCTACGTTGGACCAACGAGACTAACCGTGTGGATATCCGAATGTGCAATGTGCACACTTGCCAAACGTTCCTTGATCTTTGGTCCCCAACATTGACACTAACATTGGCTTGAGGGTCAATTACATTTAGCGATTTCACTTGCTAGTAGCTAGCTAGATTGGCAATCGCGACAAAACTATCTTAGTCTAATAACAGACTCGCCGCTCGCTGTGCTGTTCAAGTTTAAACCAGAGAAATTGTCGCCTGGTTGAGGCTTAACGTCGGCTCCACACATTGGACAAAACTGCGCTGTCCCAATGCGTGGATTAACAAAATAGCGTTCCCGTTGGGGGTACCCATCCATGGATCGGTTTTATCGAAAAAGATCAAGGAAATGGCCTCGTCGTTCGTCTTGCCGTTCACACTTATTTGTTGACAAGGTGATTCCATATTCAGTCTTCGTTCATTTTGAAAAGCTGCTTTTGAGCTTAACTAAACTCCTAGGTTTTGTCATACGGAACTACCGGCACTTTACTGACATTGGAACCATTGGGAGAGGATTTTCATTTCTCAAAAAAAGAGATAAGATGTATTTTTCGTATGGGTTTCAGAGAGAGTTGTAAACCAATATTTATAGAACATAGAATCATGTCATTCCCTTGTATTTATTGTATATACAGGGTGTTTCCTAACCTCTGTGATAAAATGAAACGGGTGATTCTTCGCTTAATTTTAAGACGAAAATGTGGTATAACTTTTTTTCGAATTTCGCTTTGTTTCCAAAATACAGGGTGTTTAATTTTTTTTTTTATTACTTTTTTATTTTTAATTAATTTATCTTTCACTCGATTTTGTTGAAGTTTGGTAACGGTATTTATAGTGATAACGGGCTCATTTTGCCATGAACAAATAAAAATTATCGAATACAGTGGCGTCCCGAGCGGCACTTCAACCAATATTATTGGGAAAAAAATGTACGCCACTGGCTTTTTGTGTCATTTTCATTTTTTTCTCAGGTTATTCAACTAAAAACGCAACTTTTTGATCTCTTAAATTTTTATCGTTTCTTGCGTAATTTTTTAGATAAACCACTTTATTGCATGTCTCTGGACTACACAAAAATAACAATATGATGCAAAGTAGGCTTTTTGCTTCGATCCATGGCAACCACATTATTTGATTTCTTCATGACATTTGCCTACTGTATGAAAGTTTCCAATAATGTATTTAAGTAACTATTGTTTTTCAATTTATTCGTAATAAATTACGTTCTCTTCATAATGGCTGAGTTTACCAATCAAGAAATGGCTCAAATGCATTTTATGTATGGTTTAGCGGATGGAAATGCCCGAGAGGCGAGACGTTTGTATGCAGAACGTTTTCCTAATAGACAAGTACCATGTTCGGCAACATTTACAAGGTTACATCTCCGGTTAGAGGAAACAGGTAGTTTTGCAAAAAGCCAAATAGGCGGCCGACCACTTACGGTTAGGACCGCCCAACTTGAGGTAGAAGTCTTGATCATGGTATAGAAGAATCTCCAAACATGAGTACTAGGAAAATTGGAAGTGAATTAAATGTGAGTCACAAAACAGTCTGGAGTATCTTAAAAGACTATTTACTCTATCCTCACCACATACAAAGAGTACAAGCTTTGTTGCCCAGAGACTTTCCAGCTCGCGTTGATTTTTGTAACTGGTTTCAAGAAATTTCTTTACGAGTACC
Organism: Orchestes rusci; assembly: GCA_958502075.1. Classification (NCBI taxonomy): domain Eukaryota; kingdom Metazoa; phylum Arthropoda; class Insecta; order Coleoptera; family Curculionidae; genus Orchestes; species Orchestes rusci. The sequence continues at coordinate 11,293,964 of OY293310.1, forward strand.
TCATTTTTCGGCAAAAGTACTATTTACCGATGAAGCCAATTTTTCTAGAGATGGAATAATGAATTTTCACAACAACCATGTTTGGGCAGAAGAGAATCCTCATGCTATCGTCAAAGGACATCACCAGTATACATTTTCATTTAATATTTGGGCAGGGTTTATTGGAGATGTCTTAGTTGGACCGTATTTTTTCCCAAATCGACTTACTGGTGAGGTCTATTACAACTTCCTTAGAGATGAATTACCCGAATTGATGGAAGCAGTGCCATTAAGAACGCGATCTCTATTGTGGTTCATGCATGACGGCGCTCCCCCTCACTTTGCAATTTGTGTTCGAAATTATTTAGATCAGCAATATCCTGATCGTTGGATCGGCAGAGGAGGACCTCACCCATGGCCACCACGTTCACCGGATCTGAATCCATCAGATTTTTATTTTCGGGGACATCTTAAGCAACTTGTTTATAGCACTCCCATTCAATCCGAAGAAGACCTACGAATGCGTATTATTAATGGATTCAATACGATTTTCGCCAGTCCCGATAATTTTTATTTGTTCATGGCAAAATGAGCCCGTTATCACTATAAATTAATTAATTAAAAATAAAAAACTGATCAAAAAAAAATTAAACACCCTCTATTTTGGAAACAAAGCGAAATTCGAAAAAAAGTTATACCACATTTTCGTCTTAAAATTAAGCGAAGAATCACCCCTTTCATTTTGTCACAGAGGTTAGGAAACACTCTGTAGAACGTTATTGTATACAAAGAAAAATCAACCGCAACTGCAAAAAAAATCCGATTTACATAGCTATGAAACTCGCGGTAGAGATTTATTTGTCTATGAGAAGTATAGTTCGTCAAAATATAAACATTGTGCAGTCTATGCAGGTAAAAAATTTGTCTACATTTTGCCAGTACCGATAAGAAACTTGGAATTTGATTTATTCAAAAAGAAGATAAAAGAAATGTTGCTGGATAAATGTTACTATTCTGTTAGGGAATATTTAGAATTTAGAAGATATTTTGTAGATTTCATGCATCATATGGATATTATTGAGATGTCTACATTTACTATGTAAATCTTAAGACCTAATAAAGAATATGAAAAAATATGAAATAAGACTTCTCTACAATGCATTTGTCCGTTCCAAGGTTGAGTATGGCTCTCTGATTTGGAATCCAATTTACGACTGTCACGCACCAACGCAATAGAGTTCATTTCTGAAATATTTGATGTTTAGAGAGGACTATACACTGTCCTCCCTCCCGGGAAGAGGCTTTGATCACCAATCAATCTTGTCTCGCTATGGTCATGGTCATGGTAGAAAGAACATTCTACCAAGGCTATGGTGAAATATCATTTTAGAGGTCAGTGAATATCACTAGAGAAGCGTAGAGATTCAAACTCCATAAAATCTCTGCATAAGCTCCTGCAGGGTGAGATTGATCGCTTGGGCGATTGCAGTTTCGTGTACCTCGACTTGGAACCCACTTTTTTTATGTGCAAAAACTTTAACCTTGTCAGTAATTCTTGCGATATCCACCTCAACTCCATCAATTCCATCCTCAATACCTTCCTAAATCAAAAATCTTCATGTTAATGCTTGATCTGTATGTGCATGCTTTAATTGTTATTCATATTATATGTTTTTATTTCATTTACTACCTTTTTTCTATTATGTTTATAATAATTACTGCAGCATTTGTGTATCTGGAATTTCCTGTAATTGGGTAATAACCTGTTGGAAATAAACGACTATTATCATTATTGTTCTCATTGGTTAGTCTCAAATTTTCCATGTGGTAAAAGGTAATGAGGGCTTTCGCAAAACTCACACCTTGTTGACTATTTAACGATTTTCCTTACTATCCGACATGTTTCTAGGATCACTGATTTTTCATTGTCCGTTATTAGTTGTAGTGGTATATTGTGTTTCTTGAATCCTGCGGGTAACTCCGGTGGTATGAGGCCAGTGACTGAGATGATTACGGGGAGAATGAGGACTTCTTCCATTTTTCACATTGATTTCATTTCCTCAGCTAGGTCCGTGTATTTTCGTATTTTCTCTGTTATTGTCTTCTGTATGTTGTGATCCAGAGGGTGTGCAATATCTATTAACGTTGTGATTTTGTTGATTTTGTCTATTAGTGTTATGTCTGGTCTATTGTTTATAGTTGTTTTATCAGTTTTGATTCCTCGGTCCCAGTATATTTTATAATTTGGGTTCTCGTTGACTTGGTCTGGTAGTGTGTATTTGTAGTACGGCTCTTCTATTGTTTTTATGTTATGTTTGTGGAGTGGGTATTTATGGAGGATATTGGCTGTCAGATTGTGCCTGCTAAAGTATCTTTGTAAGCTGTGTATTTGAATGTTGTGTGCTAATTCTATATTGACTAGGCCTCTTCCTCCTTGTTTCCTAGGTAGGTATAATCTCTCAACAGCCGAGTTTGGATGTAGGGCTCTATTATCCGTGAGGATTTTTCTTGTCAGTCTGTCGAGTGCTTGTACGTCTGTTATGGTCCACTGTATGACTCCGAATGAGTACGTTAATATCGGTATTGCCCAGGTATTTATGGCTTTGATTTTATTTTTTGCATAAGGTTGTGTATGCATGACTTTTCTTAATCTGTTCGTGTATTTGTTTTCTATGGTCTCTTTAATTTCTTTCGTTTTATGTGTGACTGTTTCATATACTCCTAAGTATTTGTATGTTTCGTTGTCAGGTAGTGTAGGGAATGATATGTTGTTAATTAGAAGCTCTATGTTGTTCGTTTTTGTTATTTTGCCTTTTTTCGCTATAATTGATGCGCATTTATCTAGTCCGAAGTTCATTCGTATGTCTTTAGAGAACGTGGCAGTGGTTTCTAATAGCGAGGATAGTTGATTTTCGTCCGGAGAATATAACTTTAGATCATCCACGTAGAACAGGTGTGAGATTTTGTAATCTTTTGTTGGACGGTATCCAATATTTGATGACTTTAAAAGGCTGCTTAGTGGGTTGAGTGCTAGGATAAACCATTTTGAGCTCCATGTGTCTCCTTGGAATATTCCTCTTCTGATTTTTATGTTATTAGTTTCAAGATCTATTTGGGGTAGAGTGAGTATTAATTTTGTTTCCCAATTTTCCATAGTTTGTTTCAGGAACCGTATGATGTTCAGATCGATTTTATAAATTTCTAAAATGCGAAGCAACCATGAATGAGGGATGGAGTCATACGCTTTTTGATAGTCTATCCAGGCAACTGCTATGTTTCTGCCGTTTGCTTCTGCTTGCCTCGTTATCACCCTGTCTATTATCAGTAGCTCTTTGCAGCCTTTTGCTCTTTTTGTAAATCCTTTCTGTTCTTCATGTTCGATTTTTTGCTCTGTGATATGTTTTTGTGATAATGTTGTAAATAGTGTTCAGGCATGTAATGGGTATGTAGTCAGATGTTTCCAGAAATAATTATAAATTTTATCTGGCCCTGGTGCCTTCCAGTTTGGCAGCTTCTTTAGTATGAGTTTCAATTCATCCGTCGTTATTTCATATGGTAGCATTGGCTCTACTGTCTCTGTTCTCTTTTGCTCGGTTTTGATCCACTCACCATTCTCGTGTTCCACTGGTTCTGACCATCGTGACTTCTAGTATTTTTCGACTTCTACCTGTTTTGGCTCTTTAATATCTTTTGCCTCCTCGTTTGTTTGTTCCAAATTTTTGTAAAAATGCTTTTCGTTTGATGTGAAGTTTATGTTGTCTTGTTTCCTTTTATAAGAGATGATGTACCTCTTCAATTTATTCATTCGTGTAAGATCACTATACGAATTTTACTTATTTTGTGTTCTTATCGTTTTTGCGATGGAGGCTTTTTGTTTGAATTTGTTTTGACTTTTTTATTATTTGGTTTATTTTTGTTGATTATTCCTAAGGTTTCTGTGATTGATATGGCCGTGATATACGTTATGTCTAGTAGATCTTCTACACTTTTTATGTCATCTTTGTATTTATTGATGTACTCATTATAGTTTTGGACTGTGCTCTTTGTGTTCCGGTTATATTCTAACCTAGGTAGACGTTTCCTGTAGCTGGGATCACTTCCTTTGTATAGTTACATATTTTTGTTAAATGTTTGTTCCATTTCTGTTAGTAACTCTTGGTTGTCCGTTCCGTTTGTGTTTGTTTTGTATGTATTCTTCAGCTGTATCGGTGTGTGTTTGATTTTTGTGAAAATGTGATTCGGTTTCAGTTGTAGTTGCGAGTTCATCCTCGCTTTGTGTTTCCTGTTTATTATTATTAGTATTATTATTATTATTTTCAAAAGTTCAAGTAAAACTGAATCTTTATTAGAAATGACCTTGTGTTGGACAAATGAATTGTTTGCAGATTTGAATCAAAAATATACTTGGTTGTTACGGTAAATGGAACGCAATTTCTTTTTCAGCCCTATTCTTGTTAGCCGGTACACAATGAAATGTCGTTGGTGCCTCCCATTTCTCTGGTTGGTGCAAATGCGTGGGCACTTTATTTAAACGCCTCACCAACATAGATAAGCTGGTCCAAAATTGAGTCTAAATAATATTGATCGGAACTAACAGTTTGTAAAAGTCAAATGTAAAAAATTCGATAATTTATGAATGGGGATGTTTTCTAAAAAACGCTCGGGCACATCGATTGATATTTGTGGTTATGCATTTTTTTTCAAAAAAAAAACATTTTATACAGGGTGTGTCATGTAGCAGTGGCTGATACCAACTTTCCTATTTTAAATAAAACAGCCATCACCTATACTTTCCAAATTTGGGATTCATTAGTAAATTCTTGACATATTTTCTATCTTTAACTGTTTTGGAAACATCAAAAGTGTTTAATGCAAAAATTAATATTACAAAAATTAAATAATCACATGTCAGAAATTCGCCAGGACACACTCAAAAATGAATAAGTTCTGAGTAGTGACACTGTCTATTTCTTAATATGATACAAAATATTGAAAAAATCAAAAAATCAAGTCCAAGTCAGACAATTTTTTAATATTTCCATATGAGAAAAAGCACACGCTGAAATGATTTTCACTCACTTTCTCATTATCAAGAACTAAATGGAACATAAGTATTGACTGTGTTCTAGCGAATGTATCTATTTATATTTTCAATAAATCTGAAAAGACTGAATATTTCCGGAATAGTTGAATATAGGTATAAGACATTGTATATGAAGTGTGTCTGGAATTTTCTGAAGAATGCAAAAATTGAATATTATTATACAGGGTGTTGTATTTAAAATAAGAAAGTTATATTGGTATGAGCTTCCAAATACGTCCCCATTAATTTGTCATCGAACTTATTCCATTTGGCTGATGAACATGCACTGTAAGGGTCCCATATGTTTGGAGCCGACGTAAGGATAAAATCTGTTCACACCTGATGACCATCAAAGATAACATTGATCGAAACGTTGTGTGACAAAAATAAGGTCAAGACAATGGAAATCCGACCATTCTCTTCAAACTGCTTACGAGTTGTTATTTGCATTTTGCGTATTTGTGTTTCTAGTGAAACATATGTGCCAGTTTCTCGTACACTTATCTATTATTAGGTTTGGATAGATCACAAAATAAAACGGCCTTATCAGATTAATATTAATCCTCATGCTATTTCTGTACTTGATCTGAAAAGATCGATCAATCGGTTTCCTAGCAACATAAGTTTGTATACAAATTGACGTTTCGCAGTGCAGTTTCTGAACGTCAATTTGTCAACAGATAATTGCTAACGAGATTCTTTTATACCAAGTTTTATTGATGGATTATTGAGGCCTATTTTCCAGTGTAATGAACTCGGTCAGTTCATCCAGCAGCATTTCTGGACGCAAGTCACTTGCTAGTGTGAATCCAGAAAATAGGTAAGGTCATTGGATTCCCTACAATAGAGATTTTTAGCTGGCAAAAAGATGTTCTTTATTAATCTAGTAGCTTGTCATTCAATTGGCTTTGAATAAAATATTAATACGATTGGATAAAGGAAACTAGTGAAATGATGAGTTTTACGATTATCCAATACCTACCTATTGATCTATGGCGTAGTAAACAAAATAGAATCGCACTGTTTTTACATTCACTTTAGAAAAATGATCGTTCAAAAGTGTTTTTGCTTCAGGACTAAGTCATGTGAGACAAGCTGCACATCCAACTCAACCTGTTTTTTCAAAAAAAGAAAACCCATGAATCCCTTAGCATATTCAATGCGTCCCGTATATCACAAAACCAACAACGTAGTGAAGCAACGAGTGATGTCAGCTAAGCTTTTGAAATTGAGACAGCTACAGAGTCAGCTTAATGACGCAAATTATCACTTGGCCGAAGTATCTCGAGAGAATCAGGTTTTGAAAACCCTTCAAAAACGTCAAGACAAAGCTCTGTCTTCTTATGAAAGCACCAAAGCTGATCTGCCTAGATTAATCCACTCGCACGAAGAAGATGTTAGAATTTTAATTGATAGAAATAAGAGCATCAAAAAAACTGTCAGAGAGCTAACCGGTCAGTTGAAACAACGGGATGAAGAATTGTGCAAAGCTAACGATCAACTGGTACATTTGCAAAGATTAAGTAAAAATAGAAATTTGGAAGAACGAGAGAAATTAATGAACAAACTTGAAGAATACAAAATAAAGCTTCAAAAAAGTGAGGAGCAAGTTGCTACTTTGAATAGAAAGTTGATGCTGGAAAGTAAAACTTCAAAGCAAAGGCTAAATGCTGAAATTCTGAAACAAAAACAATGTCAAAAGGAATTGTTACATTCGTTTGATGAGATTGACAGGCTGAGTGCATTGCTGGATGTAAGTATTGTGACATAACTTGCACTGCTGAAAGCATGATTTCATTTTTATTTTCAGGCCAAGGAAAATACAGTCCGTCCAAAAAATAGCTCAAGATTCAATAGATTGCATTCAAGAGATACTGAACGCTCATCAACTTTAAAGAAGTCCGAGTCAGCTACTCGAAACAAGAGTAATGAAAGACTAGTTTCACAAAACCCAGTAACCGAAGTTACATTGGAGCCACTCAATGGAAATGATCCAAATAAATTGAGCAGAAGTAAAGACAGTGGATTTAGAGCGCCTATCGATAACATAAGACAAAGGTAAAATATGGAAGGCAGAGCCAAAAGAAGCTACGTTAATACTTTTTAGGCTTTCTATTGGAGCTTTTGATCAAAACAGCTCTATCAATCTTAGCTCAGGTATTGAAAGTAGAGACACTTCGGCTTCAGGAAGTTTCAAAAGCAGACCAAGCAGTTCTACTATCAAATTGGAAAAACTGCCGGCATCGACGGTTAACCACCAGAAAACGTTGAAGGTTAAAGAAATGAGACAAGCCGAGTCATCCGATGATGATTTCGGATTGAAAGATGATCTTGGAAGCAAAGAATTGGTTGTTAGATATGACGCTAATTGCCAAGAAAATGATATGTACAGGTTAGTTACCACTATAAAAGAGTGTGATTTCGAAAAAATGTCATTTGAGAAATTTGGTTCTTTTATTGAGTCCTGTCTCATGTTAAAAGGAAAACCTCAATTTCAAAAACACCCTGTATAGTGGCTCTACTTATGAACCTCACAATAGCATTTTCAGAAGATAAGAATTTTGTAAATAAACAATGTGGGTATTCATACAGAGGTATACCAGGGTGTTACAAATTCGAGTGTATGCATACGGGTATCTAGTGAGCGAAACAAGGTCGGTTAAATTGTGGCAAAGTTGTGCAATTGCAGTCTCAAAAAAATATCGCTTCGAAACTTGGACAATTCCGAACACTGCCGGAGATTTCCGGCAATATTCGATTTTTTCGAAATTTTAATTTTGTCCTGGATTTATTAGAGATAATTGAAAACGAATTTCAAATTTTCATGTCCACTTTTTCTGCTCTTCAAGATAGCATGGTGGAAATTGAAATCCAACGTTTCGAGTGCTCGCAACCATCCTTAACTTTTTTTTTTCAAATACGAATACGAACCCAACTTTTTTGATTAATTTTTGAATAACTCTTTGCTTCCTGAAAATAATGATGTGTCACAGTTCCCATTTCGAAACAATGCAGAAAGTAAATACGAGAGTTATCAAAATCCTTAGTTGTTGATCTTTTCAGAACGCGTCAGGCGGATCGTAGTCATGGTAACAATAATGATTTGTGACTTTTTGAGCTTGAATAAAGAAGCTTCAGGTTTTGAAAATTCTAAAAATAAAGAATTTTAAATTGAAAAAAGTCAACAAAAAAATTCAAAAGAAAGTAAAGCGTGATGCATCATTATTTTCAAGGAGCAAAGAGTTATTTTAAAATTGATAAAAAGGGAGGGGTCGTATTTGAAAAAACAATTGACGCTTGCAAGAATTCGAAACGTCGGATTTCAATCTCGACCATGTTATCTTGAAGAGCAGAAAAAGTGGCCATGAAAATGTGTGATTCGTTCTCAATTATCTCTTGAAATAAATTCAGGACAAAATAAAAAAGGATTTAGAAAAATCGGTTATTGCCTGATATTCGGAAGTATTATTTTGAGATTCAATTGCCCAACATTGCCTCGATTTAACCGACCTTGTATATCTTACGGAATACGGGATTCCCATGCATACACTCGAATTTGTAACAATCTGTATAGCTAGGACCAATCATAGATGTTTTATGAAAAAATTTGAACCCACTGCTTTAAAAATTTAACTTTTGGTTTTTTTGCTCTTCGAGCAATAGTGTTAAGTGTCGGTAACACCACAGGAGAAGATACACATATGAACCATTCATTTGGGTATAGTTTGCTCGAGTCCTGTATAACAATCATATCAATACATTTTGTAAAAATCATAACTTTGTGAGCAAAGGAAACGCCTTGATTTTTTTGTAAATTGCTCAAGTAATAATGGTCATCAATCAAGTTTCCAGGTAAAAGATCCATGAAACAGATAAGAGAGATGAGAAAAAATCAAAAAGTCTCTTCACAAAAATTCTTTAATTATCCTGCGAGGTTCCGGCTTCATGCCATTATCAAGAGCATATGAAGTCATAATATATCACAAATTATTAGAGGGCGCGAACATCACAAATATAATGGTCAGAAAATAAAACAAAAATTCAGTTAACTTCCACATGGCACTAGCTAAACACAAGATCTTGTATTTATTTTCAGTCTTGACCGTTATTTGTTGTAATGTTTGCGCCCTCTAATAATTTGTGATAAATTATGAGTTCTTATGCTCTTGATAATGGCATGTAGCCGGAATGCGTAAAGCAGGATAATTAAAGAATTTTTCTGAAAAGACTTTTGGATTTTTTCTCATCTCTCTTATCTGTATTAAAAGTAATAAAGTTTCATTTATATAGATTGAGTGACCACAATCAGGATGAGAACAATGATAAAAATGAGAATGTCCAGTTGATTGAAAATGAGAAAAAATCTGGAGAATGCTCTGAAGAAGATTTTTACGAGAAAGTCTGCAGAATTAAACGCGATAAGAAAAGAGAAGACTTTGAATTGGATAAAGTTCAACGTAATTCAAAAAAGAATGGAGAAGAAACAAATATATCAGAGTGTGTGAGATCTGAAAAGGATATTGAGCAGTTGGCAGAAAAACTGGATGAAGTCATACAGAATGCAGTGAAAAATTCGAAAGAAGCTTTTGATAATGATTTAAGTAAGTAATTTATGTAAGTGGAGTTGAAGTACTCAAGTCAGATGTCAAATGGGTTTTGGTGAAAGTACTTGAGTTCTCAGCGATTGTTAAAGTGTCTTTTCGAAAAAATGGAAATAGTATATTATTTTATATGGAGGAAAAGTGGTACTTGCTCTCTATTATCAGCCTCACTTCGTTCGGCTGCTTAACACGAGCGCGTCATGAAAAGTAACTTTTCATCCAAATGAAATATGCAAGTTTTTCTTCAAATGTCGACAAATTTATAATTTATGCAAAAACATCATGTTTTCAATTTGCCATGAATATAGCTTTGGGCGGCGGCGCCAGGCTCACGTTTTCGTTGTCCTGGTTACTTTCCCTTCCGGCCACGGCGGAGGAAAAGTAGAACTTTGCGGCCGGTACTCAGTCGAACAATGTCCGTTTTACTGACGTTTAAAGAAAAACGTTTATTTAATATCTTAACCCCAGAGTCAGATTGTATTGAGTCACATTTTCCGAACTTCACAGGAGAGCGAAACAGATGTGCAAAGATTGCATCGACTCAATTTTTTTACCAAGTGAGGAACATACGGGTGTCCCAGATCAACTGGTCACTACTTATACAGCGACTAGAGGAACCATGAATAAGAAGTTTGAGGTTGGAAACCCATGGCCGGAAGTACCCTGTTTCCTAGATACAGGGTGTACAAGTTTTTCAAAAAAAAAATGAATATCTGAATCTATTTTTTAAACAGCTCAACCGAATTTGATGAAATTTTCAAGGTTTAAATACTAGATGTATTGCATGTATTTGAGTATTTGAAAAAACATGTGTGCACTATTTTTCAAAAAAAAAAATGGTATGATATAATTTTTTCAAAACAATATTTCTTTCCAAAACTTCGTTCAATCTCCAACAAAATAGTTGTCCTGACTTTTTTCTCTCCGACTCACCGTTTTCAAGTAAAAAAATAAAAACCATACTAGTGTCTTTCAAAGCGTTGATGAGCAATTTTGGTAAGAGTAGGAAATCCTACTGTTCTACTCGTCGGAGAGATAAAACTCAAGAGACGTTTTTCCTTGGAAATTGAATTAGTATTATGAAAGAAAACAAAATTTTGTCCCAAAAACAGTGACGTGTAATTTTTGTTTTCTCGAATAACAAAACACCCTGTATACAGGAAACGCGGCACTTCCGGCCATGGGTTCCCAATCTCAAACTTCTTATTTATGGTTCCTCTATTTGCTGTATAAGTAGTGACCAGTTGATCTGAGACACCCTGTATTTTTTCATTGTTTGGAGAATAATAGTTTTCGATAGTGATTCTGTCTATTTCGTGAAGAAGGTAAATGTATGAATTGGGTTTAGTATTGTTTGGCTCTCAAGATGGAATTAAAATTTAGGTGACCTAGGGCCGATATTTCTTAAAGTTGATGTGAATTCTAAAATTGACCACCGAAAGTGCCATTTTTCAATTGCGCCACTCCTTTCAGTTAGCTAAGGATCTAATGTGAGAGTCACAATTATTGAAACACGGCACTCACAGGGCCGATATTTCAATGTCCATTTAAGATTAAGGTACACTAAAAGGTTATTTTGGACCTTGAATTTGACCGCCGTAAGTGCCGTGTTCCAACTGCGACACTCACATTAGATCCTTGGCCAAATGGGAGAAATGTCGCAATTAAAAAACGGCACTTTCGGTGGCCAATTTTAAAATTCTCATCAACTTTAAGCATACCGTAGCTAAAATATCACTTGAGGAGACATTGAAATATCGGTCCTTAATATTCATGTCGCCAAGCCTTATATTTAACGGTCTGGCCCTGAAGTTTTATTTGACCAGTATTAAAATTCCATTGTATCATCTGGCTTGAAATCAGATGTGGACTCAACATTGATTCCGAAAATGCTTCAAGTCTGGACTTGATACTACCATTGTAAAGAGTAGAAAATTTTAATAGGAAAACATACAAAAAGTAGAAAGTGGCCTTAATACAGTTTGGCTCTGAAGTACAGAATATGAACGATGCACGTTATAGCTTATGAGTGACGTGGAATGAGATTAGAATCATTTTTAGAAAAAAATATATAGTCATTCATTCGCTTTCGCTGGGAGGATACCATGAAATTTGTTAGTAGAGTAACGTGAAGTTCAATAATTTGCATTTTTGGCAGTTTATTCTCTTTCATCTCAGGTGGTTACTGCGCTGATGTTCTCAACAGCGTTAAAACTTGCAGCAAGGCAATAGACGATCAGAAACAGAGTTTAAAGAACTCGAAAGAAGATACGGAGGTTTTGATCGACACATTTAAAAAGACCAAGAAAAATGAGAAGAAACTCAAAAACTCCTTCTTCTCTATGGATAGCGATATGAGTTTTGTAAATGAAATTATAAATGAAGAACAAAAATTCCAAAATGAGGTTGGTCAGGAGTTTAATATGAATTGAATGTTCCTATTTATTTTTTTAGTATCCTTTATCACAAGATAAGAATGGTAGTCAGGAGAAGAAATCAATAGTGAATGTCAATAATAAAAGAAAGCTGTTGGCAACACTACGAGCTATAGATAACGGTGATAGTGTGGAAAGTGTGGACGATCCTAAGCAAGGGAATATAATCAATAAAGAAATATTTGGAAAGGTGGCACACTGACAACCAATTTCGAAAAGTATGATCTCGAAGGTGGAAGCATTTGTGTGTTTTGAATACTTCTGGATATTATTTGTACAGAATAAATATATGTTTTGTTAAATTGTATAATATTTTCCATATGTAGTTACTTATGATAAATGAAAAGTTGTCGTTCATATTATTCGTTACAAAGTCATCTTGTTTGGATGATTTTCGATGGTTCCATTTAATGCGTTTCATTTTTATACCGATGATTCGGGAAAATATACTTATAGCCCAGTTAGTAGAGATGTCGGTTTTTCAAAAATAAAAATCCAAACAGAATGATATTTTCAAGAGTGCTTGTGGACTGCCTGCTCCCAATCATTTTTTTAGAGCAAAATGACCTGAATAAAAGTTATAGGGGACTAAGAACAGAACAACTTTGCCCCATAACTTTTTATGATAGCTCTGATACTAAACGAGTTACAGCGCATTAAATGACAAAAATAAGCTGCCAAGGAGTGGATTTAGAATCATTTTTTTGCAAGTAAGTTTCAGAAAGCAAAGGCTGAACAACTTTTGTTCATAACTTTTTTCATGATCCCTAAAAAAATGTTTTTGAAACCATCCCTGTTGCTAGTGGAATTTTGTCATTTGATGCGCCGTAATTCATCAAGTGTTACAGCTGTCAAAAAATTATATGGGGCAAAGTTGTTCAGTTTTTGATCCACTATAACTTTTATTCAGGTCATTTTGCTTTGGAAACATATTTGGGAAACTAACTCTTCAGCGCAAAACGTACCAGGACTTCGAGTCAGATTTTTTGGTTGGATGCTCAGGATGCAGTCCGAAAGCATCTCTGAAAATATCATTATGTTTGGATTTTTTTGTTGTTGTCGACCTCTATATGCCGACGACAAATTTACTGAGCTATTAATAATCTAGATGCGTCCATTTGTGTACAAGAGCAACCTGAAAAACGTCCAACGCAATATTCATTAAGCCTTCTCAAAATTCAGACGGGAATTTCACGAAGACTTTGCGGACCAATAAATAGCGAGGCACTCGACATTAAAGCATTCTACAATGTTTCCAGACCTAAAGTCGACCAGGGGACACAGAACAAGTCTCTGCAAAGAACTTTAGCTAGGTCAGAGATGTCTGGCTTTGTACTACAAGTACTTTGTCTGTCTCGAGTAAAGCTGTTATCGCATTCATTTAGTGTTTTCCAAGATACACAAACCAATCAGGAAAACTAAAATCGGTCAACGCCCGGGATAAGTTTTACAAGGTAGAGACAGAGGCCTCAAAAGCATCAGAAGCTTCGAAATGATTTTAAAACTATTGAAAAGGGGCTGCACTGCAGCCCAGTTTGCCTGGTCTTAACCAGTTCAGTCCCTACGATTGGGTCCAGTAGCTTAAAGGGTTTCTTTATTGGCTAAAATAGGTTAGTTAACCCTTTTTAGTACAGTAAAAGAAACCCTTACCAGCAAGTTTTTAATGGTAGAGTGGTCTCTTGCCGTGTGTTGCGCCGAAAATGTCGTATCTTGTGCGAACCAAAGAAGCAGTTTCGTTCTCTTCACCACATAGCCTGCAGGTTGTGGGGCCATCGTAAAGGGTTCAGTTCATTTTTTCTGAACGGAACAGCTATGTCAGCTTTCGCCAGCTCAACAGCTTTGATGTTTCCTTCTATCTCTGAGCAAAGTTTACATAGGTAAACTTTGCTCTGAGTGACCGGGAACCACATAAACTTCACTATTGGTGTCTACTTTACGATGTAGCTTGGTTCGTGGATTGCAGATCCAGCCATTATTATTCTGTTGTGTACAGTGACTGAAGTGAATTTCAACGGCGAGATAAGTTCAGCTTGGAAAAGTGAAGTTAATTTGTCATTAGTTATATCAATCATCTTACTAAGAAAGATGCTTCCCCGAAACTACTTCCCACTCTTGCAGGATCTAGATGGTTTTATGCGTTAGATCTGAGACGTGCATAGGTTTTAGCAGGTTAGCAGAGAGAACTTTTCTTCGCCAGCTTGTCATGAGAAAAATTTAGTATCCCCAAACTCCAATGCCAATTTTACACTGAATCAAACATTTCTTGTGCATGCAGCATCGTCGCAGGAAATGCACAGTGGACACCGATGAGAAAAAACTGAGACTCACCATAAATTTCAGATGCCTTGCCGATTGAACAAATCTGCACGACACTGATAATAAGACGTTTTGGTTATGACTTATCGCACACTCGATGATAAAGTGACACCAAACCAGGAACGGGATTCATGGGAATCGTCAAAAGAAGGTTGCAATTGTTGGCTGTATCGACTTACCAATCTTTGGCCAGTATGTAAATAAAGATTTGCGTGCTGTATTGCTCAATGTAAACAATAGTAAAGAAATCATTGATTGAGCTCAAGTAGTTTTTTTATAGCTGAGAGAAAAGCAATGGAGGTCTGGTATTTTTTTTTCTTTTTTTTTGGTATTTTCTGAAAAATGTCAGTTTATTATTAAAAATATTCGGTATGTTGCGTCAGATAACGATTCATGTCACTTTGATACCAACATTTTATCTGCCTAGGTTCATAGGTACCTTATCTTACCAAAGTTGTCGGTTTTAGAAAAATATTGAACTCAACTTATTTAGCACCTAGGCAATAAAAAACGTGGCACATAAGACATTTCTTTACACAAGTAGATATGTAACTCACATAATATAATAATACTAAATAATACTACAAAATTAACGTACAGGAGTACAAGATGAACACCAAGCTTCACAAAAACAAACGTAGAGTCGGTTCCAATTTCGTTCAGCAAGTGGTCTTAACATAGAATGGTGTGTTTTAGTACATGACCTAGCAATGGGCACCTAACACCCTATGCATTTTAAATGGGCGGTCACCGGGCGTGACCTTATCTTGTTTGTTATAGTTTCATGTACAATCCAATACATCTGTTGAACGAAATTGGCAAGTGGAAGCATGCTTTTCCAAAGAGTACTCCTCCCACAACCAACCCCAAGCGAACATGATGCTTCTCACTTTCTGCTTCTGTTCACTTCCACAGCTCACTTTGGTGTTGTCAACGTGCTGTTGATTCCGGGTTATTCTCATAATAATAGGGAAAAATATAGATGGTAAAAAAGCTGAGACTTGCTGAAAAAGTTTAGACAGTGACCCGCTTACTGGAAGACCCTTCAAACGAATAAAGGTGCACCCCGTCGAAATAAAGCATCCTTCATATTGCCGAACTGTAATATTAGTCAAATTCTCTATAGAAGTAAAAAGAAACATTAAATACACTTTCGAATACCTGAATAATGATGATTCTCAATTTTCATTGAATATTTTTTATTCAAGAAAAGAACACAAGTGTGTTAATTTGGCGGGCACCACGAGTATCGTGAACCAAACCTTCTTTCACCTCTGTGTAGATGTTGAGCACAAACAAAGTCGTTCTTTACTGGTTCTTGTCCTTCTATGCTCCAAGGGAATTATTGGCGATTCAAAGAGTCATCAGCGAAGCGGCCTCTGGCGTTTTGTGCTCGAACTTTCGAGAGCGTGATAGACATCAGCTGTCTCCATGCTGTTTCTATTGGGATCTTGATAACTTGAAGATATATTCCCGATTTTGTTATTATTTATACGAAGATTTTGATAAACCACGTTTGTGCTAATTGAATGGTATTTTTCGGGTTTTGTTATTATTGTTGGAATCATGAACTTATCGGCAGCAGTCTTAAGGGTGTCGATATCAAAAAGCCTCAAGTGTAGTTGCTTTTAGCCAAGAAAATAGACGATTATAGTGCATAGATCAAAGTAATCTACTCTTATTAAATGTATATATTTTATTGATTGAAAGATCTCACCGATATTGGTGATAAAAATCATCATCAACAATGGAAGATCATACGTATGTTCGCCGATATCCGAAGAAACTTCGTGATAGGCAAAGTTGTCGCGTACCTCACTGCAATGAGAAGACAATCATCTGCATAATTTTTCAAAGGACCCACGTCGTAAAAAAACTTGATCGAATCCCGACACACACTAAATTTTCCACAGCTAATCTCCCTTCACGAAGAGGCCGGTCAAATCCATTCAGAGCGTCCAATAAATGTTCCAGTTCATTAGAGGCGCTATTTCTCAATTGACAACACTCTGCCGATACGAAACACTCGACTGTTACGAACAACAAATATAAATTCACGCGCGAAAACCTAATACGGGCTATGAATAAAATGCAGTTGTCACGCTCTCGAAAGTTCTCGCGCGTTCCGCTGTGGCGCTGCTTGAGCTGTTTAATCGCCAATACATACAAGACAGTGGAGATCAAATTTTCTATTGTGGTCTCTATTTTGCATATCAGTGGAGCAGAATATGTATTTTCTTATTCAAGAGATCATTAAATGTTGAAAATAAGGTTGTGTTTTAATGCCCACCACAAGTATATAATTTTATGCAGAAAGGTCATGTCAATAAACATATAAACAAAAAGAAGCTCAATGAGATGCAACATGGCGGATGGGCGTAGCCAACTCGCTATTGTCATCACTATCTTGTATAGAGCCACTGTATAAGGGATGAGCTGCCAAATTTGAAGTTTTGTGAGATTCTGGAGAATTATTGCTACACACGTGATGACTCTTCCCGTTCTAGAAGCTATTGGTCGAAATATTTCACACAGATCCAACTGAAAAAGTTTTCACTTTGGAAATTGGAATAGCGTATTTTTTCATCAGACCTCGTAAGTTTTTTCTTTATATAAACATCTGAAACCGTTGGATGGACGAAAAAAAGTCAAGAGATCACTTTTATGAAGCAGTAAAATATCAAATTATTAAATAAAAAAATGGGGTAGGTAACTGTCAAATTTCAATCTTTTAATATATAAAAATGAGTACCGATTTCTTCTGGAAGATCAATAACTTGAGAACGGCTGGGGAAATTTGAGTCATTTTTTTTTTAATTGTTCCTTTAAGTCTTGGGATTGTTGTTATGGCGAGAAAAGCTGGAAAATCACCCGAAAAAAACATGGTAGAAATAGGAAAAAACCTGAAAACACAACTTTTCATTCGGGATGTCACATGTCACCTTTCCGTGACAAAACAAACTAATGTCAGTGAGTAAATTCAATAGGCGCGTTCGAGTTTCCGCTCTAAACACTCTGAGGTCGTCATTTAGTTCTCTGCTCAGAGCACGAAGAGCGGAAACTCGAACTCACCTAATGATATTGACGTCAATTAGAATCATAGACCTGAGAAATGGAAGAGACTAAACTCTACAGCATAGCAGTGGCGGCCATTTTCAATATCAAGACAAAAAAATGACATTATGAGAGAAGAGTAAAATTTCTATTTTTTCCCATAAAGGGATGTTGTTTGCGTCTGTTAGAATATCTACCCACAAAGTCCAGATTCATTTTCAGAGTTGATACTACGTCCATACAAAAATTAAAACTAAAAAAGAATCATAAGAGTTTACACCGATAACTCGTTTAGTTCGGTCCGATAGGACCAAGTGGGTGGGGATAGTACGGTAGGACGAATGCTTGCTTCTCGTCCGTTTACTTACACCGTCTTGCAACGCGTGAACTAAATGAGTACGCGCGCAATTCATCAAACGTCAAAAACAAGTCGAAATTATTTATCAACACAATTCGTAATAAAAAAAAAACATAAGTGAGTTCGCTCAGATAGCCTTGAGAAACTCAGAACCAACACAATTCACAATAATAACAATCAACATAACCCCATAATTTTGATCCAGATCGAACCAAATTTACTTCGGTACACTTGCTGGCGAATACCGAACCAAGAGCGGACCAGCTTAGTCCGCAACTGTTTACACCATTCGAACCAAATATTTGGTTCTGATATAGTTCGAATTTAGTACTTGGTCCTTAGACTTCTAAGACTTGGTCCACGGACCAAGTTGTTGGTGTAAACTAGGCTATAGGTCAGGACTGATAAAGCAAAGTTGCCATAATGTTAAAATAGGTGCATTCAGTGAACGTAAACATGAAAATAAAACAGTGCTGATGCTGATTCTATACAGGCTTTTATCCTATCTAATATATTATAAATTTGAATCCCGTTTTTCTTGGTCACGGCTGAAGCACTTTAGGTGTATTTTTTTCAATGTTCTTTGAAATAAGAGGAGTGATATTATGAAAAGAAAAATTGGAAAATTTTCCTTAAGAACCCGAAAACACAACTTCTCTTTCTTTGACATAGTGAGGTTATGTTTGCAGTTTTATTATTTGCCAAAGGATTTTTTCAAATAATTATGTAGGTTCTAATTTGGTGTTTGATCAAAAATTGACAAAGTGCGGTTATCCCAACTAACACAGATTGTGCCTTAATAAACCAAAATGCTATATAACTGATATATTAGGGTCCATCAATATACAATTTTATCATTTAGTGACGTTAGTTAAGACAAAATACTCTCAGAGACAAAAAAGTGTTATAATCATGTAATATAGCTCTCTACAAAACCATTTAATAAATCTTTTATAAAACGGAAGAAATTGAATTCTTATAGCATACTATAGAACCAATGTTATAAGAGTGATCACTCTCTTAGTCTTATTTGTTGTATTAGTGGTTCATTATTGTTTTAAAAAGAACTTATAAGATGGTTACAAAATATTTTTATTAGAGATTTATTATATTATCATATAGCTATCTCTAATAAAACAGTTAACTCGCAAAAGTATTTAAGACTGAATTGGCTTAAGAGAGAATCTTATAAAAATGTTTTATAGGATGCTTGATCTAGAACGTACAAAACAGCACTATAAAACCAATATAAAACACTTACAAAATAAAAATGCACACAAAATAGCAACGCTGTCTTATAGTTTATCCCAACTAACACAGATTGTGCCTTATCAAACTAAAATGCTTAATAACTGATTTATTAGGGTACTCCAGTAACAATTGTATCATTTAGTGGCGGTAGTTGGCACAAAATACTCTCAGAGACAAAAAAGTGTTATAATCATGTAATATAGCTCTCTAGAAGACCATTTAATAAGCCTTTTACAAAACAAAAGAAATTGAATTCTTATAGCATATTATAGCACCAATTTTATGAGAGGAATCACTCTCAAGTCTAATTTGTTGTATAATTGGTTTATTAAGGTTTTATAGAGAACTTTATGAGATCGTTACAAAATATTTTTATTAGAGATTTATTATTTTATCGTTAAGTCGCTAACGTATTTAAATCTGAATTGGCTTACGAGAATATCTTATAGAAATGTTCTATAGAATACTTGATTTCGATCGTACAAGACAGCACTATAAAACAAATAAAATAAAAATGGGCACGAAATAGCAACATTGTCTTGCTCAAAGATCCCCACCCCGTTTGCGATCATACAGTGAAATTCGCGTCTTCTTTTCCATTTATTTAGTATATTTTTGGGTATTTTGGAAAAATGTATTCGCTGGTGACTTTCAAATAATGTCTAGAATACGTATATAAGATTTCAAGTCATTTGAAAATGTATGCAAATTGTCCAATACCTATATAACAAATTTGTCGCAACAAGCACATTTATAAGAGTTCGCCATATTTGGTAGGCGAACTTTGTCGGTCATTTTTTAGGTTTGGGAAAAAAACCAAATATTTATCAAGGAAATACGATAATAAGAACGTCATTATAAGAAAAACATTGTAAATATCAGACAATTATTATTTAATAGAGTAGTTTTTGTTTGTAATTAAGATCTTGAGGTTATGAAATTTAAAATATCAGGATAAAAAGTCTTGAATTGCCTCAAAATGCAGGCGCATGAAAATTTAGTTCATAATGTACCCATATATTAACAGTAAAATCAAATTCGCAAGTCAAATCAACATATTATCATGCTTGAATTTTCAATATTTTGCAATATGCTACTTGTCTAATAGTAGGATAGACTCCATTAATTTTTCGTCATTCACAGTTGATATTCTTTTACAACAATTCTGATTTATTCTGCTCTGAACATACACAAAATTGCAGTGTAAATGCCGCGAATATATCAACAACAAAATATATTTATAACTGTTTTATAAATGTGTAACTTGGAACAATTCACTCTTATAAGAGCTCTATAGCAGTAGTAAAGTAGCTTTATAGTTGTTACCTAGAACCCCTATAAACATTCTAATACGACAAAAATATTTTATAAAGTGGTCCTTTTTCGTGTTTATAAGTGTGTTATTAATGGCTATGAAATGATTATAAAAATATTTTTACGAGCAAAATGTTTTACGAAACTGTTATATAACGGTCTATAGAATACTTATAAACATATTTGTGTTACTTGGGTATGTTTGCCTAGATAATAATATCGTAGGTTCTACTTGGGATTTGATCAAAACATTTTTAAAAAAATGACATGGTGAGGTCATGTTTGCATATAGTTTTGTTATTTACCAAACGATTTTTTTCAAATCAGATATGTAGGTTCTATTTGGGATATGATCAAACATTTTTTTGAATACATAGTGAGGTTATGTTTGCATAGTTTTGTAATTTGCCAAAAGATTCTGTTCAAATAATCATGTAGGCTCTAATTTGAGGTTTGGTCAAGAAATTTAACAAAAATTAACCAAGTGAGGTTATATTTGCCTAATTTTGTTATTTTCCAAAGGATTTTGTTCAAATTAGATAATATATCGTAGGTTCTATTTGAGATTTGATGAAAACATTTTTTTTTACATGACATAGTGAGGTTATATTCGAAAAGTTTTGTTATTTAAGTAGGGAATATATACCGGTTCTGACTCACAAAAATGCTCCCCCCACTCCTTTTGCTCCCCCCTCCACTTTTTTCATATATACCGGTTCTGGCTCACATAAAATGCTCCCCCCTCCACTTTTTTCATCATCTTTCTTTTTTTGGCCCTCTGCAAAAGAAGCATCATCAAAGTACAGTTTTACAGCAGCTGCATTCTGACCCAAATGTACACGCACATTTTACCATTTAAAAACCGTTGGACATAGCAGTACTTCAACATACCTAAAACAAGATATCGATATATTATCTCTTCTTATTCGACGTCGCAAAAAATTAACGGTGTGAACTTTGTTAATTAAGACTGAATCTGCTTCGTTAATACAAACCATGAAATATAACATATTATAGGGGTATTGATAAAATATTTTGGATCGAATTTCTCAAATGTTTGATTCAATTATTATATAAATATGATTGCAAACCAAAGTTTATTTTATACCTTTCCATTATGTTGATTGAAAAACAAGCTTTTTCTCTACCCATTGTGAATCATGATGAAAAAATTTTACAAAACCAATTCAAAAACATGGCAATTTATTTGGTGGAGAATCGAAAAGGTGTTTAATAGTTGAAAGTTCAGGATCTGGAAGAACTAATACAATGTCAACTTTACTCGAACATCCAAATGGAATAAGATTTGAAAATGTATACCTATATTCCAAATCATTACATCAACCAAAATATAAATATTTAAGACAATTGTTGTCACCTATAAAAGAGATTGGATATTTCGAGTATGAGAGTGATGAAAATATTATTCCTCCTCATGAAATAGCACCAAATTCAGTCATTATATTTGATGATATTCCATGTGGAAACCAGACTATAATAAGAGACTATTTTATTTCGGGAAGACATAGAAACACAGACTGTTTTTTTTATATTTCAAGGGTATTCATCAATTCTGAAAAGACTTATACGTGAAAACACCAATTTGCTTATTTTATTCAAACAGGATTCTATGAGTTTGAAACATATATTATTATATAACGATCATTGCATGTTGGATATGTCATTTGATTATTTCAAGGAACTCTGCTCACACTGTTGGAAAGATTCTTATGGATTTTTGCTGATTGATAAAGATTGTGAATTGAATTCTGGTCGATATAGAAAAAATATATATATCTATAAAATGGATAAGCGGTTGGCTGAGGAATTGATAAAGTCAAGAAAAGCTGTCAAGGATAAGCTTAATAGTCTAAAATTAGCCATGACCACTACTCAATCACAACTAGAGCAAGCTTACAAACCAATAACTCAACCGCTACAACAACTTATTTCTAAAATAAATGAACCTTTCAACATAAAGGAAGAATTCAAAGAAGAAAAAGAAGAACCTGAAACTTCTATGTTTTACACAACACCATTAAAACCTAAACCAAGTTTCTCAAGATTATTTTATGAGACATCAACACCTACAAGACCTACAAGAACTGGTAAAACTCCTATTCTACCAACGGAATTACCATCATTTTTTGATACAAGCCTTGCATCTGTTAGTCAGTTACCATCTATACAAGAACCTGTATATAATCAGTTACCTAATACTATGCGAGAACGTAGTCACTTACCAACTATACTAGAAGCTAGTGTTATAGCTCAAACCAACCCCTTCGAAAGCTCGGAAAATCAAAATATTTCAGATATATTGGAACAGTCAAGGCAATCGGTTCAAAATTTAATCGACACGAAACCATATGAAATATGGTTACAAAGTTTTGATCCACTACCAAGAGATTATATCGATGCTAGTGTAAAGGATACTGAACATAATTTTGATCATCATTATGGAATAGTACATGATATAGATACTGATAAATTCTATTTGGGGACGACACTTAAATTTGTAGAAATTATTGGAAAAAATGTAAAAGTAGATGGAAAAATTTATGATGGTACAAAAGGATTGTACGAATTACTATTTAAAAAATATCCTAAAGACTATGAAGATGAGGATTTGGATAATTATATGGATATTTTAGCTAAAACCAATGCATATCGAAGAAATTATGATCCAAATGAACGTGTGCAGGGAAATGGATCTTCAAAATATATAACTATAATAGGACCATACTTACAAAAACATGGTATAACAAAAACACGACTCATCAAGTCAATATATTCTCGTTTTCAAAAACCGAAACCTCTAATAACTAGAATGCGAACTGGAAAGGGGTTGTGGAAGATTAATAAAAACGATATAGATTATGTATATTGGGATAATATCAACGAATTGATAGGTTAAGACTTATAGTAGCATCCATGATGGCTGGCAATACCAACCATAATAATGAAATAATATCCATAATTGAAGAGTTACGTGAAGCTAAAGTAATTGCATAAATACATCCTCAAATTTGTAAACGAATCAAACCGAAAATGACGGTCAACAAGTTTGGTTCTCATTTATTCAAGAGAAATGAAACAGAAAACAATATCAAACAATTTAATCTTTCCGAGGTTAATTTATCTTATGTAATGGTTTTACCATTTATTGGTCGATATGTAGAAGGCGAGAAAAATTTTGTTTTAATGCCGGATGGAAAACAATCATATAGATTTCCTTTCGAACAAGGAAACATTTTGTATGGAGAATATTTAAAGAAAGATGTCTCATTGTTAATTAATGGTAAAGGAGGAAAACTAGAAAACAGAAGTGTTAAAAAAAATGACTTGATAGCGTTGAGACGTGAAACTGGTAGTAAAATAACAGAATTTTATGGTGAATCACAAATAAAATGTCCTGTATTGATTGAAAATAAAACAGTTCAATAATGAGTACTATCAAAGGAGATGTGGTAAATGAGTTACACAAACCAGCAAGACAATTTTTTAAAAGAAGAGTAGTGATTGTAAAGGGAATCAATGATCTTTTTCAAGCAGATTTAGTTGAAATGCAACCATATTCAAAAATAAACAAATGTAAGAAATTGATTGTATAGGGTTATTAAGGTGAATGCGCCAAAATCCGTCATAATTCCAGCCATGAAAATAGTTGGCTGATGCGTGTTTTAGTATCATGGCTGATGCGTAGTAGCCTGGGGACGGAAAAAAAAGGGAGCGTGACGAATTGGGGATTATCAAGTTAGGAGTTGAAGTAATACGGTTTATGGAATTGTACTGAATGGTCATTTGTTGAATTATTGTTAAAATATACTGTTACTGGGTTGGTAGTGTTTAATTGTGATTGAGTGACTGAACCCAGTGAATAATTAATTATCAAGTGAATGAATTTTTTTAAAAGGCAATTGTGTCGTTATCAGTAGCAGCGGTGGGATTGGACACGTGCTTTAATAAGACAATTTGGGTGAAAACTACAAAAAGACGGTGGTTATATGAGAGGAGAATGTGGATGTAGTTCATTGGAAGCTGACTGAGTTTGAGAAAAGTGATTTTGGATTGAGTTGCCGTTTGTCCAAGGTAGGAGTAGAATTGAATTTATATAAAATGCCAAAACGACGTGATATTTGGTCAAGCTCAACTTCGACTGATAGAAGCAGTTCAGAAGATAGTTCTTATGGTCGTTATAAGAGAAAACGTAAATCTCACCGTCAAAGAAAGAGAATTGAATCAAATAATACAAAGACGTTTACTCCTCCGCGTTTATTGTCAAACTCCAATGTTAATATTGACCAGCAGACTTCACCAAGTGTACAGTTTTTGGGTTTGGTGGAGGCTAATGGGAAAATTAATAAATTAGAGCAAATGGTCAAAGATTTATTAGAGAAACGGCCAAACGCAAGTCCTCGAATTGCAATAAAGTCTGACTGTATTCCTGAATTTAGCCCGGACATGCCAAATTTAAGCGCAGAAGTATGGATCGATAAAATTGATCAATTGGCAAGAATAAATCGTTGGGATGAGCCAACTATTATCTATCATATGCAATCAAGACTAGTGGGGTTGGCCAAGTCTTGGTACAACGGCCTTACCGATTATAATAATTCATGGGTCCAATGGAAACAAATGTTACTAAATGCTTTTCCGGAACATCGAGATTTCCCATCAACGATAAAGAAAATGATATTTAGAAGAAAATTAAATGTGGAATCATGGACTGAATATTATTTTGCCAAAACAGAACTTTTGAGATCATGTGGGAATGTTGACAAAAAAGACCAGTGGAACGTCCGCAGGTTCCAACGCGGGAGCGAAGGAACAAAACGTTTGTTGCTGGTACGCATCAAAAGCCTTGTTACAAATTTTCAAAACAGAGATATGGCAGTTATGGCACCACCCCCAAAGAAAGTGGCTATCGACCAAAATGCTTCAATTGTGGCACTCTAGGTCACATCGCCACTGAATGTCCCAAACCACGTATGGAATGTAGAAAATGTCATCGATTGGGACATGTAGAGAAAAATTGTTACAGAAATAATAATAATCCCAAAGAACCACAACCAGGAAGTTCAAAACAAATAATGTCACTGGAAGTACCTAGAAAAATGCCGCATTTAGAAAATCGGTACATTGTTTGTTGCAAAGTCAATGGCTTTGTATGTAATGGACTGTTGGATACGGGAAGTGCTGCAGTTACCCTAAGATACACAGATGCAAAACATTTTGGAGTTAAATGGGAGCCATGTTGGGTACAAATAAATGGTTATGCGGGAGGACAATCTAAGGCAATTGGCCAATGTAAAATTAAACTTGAAGTTGATCTGGTAGAAGCGACTGTATCTGCACTGATTGTGGCAGATGAAATTCAAGATGTAGCTGTCATGATTGGTCAACCATTCATTACCCAGGCAAACGTTGTTTTGGTAGTGAAGAGGAATCAAATAAGATTATTCAATTCTGATATGTTGGATTTACCAGAAGTAGACCATTTACCACCGACAAAAATTAAAATAACAGTTGCTGAAGATATTGTCATTCCGCCTAATCATATTGGTCACATTAAATTCAGTGCAATAGATGGGTATAACGGCGATCTATTTGTGGATTATCAAGCACGACAAAAGCCATTTCACGAATATATAATGCCAAGATGTGTCACTTCCACTACAGCAGGTACCTTGCCTGTGTTGAATGTGTCCAACAATCCCCTACAGTTCAGAGTCAAGGACATGATTGCAAGGGGAGTTCCATGTGTTCCAGAGACGAATGTTTCTTCCAAAAGGGTGAGTGTTTTAAATGTCAATTTAAGTCAATGTAAGCCACTTTCACTTTCCGACATAAACTGTGATCCTTCTTTGAGCGATATAGAGAAAAAAACGTCTTCTTGATCTGCTTAATAAATATCGGTGTTGTTTCGCGCAAAATACCAGCGAATTAGGATGTATGCATAATTACGAAATGAAAATTAATTTGTCAGATTTTAAGCCTGTAACGTATAGGCCCCACCGTTTATCATTTGCGGAAAGAGGAAAAGTTCGCGAAATAATATAAGATTTACTAGATAACCACATAATTCAAGAATCCTTTTCACCCTATGCAAGTCCCATTATTTTGGTTAAGAAAAAAAAACAGGTGAAACCAGAATGTGCGTTGACTATAGGGCATTAAATTCGAAAACAATAAAAGATTGCTACCCCCTACCTCGAATTGAAGATTGTCTTGAACGACTGAAGGGCAGCAGGTATTTTACAACCCTTGATATGGCTTCGGGATACCATCAGATACCGATGTCAAAAAAAAGCTACCATCAAAACTGCCTTTGTCACTCCTGATGGGCATTATGAATACCTAAGAATGCCTTTCGGGTTGGCAAATGCCCCTGCTGTTTTTCAACGTAGCATCAATCAAATCCTTTTGGATCTTTGCGTTTTACAACGGCCCTGGCATACATGGACGACATCCTGTTACCTTCAACGACATTTGACAAAGGATTGGATGCATTAGAAGTTATTTTGAAAGTGTTTCAAGATGCTGGGATCACGTTGCGACCAAGTAAATGTTACTATTTTAGACAAAGATAGAGTTGGTCGTGAAATTTCTTCTGATGGTATACGACCGGGAAAGGCAAAAATTATAGCTGTAGAGCAATTCAAGACACCCAAGAATCCCCATGAAATACGGCCGTTCATCGGTTTAGCAAGCTACTTCCGTAAGTTTGTTAAAAATTTTGCACAAATTGCGAGACCAATAACCAGTCTCACACGAAAGAATCAAGAGTTTAAATGGGGCGAAGATCAAGAAAAATCATTCCAGCAGCTTAAAAATATTTTATGTACAAGACCAATACTAACTATTTACGACCCTGAACTAGAGACTGAGCTGCACACGGATGCGTCAAAATGGGGAATAGGAGGAATTCTCTTGCAGAAGCAAAAGAATAGCAAACTAACACCTACACAGAACTTCAGTCGACAAACAAGCAAGGAGGAACAACAATATCACTCTTACGAATTGGAAACTCTTGCCGTCGTCAACTGCCTTCAGAGATTCCGAATTTACTTATTGGGAATCGAGTTTAAAATTGTGACCGATTGCAATTCAATAAGAAGTACATTTTCCAAGAAAGATCTGGTGCCTAGAATAGCTCGCTGGTGGCTAATTGGAGTTTAATTTCAAAGTGGAATATAGGCCTGGTGCTAGAATGGCATATGTAGATGAGCTAAGTAGAAATCCCGTAGAAAAACCAATAAACATAGAAATGGATTTTGATGTCCTTGCAATAAACATCACTGAAGACGATTGGGTTTTGTCAGCACAATTAATGGACAGCCGTTGCAAGTATTTACACCAAGTTCTATCCGAACCGCCAAAGGACAAAGAAGAACAAGATGTTCATAAAGAATATGCACTCAAGAATAATCGTGTGCATGAAGTTACAAGTAGTGGATTAAAATGGGTGGTGCCAAAGAATGCAAGACATGCTGTAACTGCTTACCACCATGATGCAGCTGGACACTTTGCATTGGATAAAACGTTATCACTAGTGGTGGTTATTGGTTTCCTCAAATGAGGAAGTATATTAAACAATATATACGAACCTGCCTGATGTGCGCCTATAATAAAGAACCAACAGGAAAACGAGCCGGTGTACTACATCCTATAGAAAAAATAGCAACGCCTTTGGATACCATACATGTTGATCATCTTGGGCCATTCGTGAAGAGCACGAAGAGAAATACGTACCTTATAGTGTCAGTGGACGGATTTACCAAATATTTATTCGCCAAAGCTGTGACCAGTACAAAAGTGGGACCCGTAATCAAGTTTTTAGACGAAATCTCAGAAGTATTTGGAACACCTCGAAGAATAATAAGCGATCAAGGAACGTGTTATACAAGCAAAGCTTTCAAAGAATACACCCTAAAATTGAATATCAAACACATTCAGAACGCAACCGCAACTACCACGTAGCAACGGACAAGTTGAAAGATAAAGATACAATAGAATTTTACTTTCTGGATTAAGCACAACAACAGACGACGAAACAAAACGGGATCAACATGTCGCACAAATCAAGTTCAGCATCAATTCTTCAATTTGCAAGGGCACAGGAAAAACTCCACATGAGCTTATGTTTGTATACCGCCCAAGAGGACAAAATGACTCATTTTTGTCTTCGGTAGTGGGGGCTTCAGATTATCGAGATACGCTGTCTGAACGAAGAAATCAGGCTAAAGATCACATCAAGAAGGACCAAATTAAACAAAAAAAAAGATATGATTCGAAAAGACTAGCAAACATCTCGTACGAAGTTGGACAACAAGTGATGATGAAGAGAAATATTGGCGCAAACGACGGTAAAAGTAGGAAACTGTTACCGAAATATGCTGGACCATTTATCATAACCGCTAAATTGGATAAAGACCGGTATGTGGTAGAAGATTTGCCAGGCACGGAAAGAGGTCAAAAGAAATATACTGGCATATGTGCTATAGATAAACTTAAACCGTTTAACATCAGGGTTTATAGCGATTCTGAGTCATCACAGGAGGAATACGTTCCTCAAGAGCAAAACGTTGCTCGAAGGGAAAACGTTTCCCAGAAGGAAAACGTTGCTCCAGAGCAAAACGTTGCTCGAAGAGAAAAAGTTTCCCAAGAGGAAAACGTTCCTCAAGAGCAAAACGTTGCTCAAAGGGAAAACGTTTCCCAAAAGGAAAACGTTTCTCCAGAGCAAAACGTTGCTCGAAGGGAAAAAGTTTCCCAAGAGGAAAACGTTCCTCAAGAGCAAAACGTTGCTCGAAGGGAAAAAGTTTCCCAAGAGGAAAACGTTCCTCAAAAGCAAAACGTTGCTCAAAGGGAAAACGTTTCCCAAAAGTAAAACGTTCCTCCAGAGCAAAACGTTGCTCGAAGGGAAAAAGTTTCCCAAGAGGAAAACGTTCCTCAAGAGCAAAACGTTGCTCTAAGGGAAAACGTTTCCCAAAAGGAAAACGTTCCTCCAGAGCAAAACGTTGCTCGAAGGGAAAAAGTTTCCCAAGAGAAAAACGTTCCTCAAGAGCAAAACGTTGCTCAAAGGGAAAACGTTTCCCAAAAGAAAAACGTTTCTCCAGAGCAAAACGTTGCTCGAAGGAAGAACGTTTCCCAAGAGGAATACGTTCCTCAAGAGCAAAACGTTGCTCAAAGGGAGAACGTTTCCCAAGAGGAATACGTTCCTCAAGAGCAAAACGTTGCTCGAAGGGAAAAAGTTTCCCAAGAGGAAAACGTTCCTCAAGAGCAAAACGTTGCTCGAAAGGAAAAAGTTTCCCAAGAGGAAAACGTTCCTCAAGAGCAAAACGTTGCTCAAAGGGAAAACGTTTCCCAAAAGGAAAACGTTTCTCCAGAGCAAAACGTTGCTCGAAGGAAGAACGTTTTCCAAGAGGAATACGTTCCTCAAGAGCAAAACGTTGCTCAAAGGGAAAACGTTTCCCAAGAGGAATACGTTCCTCCAGAGCAAAATGTTGCTCAAAGGGAAAACATTGTGGTAAATGACGTAGATTTAAGACAGATAATTACACGGAGAAGATTGGCAGCCAGGAGACTGAAGTAGTGCGCTTCAGGTCACTGGTTTGCTGGTTTTCTTTGTGTAATTGAATAATTGAAGACTGTTCGATTTATTTTGGTTTTTCTTTTGATTACAGGTTCACGAGGACGTTGAACAGGGTAGCTGTGACCGACTGTAAGAAATTGATTGTATAGGGTTATTAAGGTGAATGCGCCAAAATCCGTCATAATTCCAGCCATGAAAATAGTTGGCTGATGCGTAGTAGCCTGGGGACGGAAAAAAAAATGGAGCGTGACGAATTGGGGATTATCAAGTTAGGAGTTGGAGTAATACGGTTTATGGAATTGTACTGAATGGTCATTTGTTGAATTATTGTTAAAATATACTGTTTTGTGGGTTGGTAGTGTTTAATTGTGATTGAGTGACTGAACCCAGTGAATAATTAATTATCAAGTGAATGAATTTTTTTTAAAGGCAATTGTGTCGTTATCACAAAGCATATATGTATATTTTGATAGTAATAAATGTGTTTTCTAAATTTGTTTGGGCAATTCCAGTCAAAACAAAGACTGCTAAAGATGTAACCAACGCAATGGAATCGATATTGAGCAATGTTGAAATCCCACCAAAAAATTTGCAAACAGATCGCGGAAAGGAATTTTTTAATATAAATTTTCAAAAATTGATGGAAAAATATAATATTAATCACTATAACACTTTTTCCAACATGAAAGCAAGCATTGTAGAAAGAGTAAATAGAACACTTAAAAATAAAATGTGGAAACAATTCAGTTTGCAAGGAAATTATAAATGGTTGAGAATATTACCTGATATAGTGACAGAATACAACAATACCAAACATTCTGTTACTGAGATGAAGCCATCTCAAGTTACTAAAAAACATGAAAAGCAGTTACTATCAAAAGTTTATCGTCATATAAAAACAGTGAATCCTTCCAAAGGGTGCCTATGTGAGAATAAGTAAGTTTCGTGAGATGTTTTCAAAAGGGTATACACCTAACTGGTCAAATGAAATCTTTGTGATTAAAAAAATAAAAATCACAAATCCAACAACCTACATATTGGAGGATCATAGAGGTGAAGAGATACAGGGTGCATTTTATAAGGAGGAGTTGCAAAAAGTTAAACATTCTGACGTGTATTTGGTAGAAAAGATTCTAAGACGGAAGGGAAATAAAGTTTATGTTAAATGGTTGGGTTTGAATAATTCACATAATTCCTGGATTCTTAAAAATAATGTCTTGTAATAATTGATAAAATAAAACACTTGTTGGTAGATAATTCTTTTATTTCTATACAAATATACTCCTAAAATGGGTAACACATTACAAAAAATGAATGCAAAGATTGATATTTAATTCTACAAAATTGATGCAGCAATTATAAGTACATTCCAGTTGCTTGTTACGAAATTTCTATTCACAAAATAAAGTCTCAACTTATACTCTAAAATAAGTCATTATAATTGGATGATACACAAATAAATATTTCCTACACATCTAAATCGATTTATATACAAAGTATTATTCAAAAAAGCACTCAAGAACAATACTCTTGCTGTAGACCTGCTGCTAACATTGCCTTATCTATAATAGTAAACAGTTTTCCTGAAATCACAATTTATAACTAGACATATAATTTAGTTATTACATTATATTAAATCTTTTGGTTTATACATATTTTCTAATTTCATGTTGAAAATTGAATTCTATTATGACTTTTTTTTCAACTGTATAAGTTAATCTTGTATGGATGAAGAATTATTTTTTCAACAAATTTACAATTTATATGAAGCAACAACTAATTCTCGCAGCATTGAACACACTGCATTAACACATTCATCTTCATCATCAATCTCTTCCTGCAATATGTTTATATCTTTATTCCCCCATGCCAAAGTTCGAAAATGTTCTTGAATTATGTAACGTTTATCATCCTTATAAGACAATGCAACTTTATTTTTCATTTGTGTGTACATATCATGTTTTTTTGATGTGAAGATATTCATATTTCTATATTTAATTATGGAATTCTCTATCACATCACAATAATCTTCTTTGGTAATAGAATTTTGAATTACACACTTTTTCATACCCTTTGCTTTTTTCTCGGATTTATCTTCAAAATTAACACAATAAGCTTTTGCACCCGTCCCATAAAAACTCATTATTGGTTTTCCAGCAAATTCATCCTTCATCTTTCCTACCTCAGAAATATTTTTAGTAATATTATGCATGTTTTCTTCATCATAATTTGAAGTATCAAATCTCTCTAAATTTGATTGAATATCTTGATAAAAGTTATCTGTTTTCACAAACAAAATTAAACTGTCCGTATCCGTATACAATAAAATTGCATTGTCTCCATATTTACTTTTTACATAATCATAATAAAAGTCATAAATTACTGTTTTTGATAATTCCAGAACTGAAAATCCAACATACAGGGTGTTTCCTAAAGATTGGTAAAAAATTCGTTGTGTGATTCCTGGGGTATTTTCATGAAAAAAAGTTCCTATAAACATTTGCCGAAAAATGCTTCCTAAGGGAGCTACGCCCCTTTAAATAGGGCACCCCGAAGACGGTTTTTCCTCAATATTTCCGAAACCTTACATACAAAAATCATGAAATTTGGTACATCATACAAACTTTTAATGCTGAATGAGAATTTGAGCTCAGAATTTCAAAATTTTAATCAGGGGCGTACCATACTGGCGGGGTTAA
The DNA here is from genome assembly GCA_958502075.1 of Orchestes rusci. Classification (NCBI taxonomy): domain Eukaryota; kingdom Metazoa; phylum Arthropoda; class Insecta; order Coleoptera; family Curculionidae; genus Orchestes; species Orchestes rusci. Next base: position 11,326,649 of record OY293310.1, read on the forward strand.
AGGTTAAAAGAATCCAATTTTTTAAATGGTATGGTACGCCAGTATGGTACGCCCCTGATTAAAATTTTGAAATTCTGAGCTCAAATTCTCATTCAGCATTAAAAGTTTGTATGATGTACCAAATTTCATGATTTTTGTATGTAAGGTTTCGGAAATATTGAGGAAAAACCGTCTTCGGGGTGCCCTATTTAAAGGGGCGTAGCTCCCTTAGGAAGCATTTTTCGGCAAATGTTTATAGGAACTTTTTTTCATGAAAATACCCCAGGAATCACACAACGAATTTTTTACCAATCTTTAGGAAACACCCTGTATATCGGTTAATTATAACAAACTTTCACTCGCTCCATTTGAATAGCGACAAAGTTATTCGTAAAAACTATGGCATTTTTAAAATTAGGTTTTGCAATTAACGTTTCCGCCCCTTGCCTTTTTCCCAACATTTTTCCAATGTGTTATCAACATTTTCCATACTTTTTCCATATATTGCATTATTATATAATTTGTAGCAATCTTTTTCGAGCTTGTTTTTTGATTGATTTCTCATTTTGGTATTTAAATCAATATATGGTTAGAGAAAAGGTGACTGTTTGAATTTTATTACCCTGCGAATCTTTTTTAATTTCAACCCACTTTTTAAAGCTCTCTGAAGATTTTGATAATGAATGATGTATTTTTGTTTATCATGTAAATTGCAAATTAATTTTTCTTGCTTGGAACCAGGTGAACAAATATTTTCTGGTAAAAACGGAAGTTCATTATGACGAAAATGTAAACTCTCACAATAATCAAATAAAAATACTTCCAAAACATATCCATACTCTGAATTTTGTGGAATAGATTGAAAATCAAGTGAGTTAATTTCATCTTGCGTTACCCAAGAAAAATCACTCACAGGAAGGTATTGACACATAGGTACTATGTCCATACAAGTTTGTTGCATCTAAATACATAATATATGATTTTGGTATTGATGTGTTGAAATTTGGAAGAAAGGGGTTATTAGCTTCAGCTTTTCTAACACTGCAATGACAAATTCCACCTCTAATATTATTTAAAAAAAAATTAACCATATCAATATCAGTTAATAATTCCAATTTGACTTTTGTTGTACGTAACATTGCATCCCAACTCAAACCTGGAGCTGTGAAATATTGAGCTGGATCCAAATTGTAAATTTTAAGAAAAACATTTCTGAATGCTTCAAAGAAGTCTGTCAATATGAGAACATCTGATAATAAGTAGACTTTGGTATAATCCATTAAATTTTGACAATTGAATAATTTCCAAATATTTTTTGCTTTCATAATCTAATGGATCAATAGGTTGTTTTTTAAGATTATCATAAAATGCATCAATACTGGGAAGTTCAGTTTCATACAATTTCTCCATTGAGTTTACATAAGAATAAGGATAAACACCTTTTTTTCGAACTTCATTAAACTGTGTTGAATCATCAAAATATCTTTTAATTTCAATACATTGACTCGTCTCTAAACTCTCACCCAATTCTTCCAAAGAAGAGTTAACAAAACGGAAAGAATCTAAGAATCTCAGTTTTACATAAATATTTTTTTCCTTATTATTTTTAATTATTTTATCAACTAAGATTGATTTGGAAAAAGAAATATATTTTTCTTTTGTTTGAGCAATGCATTCAATTCGACTATCTTGATTACAAAGCAACTTGATGTATGTACATATGAAGATCATAATTTAGGTTATGAAAAAATATTGGAATAAAGTGGGGAATTTGATAATTTAGATTAGATACACCTTGAGATACACTATGTGCAGATCCTCTAAACTTTCCAGTTAGATGATCATGATCTCTGACTTTCACTTCCCCAGGTTTGAATAATTCTTGACAAATATGACATGCTGTACTACCTATTTCCAAATACAAGTTTCTCTTCATAAGTTAATTTCATTGGTTTTTAAATAATCATTATAGATTCTATGAGTATGTTCTTCAATACGTTTACAAAATTCTGCACCTGCATCAATACCAAAATAATAATCTTTCACAGACAAAGAATCATCATATGAACATTTGATGAAATATGCGAAAGCGTAAGGTTCATGCTTAAAAGTATCTATAGTGTAAGGTTTAGAATCAATTTCCGGTTGGTTATATTCTAAAGGTTTTAGAAAACATTCGAAATCTGCATATATCACAAAAGGTATTAACATCTGTTTTTGGAAATTTTCAAATTGGACAATATTTTTAGGAATAATTTGACCAAATTTATTTGTTTTTAAACTTGTATCAGGAATTTTTGTAACTATATGATAGCAACCATATTTTGTATGCATATCTAATTTCGTTTGTGAATTGAAAATTATCAAACAACCATCACAGAAGTACTTTGCAGATTTTGATTTGTTGATTTGAGATGATAATAATCGAGACATATTCTTTATCCAACAATAGTGATTATTTTTGTTGTCACTTATCAATAACAAATTAACATGAATTGGTTGTTTTTTATCAGTAAAATGAAGGGGGCCAACCACTTCATATTTAACTCTATTTTTTTCACAAACACTTTCAAGTCCGTACACATTTATTGAAATTTGATTTAAATTTTCAAATTTTTGTATGTCCTTCAACTTCACAGGAAATTTTATATCACCAAAATTGAAATATTCGAAAAAGTTTGGATATGAAGAGAGTCTATCAACATTTTTATCTACTGGCACTATCGCACTAATAATACTCCATCCAAAACAAAATTCATCACTGTTTTGCACGTTGACAACTGCTTTTTTGTTTAATATTGACTTGGGTAATGGAATATATGAAGATGCTCGAGTAACATTCAACTTATTCACATTTACTTCCAAATACATAATTTTTATCAACGCCCAACCTGACCCATTTTCAGCAAATGTTGAAATTTTTTCTTTCAAAGTCTCACAAAACTCTTTAAAAACTTTATTTAAATTGTTTGATAAATGTATATTTTTGTTTTGTGTGTTGAATGATTTGGTTTCTTCATTTTCACTTGTTGGTAAAACAAATTTTCCAAACAATTCCAAATTTATTTTGAGTGAACGATGTTTTGTTATTTCATCATTAATCAAATTAACAAACTTTGGCTCGATTTCCTCAAAATAATTATCCAAAATTATAAAGTCTTTGGATGGAAGCAGCATGTATGTTATGATTCGGTTTTTGAATGCCGACTGGATAATTTTCACATTATCCATATTTTTCTTCACCACCTCACCCTTGACCTCACCTTTATGAATATTTGATCGCAAATGTCCACTGATTTGATTTTTTGGAAACCAAACATCACAATCACTACATCTTTTCAAAGTTAACTTATGAATTTTGTTTAGATTTTGGTCACGTTTACACTTTTTTTCAGGGATCAAACACTTCACTAGATTTTCACTTTTTCTTTTCCCTGAGATTTTCATCTGTTGTCCTGAACTAGATGGTTGACCAGACGTTTTACGTTTTATTGTTTCTTGTCAGCCACTTTCCTGAGTACCTCCCCCTCCCTAGCCCCCATCATCACGTAGCAAATTCAGTATTTATACGCTTACGGCGTTGTTCAAAGGTGCACAATTGTGCACTTTTTCCCGATTCAATGTCAAATTGCACAAACTGCACCCCACTCATGGAAAGGGCACAATTCCCCAACCACCAACCAAAACTTATAGAGACGGGAAACATTGTTTTCTAGGTAAACATACCTCTCAATTTGCATAGGTACTCATACTCTGAAAGTCTGAAATTTCACTTCGTTGAGCCTTGATTGAATACTTGATTTTGATGAACTGTGGCAACATGGCGTCTAACCACGTTGTTGTCGAGTGTCGAAGCCGTCCGTTACCGACCCGTCAGACCGTCAAAATGTACTTCCTCTTACACATACTTTCGAAGTGGAACTGTCAAATTTCTGCTTGGCAAACAAGAATTATATGCTAACATCTACATTGTATTTGTGTTTAAAGTCATGCTCACGCCAAATTCAATGTGGATGGTAGCATATGATTCCCGTTTGCAAAGTGAAAATTTGACAGTTCCACTTCGAAAAGAAATTCAATGTTCGTCTGACACGGCACTCATGACAGTCTGACTAGCGTGAAATAACATTGTGAATTGTGAATGCGCATGCGTGGGTGCACAAAACTCAGTAAAACACTCGCGGCTGGATGTAGCTCCCGTCATCGATTTTTAAAATCAAGGCTCCCATGCACTAACCACAGTGTTGCCGTATCTCGTCTGTAAAAGTTGGGTTGCTGGGATTGTTGGGAGAGTGGGGAGCAGGCTGATTGTTTATGTTTATGATGGGGTTATTTTGATGTTTCAAATTTGTGTCTTGCATCTTGCACTTTCATCTCATCAGAATATTCATGAATACATTCAAATACCTAGCTTCCTTTCGCGATACCATTCCGTTTTGATCATAGGTCTATAATGGATAGTACAGTGTGAAAAAACATTTTCAACCAATGAAAACCTGAACCGACATTGCAAAAATCATCTAAAGACGAAAATACTAGAGCATCTCCAGGCGAGTATTGTGTCGTGACTACTTCACCACAAGACTGGCAATAAAAAAGACATTTCAGGATATTCTTTTGTGTGAAACATATGGGATTCTTTTTATTAATTGCAGATCCAAAATTTGAATATCATCAAAAGTTGGTGTATGTTCTATATGTTTTATCCACTTATTAGTTGCTATTAGAATGGCTGCAGATCAAACATCATACACGGGGTGGGTCAAAAAATATAGAAATTGATGAAGGTAACAACAGTAAAGTACCTAAGTATCACTTAAGTATTTCAAAAAAATCCGCAAAGTGTCGTGAAAAAAAGTTGTCTAGAATTAAAAGTTATGCCTGAATATTAAAGTTGTGACGTAGGTATTGTTTTTTTTCATAACTTTTTTCAAATTGAAGCATTTTTGTGAAATCCACTTAGATTTTTATTTTTTTAGGAAATCACATAGTTCATCTTCGTTGCAATGCAACAATATTGAACAAAACTTTGAATTTCCGCAAAAGATCTTTTTAACATGGTAAACTATCAATACTCATAATGTAGGTAGGTATATACCAATAAACTATCTTATACAAAGTGCAATTTTTGTATTCGATACCATTATACCTACACCTCTGAGTTTATTATTTAATACAGACCAAAATAATCTAGGGCGCTTTGTTTTGGTAATAAAGCAAAACTCTAGATTCTGTACACATTTTCTTTATAACGTTTTGCTGTATTTTTTTAAATAAGCGTAGGTAGGTACATTATTACTCTTGCACAATTTTAATATTTTTTGACCTACCGTGTATGATGTTCGACTTACAACCATTCTAATTGCATCTAATTAGTTTATCGGCTATGCATCATCTTTTCGTGATATTTGAATTTTGGTTTTGCAATCAATAAAAAAAATCCCACATTATGTTTTACACAAAAAAATATCCTGAGATGTCTTTTTTATTGCCAGTCTTGTGGTGAAGAAGTCACAATACTCGCCTGAGGATGCTTCAGTATTTTCGTATTCAAAATGATTCTTGCAATGTTGGTTCAGGTTTTCATTGGTTGAAAATGTCCTCACAAACAGCACAATTATATTTTACTATCCATCATAGACCCATGATCAAAACGGATTGGTATCGCGAAAGAATAAGGTTAGGTATTTGAATGTAAATGGGAACCCTTCATTTGTCCGACCATCTATTTGTGCGACCGTACGTTTGTACGACAGATGTTGCCGGTTGTTCGCATTATTTCTATTATCCCGCCGCGGCGATTGCAAGCACGTGTCTGACGGAGTTACATCACGAAGTTAGGTTGCCAAGTCGTGCATTGGATTTTTCAAATGGGTTTTTCTGATTTTGGACGAGATACGGGACCAAAGTTATTCTTTGTCGCGACGAAGAATGAAATATGGAAGGCCGCCGCCACAATTTGATTTGATTTATACTGACTATTATCTAGTTAATTACCTATATGATATTTTTCAAAACAAATGTTTTTATTTATAAAATGAAAAGCTTCGTTTTTCCAATTAATTTCTTGATTATTAATAATTGTTATTGTGGGTATTGTGTTGGATCTTTTACGTGTGATGATAATTATATTGCCTGTGTTTTTGCTGGGTTTATCGTAATTTTCCATTGTTTGTCATAATAGTTAGATAGTATGTCAGCATATAAACGGTGTCGAGCTGTAATTGGTTTTTTTGTCGTGAAATAAAGGAGGATGTCGACGGCATACATTGATATTTTTGAAGTTGGTAGCCATGATACTACAACAAACAGTTATAGTATCATGTATTAAGGGGGTTGGGGGTTGGTAGTGTGGGCACAGAAAAATAAGCTGTGTGGTAGTATCGGATCCATACAATTTATATAGTAGGGGGTTGTCTCTGGTAGGGGGACAAAAATAATATAAGTGACGACACTTGGGGAACGCTCTTTGTTGAATTGTTTGGGACAATTCGGTTCCAATCTTTGTGTTGAATTTGTTTTTGCGCCATGATGGATCAATTATATTGTAATTTTCCCTAACAAATAGCTATCGTATTGTATTCAGCTGATGCAGCATATTATTATGTAACCATATAAATAGCCACAGCACATAGTAGCAGAGTAATCATCATAATCTAGATCCTTTGTTCGATTTTAACATCGATGTACTTTTAAAGAAAATATGTTTTTAAAAACAGAAGTTGCAGAACTTTAGATAAAATTGATCTATGAACTAGTGATACTGTTTACCTCTGGATTTATGATAAGACCCACAAAAACCCAATGGGTTGACGAATTGGTTTGAGTCAGTTAGATTCCATCATTTCATAATATATATAGTCTTATTATAAAATGATTCGATTGATCTGATATTTTTTTTGTAAATTGAAGACCATATAGGTTACAAAGTGCCATTTTCAACGATTTTTATTTTATAGCATAAAACGGGCCCACGTGTGGACCCCGATACTGTATTGAAAGGTCTTAGTGTCAAGAATGGAAAAATAAATTATTCCGTTGCCAATATAGTCAATTATTCTTTTTTCATGAAACGCATATCAGTTTGTATCAATTTCCTAGGAATTCGTTTTTTGGCACTTAGACCCTTTGTAACTTATGGACTTCAATTATACCTATGTGTTTTTAATCAAGTTTATTCATTGTTTCTTACATAAAGTTCTGATGATTGTTTAATTAATTTGTAATCCGTGCGTTACGTCTTCAAGTATTTCGGCTACCAGAAGCTGTGCCAGGAGGTCCAGTAGGTAGTTACTCAGTTTTTCAGCAAACTCGAATTGGTGTGTGGTGAGTTCAAGCTTTCCAACTTCTATTTGGAATCTGGTGAGGATCAGTTTTTCATACAATTACTTTCCGATGCAACTTAATAATGAATCTGGTCTATATTATAACCACAACAAAAAAATTCCATTCCTCCACTCTCCAGTTCATGCAAGGAAAAAGTTTGGAATTTCCTCCACTGTTCGTTATTCGGCATTAGGGTAAGCCGATATGCATGTTGACATGATATGTAAATTTTGGAGTGCACAAATTGTACCTAATTTGTGGAAAATTTTGGAGGCCGCAAGCAACGGGGGCCTTATCGCCGCGATTGGATTTTTCCAATTAGAACATTATATAAAATAATAAATAAATATTTCTTTATTAGCATTTTTCTACGAAGGGGAAACAGATATAAAAGTGTACATAATAAAAAACAAGTTTATCCACTCAAGTATACGAGGGTGTCCGAACTGTCCGGAAAGGGGTGATGGACCAACTCATATAAGCATCCAGAAAAACATAATATGACCTTAGTAAAAACTCTATATGGTTTTATAAATTATTATTTCTCTGTAAAATAAGATTTCTTGAATATTTTGAACTTCAAGTGGAAATATCTCGAAAACCATATTTTTTTTACTGAGGTCATATTATGTTTTTCTGGAAGCTTATTATGAGTTGGTCCATCACCCCTTTCAGTATTATCGTTGACTTTCCGGACACCCTGATAGGTACTTGGATAAACAAAACTTTATTTACAAATAAAAATATAAAAACTAAGAAATCACAACAAAATATAATTTTACAACATGCATGCAATGATTTAAATGTGGGCAATACATGATTCTATAAAAGACGTTTAAAAACATTAAGGATATCACAGTTTTTGAGATCATTCGGTAAACTATTGAATTCATCACATAATATACATTTTTCAATTTCTACATTAGGTTCAACAAAATAAATTTAAAAATTCTCATAACGTAGTTAATGAAACATAAATAAAATATTATTGTCCGCTATGCGGGACTCAAAATAGGTATTTTCCTAACGAGTGCGCGGAAAGTGATATTTTTCCACGTGTTAAGAATCATTTTTTTCACGACTATGTAATTATTTCCATTTTTTGCATGGATTTTAATTCGAAAAGTGCCACTTTACCATTCTTCCGCTCCATTACAACAATTGTTATTTTTCACTGGTGGGGTTCACTCCTTTCTTAACCCTCAGTATGGACAGTATGCCCTCAGTCAGTACTGTGCTGGTCGAGTGGCGAACGCTTGATTGGAGATCCCCTCAACGCGACAGGTGGTAAACAGTAAACATTCTCTTGTCCAAATTTATGCGGCATTCTCAATGAGTAATGAAATTGAGTAGGCTGCGTAGTATTAATTGATTACTAATGAGTAGTCAAAAATGTAATGATTATCCTAAATTGATTGAACCCCGACGGAATGTACAATACACCCACACATACAGGATGAGTCCAAAATGAGTGTGCATTTTTTTTTATGGTAAATAGATTATGAGAGGATGATCCACATTTTGTATCTGAACACCATAAGCGATTTTGTTTGAAACTCCAGAGAATATATCCGAGGTTCTTAGTATTTTTTCCAGATATTCGTTTGAATTTGACTTTTCCAGAATCGGACCTGGAGAGACTTTTTTTTAGGAAAAATAGTTAGTGATAGGTTTTCTTACAAGGTGAAAATCATGTTTTGATTTTCTGTTGTTTCATGTTTCATTTTTTCCGATGAGTTGAAAAATAAAAACCATTAAAACGTCAGATAAATGTAGATATGAACCTATTTGTGTTCAAACTGTGAAAAATGGAAAATAAAATAATTTCATAACAACCGACCAATGTGCCAAAAAATGCACGTCAGTAAACATGGGGTGTACGTATACAGGGTGCCACAGATCCGAGTGCATGCATGGGGATCTCAGTTATTATAAAAGATACAGGGTCGATTGAATGGATGCAAATTTTTTATGCTCAACAAAATATCATTTTGACATTTGAAAAATTCCCACCATTTCTGAAGATATTCGAAAAAAACCGAAATTTCTCAAAAACGTTATTATTATTTCCTGAGTTTAGTTGAGAAGATATTTTAAAATAAACTGCACCCTCTCATTGTCACTTTTTCTCCTCTGCAATATGGTGGTATCAAATCGAAAATCTGACGTTTCGACTTTGAGCGGCCAGACTCAAGTACATTTTTTTAAATACGGACCTGAATTTTTTTATTTTATTTTTAGTTATCTTTTGACGCCCATGATGCATTGAGGTATCGCAACCGTCAAAAAAAAATACTCATCTAAAAAATAATACCAGAGAAAATTATCTAGGCAACCCTTTTGTCTCCCTAACACAAATAGTTTGGTTCATAAATTCTTCTTTATTCAACACGTTATTGTTATAAGAAAATGTGCACAACTAAACAAAACTAATCGACTGAACCAAAATCGAAATAACATACAATAACGATACATTTGATGAAATTAAATTAAATCCACAAATGACGTGGAGAATAAAAAAAATACATATAAAAAACTAGATCAATTTTTGCGAAAGTGTTCAAAATATTGCCATTTAAACAAAATATTGAAAATTTGCAATAATACGTGAATAATAATTGAAAATATTGAGGTTACTAAGGCAACCCATTACTCTACACCAACGACCTAATACACCCTCATCTAATCACTTCAATGCCTCAAGGTCGTCAAAACATAACTAAAAATAAAATAAAAAATCGTGGTCCGTATTTAAAAAAATAAAGTTGATGGCAGCTCAAAAATTTCATACCACCATCTTGTAAAGTAGGAAAAGTGGCAATGACAAAGTGTAATTTATTTGAAATGTCTTTTGAAACAAACGCAGGTAATAATGAAAACCTTTTCGCGAAATTTCGTTTTTTTCGAATATCTCGTAGTAGTCGGAATTTTTCAAATTTCAAAATGGCATTTTCCTGAGCATAAAAATGCGCAACTTTGTATCCATTTAACCGAGCCTGTATCTTATAATAACTGAGATCCCCATGCACTCGAATCTGTGGCATTCGGTATAGTTTTTTTTTTCTTTTATCTATGCTGTATAGTTAGAAATATCGTATCGGCGGTCCTGTCAATGACGCCCTGCACGAATGGCATCTACTCCTTCTTGCAGGGTTATAGGCTCGTTCTGCACAGTATCCGCATGTCCGATGCCCACAATTGAAGACACATCGCATGGAACGGAGCGTGCAAATCGGACATGCGTTGGAATGTTCTGGATCTATTTCTAAATTAGAAAAAAAAACAATTCAATGTAATGTCATCTAATCTATTAGTTAATTATACCAGTGTCTGCACCCGGAGGATGCCAGGTATTTCCCACTTCCATGCCTTCCCTGTCGTCCTCTAAGGCTTCTGTGAAATTATCAAACATTATTTTTATATTCTGAATACCTACCCGTATTATCCACGAATGTTATGTATAATCGATTTCGATAAGCACACACTTTTTTGTATACATACATAATGTAATATTGATCGCGCGCTGTTTTATAATGTCCTACTTATTCAAAAGGAAAAGTTGTATGAATGTTCCTTTTATATTCTTTATAAATTACCGGAAAAAAAACACCTGAGCTATAAAAAACATGTCGGATAAGTTACACTCACCAAGGAAATTCACCTGTTCATCGTCTTCCCACTGAAATTCAGGTACAAAGAAATCGTCATCTGAAAGTAAAAAAAATATTCTTAGTGGCGTCAAGATAATAACAGTGGGATCTTGAAATAGCATAATAGAAAATCACTTGAATATCGATAATATAATAAAAATAATGGTACATATTATTATAATGATATGTTCATAATAAAAACCCTTCAACGAAAATCGAAAAGAAAATTATATTCATAAAATCTCGATGAAGTGAGGCGAAGGTGGAAAGGTTGATATTTTGCTTGAATAATTGCTTTGATCAACCCTACCTAATCTTTCTTTATCATGTATTAGAACATCTGAATATGAAAGTAATGGAAACATTAGTGATAATAATTATTATTTTGTAAGTAAGTAGGATCGTTACGGGTGCATCAAATTTATTTTTAGCTCCTTTGCTATAGTTTATAATTCATTGAAATTTATCCGGAATAACTTTTCTAGGTTTTTAACTGGTTATAGTTTTGGATGCATTAATATTACTTAATGCTAATAAAACAGCAGACATGCTGAGAATAACATTCGAAATAACGACATCATAGAATAATATGGAGCTATATTGTTTTATAGTACTAGAGTTAAAAATATCTTAGCTCACCTTCACCATTCGGCTCTTCAATCACCACTGGCAAGGGGTTGTTGTCACCTAATAATGAGAAAAAATAATTTTGATAGCATAGACATCAAAACGTTATTTCAAACATACTATTATTATTTTTTAATAGATATATTATGATCATTATACATTTTGATTATGTTTGTCAAGAATATAGAGGGTTTTAAAACTTATGTGTCAGCACTATTGCTGAATTTGTGATTATCGAAGCTAAAAATTCGGTTAATGGGCAAAGTATGTATGTAAATGAGACATGTCATGCCTTGTGCAATGTTCTTGCTTATTCGATAGAAAATTTACCTCTAAACAAAAACTGTGCTTCGATATTTTATCCTACTCAAAAATGACAAAGGAGAAAACGTCTTAGGACAAATTTTGTTATGAGCTAACTTCCATATCGAATAAGAACATTGCATATATTGGGTGTCCCAACTAAAAAAATGATTCTATTGACAAAAACGAACGCGAACGCGATGTTGATGTTTGTTTCATCATAATAATCGAAAAAAGTATTCCAAGCTCTCTGTAGCTGTAGTACCAAGAAAGTTAGCAATAGTTTCAACTTTTTTTTCAATTTGTTGTAGATTTAGATGCATTATGTTAATCAATACGAATATGACGACAGTTATTGGGGGAATATTATGTACTATAACATAATATTTTACATACAGTTAAAAACATATCATAATCTGAGCCCGCACCTTCATTTGGTTCTTCAATCATCACAGGCAGGGGGTTGTGGTCACCTAATAAGATGTCTCCGGGAGGCAATGGATCATCATTGTCAATATCTGTAGTAATACATATTATATAGAAGAATATACAGGGTGGACCAGAATTAATGGGACATACGGCAACAGTAGATTCCTCACACAAAAATATTGCGATAGACTCGTGTACATGGGTTGTTTGACATGAAAAATTCATCAAAATAACTTGATTATTTCAAAAGTTATTTGAATAAATCAAAAATTAAAATTCAACTTTGACACCCTGTATCTCTGTTAATATCAACTTTCGGAAGTGACAAGTTGAGGTCTATCACAATTTTTTTTTGTGAGGAATCTACTGTTACCGTATGTCCCATTAGTTCTGGCCTACCCGTATATGTCACGATTTCAAAATGTATCAATCAATATTATTGCTTATGAATACAATATTAATTTGCAACTGTAGTCAGGATAAATAATTAGGCACTGTAATGATATATGATATACATAACATACCATCGAACAAGTAAGGCGCCTCGTTGTCTCCATCTGCAAAATATGTGTTAATTCCTCCTTTAACACCCCTAAAATCTTAAATGAAAAGGGTGGTCGAGTGATAAAAAATTTCACGAAAAGTGGCTTTCTATGATATAATTGGAAAGTATTTTTCAAGAGCTTCAAGATGATGTATCACTCGACCCCCCTTTCCATTTGAGATTTTTGGGGTGTATATCTCACACAGTATGAGGGATTGCAGATAAGGGTTGGATAACACGTTTTTTTTTATTCCACCTTCGTTCTATAGAAACAGTTTCGAGCATTTTTTGATTCAGTCTTTCGTTCCTTGGATATGGAAATTTCAAGTTTTCAAATTGTCACCCTGTATATTAAATGATTCTCCATCGATGATAGAGAATAAAAACTATTTTTTTGAACAGTAGAAATCAATTTTTATCTCTTCAAGTGATTATTCATATATGGTAGGGATTGTGATCTTTATGGTTTTATGCTCTTTGGTTTCAGGGTTTCGGCAGTTCATGTTTTGCACCCCTTATCAGACCATCTAAGTTCAATTACAACAGCAAATGAACAACCCGTTATCAAGACGACCATTACGGGTGCTATGGGATCAGTTTCATTCATGATCTCTCATAGTATTGAAAGTAACAGAACGTCATAGGAAAAATCTTGAACACAAGCGTAGAGTTATTTGTCCGCACTTGTTGGGTAAATAACTATTGAGACTCTATCGAAAGCATTATTTCCAGATATTTATTTAAAAGAAAATCATCCAGTTTTTTTTTCGCAATAGTAAAATATGTAGGTGTATACTCAAAGTTATTAGATCATTGACTCAAACTCAACTTCAAAACGGATATGGAACTTAAGGAAAGTACCTATATTCTAGATAAGTCGCTTTCAAGGTCTCTAGCGACTAGGAACTATCAGATATAAAAAAAATTACAATATTTATTAGTACATAATATATTATTGGTTCCATAAAAATAAAAATACATTCATTACAATCAACTTGAACTTGTGTATTGTATTATAAGCGATGTCAAGCTATTGTTTATATCTATTCTGTTTTGGACAGAGTACCTCACCTATTCAACAAAAGATAATTAATATTGATAAAAGTCCAAAGAATACAACTTACATTTCTATTGAAAAGTTGACTGATGATGATCCTTATGAGTTTGAATCCTTATTGGATATAGCGGGGGCAAGAAAGGTTTTATTTTATTTATTTTTATTATTTATTTTGTTTATTTTTCAAAATAACACTACACAGACGTAGGTGTAGAGGTTATACACCCACAATAATAATTAGGAATTACACGTAGGTACTTATATGGTATAACAAGTAATAGGATGCTATTTCAAAAACAGATAATTGGAGCATAATAATAATATGAGAGAACAATATTATCATATATTATAATTTTTACAATTTTCACTTAGCGTTTTGGAAAAAAAATCATACAATGTACTTCACATTTTTTTTACTCCGTCACTTGAATTGTCAACAATTTTTTTTATAATTGGCAATGTTTTTCATAGTCATATGGTAAGTATGGTACAGCGAGCCCCTTGGTAGCAGGGACAGAGAGCAACTGATTTTCAACTTTGTTGACCTGCAACGAAGACATTTATTGGCTCTTGATTCTAGAATAATATATAAACCAGATGTACAGGGCACAGGGTCTTCCCGAATATTTGAACAGATATTAAAATAAGTTAAAAATAAAAGTTTCATGTTTTTTTATTAAATAATATTATATTTGACATTTTTGCCTACAAATTCTAAGTTCATGAAAAACCATAAATGTTTTGTAATTACCTTATACCTTATTTCAATATCTTTTCAAATAAACTCTATAGGGGAAGACTCGTGTATAAAGGGACTTTGAAAAATGTTGCAATACAAATATTATAGGTATAATAAGTGTAAAACATACATCAAGATTACACCTTTCATACACACCTTTTGTTTTTGCAATTGCAATGCACAAACAATTGTGCATAATGTGGATGTATACAAATAGTTTTTTTATTGTGTTTTTATGTTCCGAATATAGGTTGGATGGTTTGTGACTGGCCAAGTTGAAGTTGCGTACAAAATAGTGAGGGAGCAGTCAATAATTGAAAGTGGGCAATGTGAAGCTCAATTTATTGTAAAAGTCTAGCTTTCGGAAGCATTCCTTCCTTCATCAGGACAAACAATGATGAGTATAACATAAAAACACAATTCACTCATACAGGATAAAATAGTTTAAAATTAGTTAAAATGAATTAAAATGTTAAAATTTTTAAAATTAGCATAGTTGTACTTATGTCTACGGTTAAAATGAATAAATTATCAATAAAATACATGAAAACTATAAAAGGGACTATGAACAAACGTTAACTGATAGAAATGGCGGTACAACAACAGTAGACATAAGTACAACCAAAGATAATATATTATGTTACAGTAAATGTTAGGAATTCAGTGAAAGCTAGCTTTTACTAGTTGATGCTAGCAATGACTTGATCCGTTGGAAAATGTTAAATTTTGAAGAATATTGTACACTTTCACTAGTGAATGTTGGAGAAACTTTATCAAATCAACTTTTACTGAAAGCAGTTAGGAAAAGTTCTTTTTAAAACTTATTTCCGCCATTTAACTATCCCAAAGTGTACGGGGCACTAAATGATGTCGCTCACGCGACATCAAAATTTTTGCCAGACCCAAACTAACCCAGACTAACCCCTACTGAGAATACTTAAGTATTTTCTATAATACGGTATCTGAACAATGTTCACATTGTACACCTGCGATTCATAACTCTCGTATTTTCCAGAGCGTCTAATCTGTCGGCGAATTCCAACTCGGACCAAAAAGGATATTTATAATTACGATAATAATTTTCAGTGTAGCAGCTTTCACTAGAAAAGTTACGTGAATGCTAACAATTACTAGTAAAAGTATGATGAAGTCGATCGAATTCAACTTTCACTAGCTAAATGTTTCCAAATCAGAAAAAGCTTACTTTTCCTAGTAACAGTTAGCTTTTACTGATTACCAGGTTTTACTGTGACATATACACAACTATGCTAATTTTAAAAATTTTAACATTTTAATTCATTTTAACTAATTTTAAACTATTTTATCCTGTATGAGTGAATTGTGTTTTTATGTTATACTCATCATTGTTTGTCCTGATGAAGGAAGGAATGCTTCCGAAAGTTAGACTTTTACAACAAATTGAGCATCACATTGCCCACTTTCAATTATTGACTGCTCCCTCACCATTTTGTACTCAATTTTTATGTTCCGACAAATAATAATAGGGTGTAAGGTGTAACCCTAATGTACCCAACTACCTTACTATATATAGTATATTTTTCCAACTTGTGAGATTAGATTGTGTCAGCACTGAGGATGGTCTAATATAGGCTGGCGAAACGTCAGCAAATGTGATTGGTTATAGCATCCTAGTTAAATAATTATTTGACCTGCCCTCACCCAGCTTCAAACATTAAATCATTGAAACCTGGGTCACTTATGAATTTGGAAATATAATAATGTGTATAGTCGCTCGCTATGTTCTGGAAAAGTTAAACTCAAACTGAAAAAGATGCTTTTACGAACTGCGAATAAACCCTCCGAAAATATGAACAAAATCGCAGTCGTACCTACCTATACCTACTGTTACAAAATACCATGTGCAGGGTTATTCATTATATTTTGACACCCACCTACAATAGACCTCTTCTTATGATCTATAGAGAGAAACTTTGAATACAAAAGTGTTAGGTTTCTTCACGTATTATCTTTTGGTGAAAGTGGAAATAAAAAATTGACTTTTAAAACAAACACACATGAACACAACAACCAACCTTTCTGATTCCAAATATACAGGGTTATTCATGTTATTCGACACGAAACATTGTGGCTAAAGTATCAGAATTCAAAGAAGTTTTTTTCTGTATGGATAGGGACCCTATAAGGCTACATTTTAAAATATTTTCATGTTATACAGGGTGTCCCCAAAACACGAAACGTATCAAAATTGTATTTTTTTAAATGGAACCCCCTGTATTTTAATCGATATTTCAATTCTTTCTTCAATTTGGAACAAAAATTGTTATACAACTAATGTTCGTAAATTCAACCGTTATCGAGATATCTCGTCTTAAAAATGGCATTTTTGCACCTTTGACATGCTATAAAACTCAAACTATTCAAGTTAGAGAAAAATGGTTTGCACTTTCCTATCTTAACTTTCCAAGAGCTATTCAAGAAGATTAAATTCATTCTTGCGAAAAAATGTCTAAATGTGTCAAAAAAAGTTGACAGTTGACAGTACCTTCTATTCAAATGACAGAATAACTCTTGAAAAGTTAAGATAGGAAAGTGCAAACCATTTTTCTCTAACTTGAATAGTTTGAGTTTTATATCATGTCAAAGGTGCAAAAATGCCATTTTTAAGACGCGATATCTCGATAACGGTTGAATTTAGGAACATTAGTTGTATAACAATTTTTGTTCCAAATTGAGGAAAGAATTGAAATGTCAATTAAAATACAGGGGGTTCCATTTAAAAAAATACAATTTTGATGCGTTTTGAATTTGGGGACACCCTGTATAACGTGAAAATATTTTTAAAATGTAGCCTTGAAGGGTCCCTATCCATCCAGAAAAAAATTTTTTTCAAAATCAGATACTTCAGCCATAATGTTTCGTGTCGAATAACGTGAATAACCCTGTATAATATAATATGTTGGTATTTGATTCAGAGACTTTTGCGCTATTCAAGTTCAAAGTCTCATAGAAATTATATACAGAACCTTGATCTGGGTTACTAAGATACGTTAGAATTCAGATCAACGTGATGTAATTTTATGTGACTTTGAAATTGAATAGCGCAGAAACTGCTGAACCAAATACCAAAATATATCATAAATTTGGAATCAGAAAAAAAAGATCTATCATTCTTGTCAAAAATATATAGAGTATTCTACTTAAAAAAATAAGACTCAGTTAATTTGTTCAATGTTGTGAAGTTGATTTTTTATTTCTGCTTTCACCGAAAGATACTACGTGAAAAAACCTAAAACTTTTCTATTCAAAGTTTCTTTCTATCACTCATAATAAGAGCAGTAGGGGTGGGGTCAAAATATAATGAATAACCCTACCAATTCCAATTATCTCAAACAGAAACAAAAAGAAGGTGTAGATACCTAAATTATGTCGATATAGACTTATTGATCTCATATAAACTTGAAATTGCAATATTTTGTAACAAGATGCAAATATATCATATACCTATAGGTATTTTATTTCAATAATTAATTTATGCTTAAAAGATTCTTGAATTTTCTTCTCATCGGTTTTTTTATTAAAGCACCGATACCAAAACTAACTTGTTGTACCTACTCTGCTAATACCTTATCCTATAGATAAATAACACATTCATTCCGAAAAATAGGCCCATACGAAACCTAATACAAAATAGTCCAACAGTAATCAGTGACAAAAGCACACTTCTTTTTCTTCCACAAATACTATGAATATCAAATAAGTATAATTTATTACCTACCCAACGTAATCCAAATGTTGAAATGAAATACCTATAATTTAATAATACGTTGTGATTTGAAGTGTAATACCATTTTATAATAAAATGGTAATTTTCTAGAAAAGTGCGAACACTTGGCAACAGTGATGGCACATGCCTGTGGTCGATAAAGAAGGTTCCTGTTCATGCTCCTGTCTCAAGATTCCTTAGACAAACTGAATGCACAATTTGGCAACAAAACTATAAATGTGTCGGACAAATGTACGTTCGTACAAATAGACTGTCGGACAGATGCTATGGACCCAATGTATTTATGAATATTCTGATGAGATGTAGGTGCAAGATGCAAGACACAAATTTTAAACATCAAAATAACCCCATAAACATAAACTTAAAGATACAGCTTGCCCCCCGTCCCTAACAAACTACAATCTACAATCCCAACTCCCAACAGTCCTAACCTTTGTTTTCTTTATTCAAAGGTCCCAAATAGTCCCAACCAAACCCAACTTTTACAGACTGAGATACGGCAACACTGTGGTTAGTGCATGAGCCATTTTAAAAATCGATGACGGGAGCTACATCCAGCCGCCAGTATCAAAACTGCACAAATTCGGTGCTCACTGCTCTCTCTCTAGCTCTAGTGCACACTTTCATTTTCCTTAAGAACAACCCTGCTTACGTCTCGTCAGTTACAATCATAGACTAATATTATATGTTACAATCAACCTTCGATATGAGTGATCAAATCTCAATCCAAGAAGATGATGTTAGTACGTTATTGAAAGATTTGTTAAAATCACCAATAATGTACGAAGACGTTTCACCCTAACGTCACATACATCACCTTTGAAAGGTAAGCAACATCTCAATGGTCAAGGAGAAGAGTCTCTTCATGATCAACCTATTCAACAGAACCTCTCCAAGACAAATCAGAATGCTACAACACAACCCCCAGCCCAACCCTCTCCAAGAAGATTCAGAATGTCTCAACCCAGAACTCGACGAAGATTTTGAGCCGGGACAGGTGTTTGCTCTGGAAGAGCAAACACAGGAAGAGACCACAGTATTAAAAGAAATTAAAAAAAATAAATATAAAAATAGAAGTCAAGTTAGTAGATTAGAATTTGAATTAAATAGATGTAAGGAGGTTTTAAATGTTTTAGAGTTAAGAGAAAAATATATAATAAGAGAAAATGATTTAAAAAAGAAACAAGATACTTTATTAAATTCTATTTTTAAGGAAGATGAGTTGGGGTTTAGAAAGGTAAATAAATTTTTTTAAAAAATAGTTTTTTTCTTTAGATGAATTCACCAGAGTATTTAAAGAAAACAGGTATCTTTAACAGGTATAAAATGATTGTACATGCTTCACGAAAGCATATTTCATGTAAACACTTCAACAAGACAGGTCGAGGTTTGATAAACAGTTTTATCAATAGACTACCTGTTGAGCTTCATATCCCAGGTTATCAATGTTGCGATCCTGGTACAAATTTAGAAGAAAGATTGAATAGGGGGGATTCTGGTATCAATCTATTAGATGGAGCGTGTAAAGAACATGATATAACATATGCGAAAACTGACAATCTACCTCAACGACACGAAGCAGATGAAGTTTTAGCAAATAAAGCTTGGAAGAGAGTTAAAGCTAAAGACTCATCGTTGGGAGAAAAATTTGCAGCTCTTGCAGTAACAGGAATCATGAAGGGTAAACGTAAACTTGGAATGGGTATCAAGAAACCTAAGAAAAAGATGAAAAGACGAGTAATAAAACCACCTGAAAAGATTGGTGGTTTTCTTCCATTACTTCTTCCAATCTTGGGTGCACTTGGGGCTTTAGGCGGTGGTGCAGCTGGAATAGCTAAGGCTGTTAATGATATAAAAGTATCAAAGGAGCAACTTGAGGAATTACATCGACACAATAAAGAAATGGAAAATCTTTCCAAAGGGGGTGGTCTTTACATTAAACCATATAAAGGAGGGGCTATCAAAAGAAAATCTTAAAAAAAAAAAAAGTCAAATAATATTTCCACAGAGAGCTCTTTCAAATATTGATATACTAAAATATGTAAACATTTTAAAAATTCCACATTTTAGAGGTGTTTTTATGCGTGATAATCTCCCTAAAAAATGTAAAGTGAATGAGTGTGGTGTTTTGAATCTAGATAGTGAAAAAAATCATGGATCTCATTGGACTGCGTACATAAAAAAACAAAATAAAGTGTTATATTTTGATAGTTATGGAAATCTGAAACCACCAACTGAACTAATCAAATATTTAAATTCTTGTGGCAAAGTTGAAATATGGTATTCCTATGAAGCTTTTCAAAAATTTGATAGGTACAGTTTTTTGTGGACAATTAACATCAAAATTTCTATATAATAATATGATATAAGAAAAAATTGCTAGTAAAGTTGAGAAAGTCATGACTACAACTATTGCCATATCAGGAAATACTTCTGTATTATCAGCAGAATTCAATCCACCTATATTTTTGGATGATGATAGAGAATATTGTTTGGGGTTAGCAGGATTTTAAACGTTTATGAGTATACCCAACATACAACCAGGCAACAATAAACTATACAGGGTCCTTCATTAGTGCGTCGGGCAATCCTAGCGTGGTTATTTACAAAAGTAGAAAAAAAAGTTTTATACAAAAGTTGTAGAATGTGACTTTATGCATATTTTAAAAATATTTTCAAACATACAGGGTGCGTCACAAAAGTATGGCACGAAAAAGTATAATTTTTTTAAATGGAACCCCCTGTATATTAATTGATATTTCAATTCTTTCTTCAATTTGGAACAAAAATTGTGCTACAACTAATGTTCCTAAATTCAACCGTTATCGAGATATCGCGTTTTAAAAATGGCATTTTTGCAACTTTGGCATGCTATAAAACTCAAACTATTCAAGTTAGAGGAAAATGGTTTGCACTTTCCTATCTTAACTTTTCAAGAGCTCTTCTGTCATTTGGATAGAAGGTAACGTCAACTGTCAACTTTTTTCGGCACATTTTGACATTTTTTCACAATAATGGATTTAATCTCCTTGAATAGCTCTTGAAAAGTTAAGATAGGAATGTGCAATCCATTTTTCTCTAACTTGAATATTTTGAGTTTTATAGCATGCCAAAGTTGCAAAAATGCCATTTTTAAAACGCGATATCTCGATAACGGTTGAATTTAGGAACATTAGTTGTAGCACAATTTTTGTTCCAAATTGAAGAAAGAATTGAAATATCAATTAATATACAGGGGGTTCCATTTAAAAAAATCATACTTTTTCGTGCCATACTTTTGTGACGCACCCTGTATGTTTGAAGATATTTTTAAAATATGCATAAAGTCACATTCTACAACTTTTGTATAAAACTTTTTTTTCTACTTTTGTAAATAACCACGCTAGGATTGCCCGACGCACTAATGAAGGACCCTGTATGTAGCAGATAAAGTAATAACATTTCCGGAAGGAACTTATGATTTGGAAGATATTGAAAAATATATAAATAGTGTGATTAATGATATTTTTGGGGAATCAGTTGAATTTATATTGAAAGCTAATCCTAATACTTTAAAATGTCATCTTTATTGCTCAAAAGAAGTTGATTTTACACCAGAAGATTCAATTGGTAAACTATTGGGTTTTAAGAAACAAAAAAAAAATATCAACGGAATCAAATAAAGTTGTGAATATTAGCAAAGTGAATGCAATATGCATTGATTGCAATATTTGTGTAGGATCATATAGTAATGGTCAACCTGTTCATATAATCCATCAATTTCTTCCTACCGTTCCTCCTGGGTATAAAATAGTGGAGTCACCATTGCCTATACTGTATTTCCCCATTAGCGTCAAAACAATCAACAATATCACTGTTAAAATAGTGGATCAAGACGGAGATTCAATAAATTTTCGTAACGAAACAATAACAGTTCGGTTACATTTGAAATATTAAAAAAGATGGTTATCAGATACAATTACTACCCCAAATCATCACCTTATAAAGAGAAAAAATCACTGAAAAAAACCAGTTCAAAACGAGACTCTAACAAGTTAACATTGAAAAATCGACAATTTCTTTAATCTCTTGGATTGGAATTATTAAAATGATCAATGTTCTTAGTGTTGACGAAAAACTATATGTAGACAATTCAATCATTATCTCTGAGCTTCATTCCTATCAACCATTCGTTTCTTCAAAATTTGAATACAATGATAAAATTCGTATTCCCATACAAGAACTTGATGTCTACACTCTACCTTCAGAGAGTCAACTTTATATTGAAGGACCATTAACTACTGAAAAGGGAACATATTCAAAGAGATAAATCAACAATGGATTAGCTTTTTTGTTTCGAGAAATTCGTTATGAACTTAATGGAGTTACTATAATAGATTCCGTCAGAAATGTAGGAATATCTTCAACATTAAAAGGATACCTTTCATATAACACAAATGAAAGTTTAAAACTTGAAAATGCTGGTTGGTTTCCAAGGAGAGATGAAAAGGATAGAATTTTGGTGGATGATAATGGAAAATTTAATGTATCCATACCCCTAAAAATGTTTATGGGTTTTTTTTGAAGACTATAAAAAAATCATTTTAAATATGAAGCAAGAATTAGTTCTGATCAGAGCAAGTAATGATATAGATGCTGTTCAGTTTATTGATGATGTTACTGCCCCTGTTTCCGAAGTGGAAAATCCAAAAGTAACGTTTGAAAAGATGTATTGGAAAATACCACATATTCAAGTAGATATATCACAACAACTAGATTTGACTAAAATTCTTGAATCTAATAAAGATTTGTTAATTGGATTTCGTAGTTGGGAAGTTGTAGAATATTCCTCACTACCTGAAACCTCTCGTCATACATGGCCTGTGAAAACGAGTAGCAAACTTGAAGCACCTCGACATATATGATAATTGGTTTCCAAGAGAATAGAAAAGGATTGGTTACAAAAGATATGAGTCAATTTGATAATGTAGATTTAACAAATATTAGAGTATTTTTAAATTCAGAAATATATCCATATCACGATCTATACTTGAATTTCAAAGATAACAAATTTTCTGCTCTGTATGAAATGTTTGCAAACTTCAAAAATTCATATTATAATATGCAAAATGAACCAATTTTCAACCCACTAGAATTTAAAAAAAGATGTCCTATCGCACACATTGATTGTTCTCATCAAAAAGAAACACTTCAAATGGGAACTGTTGTTATGAGAGTGGAATTTGAAACCAACATCAACACAAAGAAAGACACTTCGGTCTATTGTCTCATTTTACATGATAAAATATTCAGTTATAATCCTTTAACCAAAATAGTCAAGCAGATGTAAAGCGCAGGTCTTCAAAGTAATATAAAAAGTAATTACTTCTTGAAACTATATTCATAATGAATTCAGAGTTGAAGCTTCGCTTGTCTAATTATTTAGCAAAGTTGAAAAAATTAAAAAAACAAATTCAATATTATAGTAATAAAAAACAGATGATGAAAAAATTGTCACAAATGAAAATATGAAGTTGCTCACTTTAGATGTCCAAGGATTTATGATTGAAAATAACAAATTTATTCCTAAAGAATTGGCTGCATATGATGGAGATAAAATATGTCATAATGTATTTAGATCTCCTTTTGCTATAGAATATTTGTCTCCAGAGCTATATAAACAAGCAAATTGGTTAATGAAAAATCATCACTGTATTTCGTGGAATGAAGGATTCACCCAATTACATAGGTTTAGTGAAATTGTGAAAAATGTAGCGAACGGTGTTGATTATGTATACGTGAAAGGAGCAGAGAAAGCAAAGTACATCAGGAAATATTCAACGAAGCCTGTTATAGAACTTGATGATAAACCAGCTTTACCATAAGAAAAACCTCATTGTTTTTATCACTCTCATTCACCCTCAAAATGTGCACTTACAAATGTTTATTATTTATATAAAAATTGTCTAATGGTTGAATAAAACACAATTTTATTCTATCTTTTTATTTCATTTCAAACACCTTTTTATAAATATTAACAGGAATAAATTTCTCGAGATCCGTGATATAACGCACAAGCTCCATTTCTTTTATAGTCTCCAGAAAGAATTCAAGATCTGATGTATAAACATATAAATCACATGCGTCAGCAGCTTTTCGGTATAGTTCAGACTTCTTTTTGCACTCTTCTTCAGTATAAAATTTTTCCATTCCATACACTGATTCATGGTCTGCATCGTACTGTCTTTCTCTAAACTCATAAGAGAGCTTTTCTACTGCGGAAATCAAATCATGTTTGAAAGATGACATCTTGATTTGAAATGTTGGAGCTAATATGATTCGATGAGTTTAAATATCAATTATTTGATAGAGGGGGAATTATTTGAAATCAGCTTGATAATTTTAAGAGAAAGAAAAAGATAATAAACGAGAGATGCTCTCTCTGTCTCTGTCTGTCTGTTTGTCTGTCTCTGTCTATCTTTACCTCTATCTCTCTTTTCAATTTTTTATTCATCATCATACAAAAAACAATATTTCACAATACAAAACATTTATTTATCAATACAACTGTTAACTGTTGACAATCTCATTACATGCATATTCCTTCACATCCTCTCTAACAAAATCCGAATGAAAATTTGATAATTCCAACACACAGCAAACATTAAAACTATTTGGATTGTCTAATGGCGAAATAATATCATACACTGATCTGATAACGTCTCCTGGTATCAGTGGCACTCCTCTTATTATAATGTGGTAGTATCTTGAAAATTCTTGATTCTTCAGAAAATCATAACGATATTTCAATAAAGTCACTAAACCATTCAGTTCCTTTATGGATTCACTTGCTAAATATATCTTGTTAGTTGTTTTCGTCTTGAATGATCTTGATAATTTTCACATCATTTATAATTTCGAAATGAACTTCAAATCTATTTCCTCGCATTGGTGGCCATCCAGGTTTCTCACTAGACAAATAACTCAACACAACTGCTTGTCCGTTCAAAAATGATAACCATTGCACTTCATTGAATAGCACACAATTTTTGTTCGTCGATTCACCAATCTTGATAACTGGCTCATATCCTTTTTCCGCAGAAAAACCGACACTTATCCATTTGCTTTTTGATTTATTCAAAAAATATTTAGTTTCACTTATTAAGACACCCACTCTATTTGCAAACTGATTATTTAAACAATTATTGTTTTTAATATTCATCAAGATAATTTCAACTTGAACATAACTGTCCACACAACAACGTATGAAAAGTGACTGCTCTTAAATACAAAATATGATAAACAGGGTGGGATGAAAAAAGTGATGGGGGGATCAAATCAGAGATCAAATCAAAAAAAGGAGTGGGGGGAGCATTTTATGTGAGCCAGAAACCGTACAGATGAAAAAAGTGGAGGGGGGAGCATTTTTGTGAGTCAGAACCGGTATATATTCCCTACTTATTTATTTTGTTTTCCTAAGGATTTTGTTCAAATAAGATATGAATGGTTTTAATTTGAGGTTTGATATTAGAAATTTACCAAAAATCGTCCAAGTGAGGTTATGTTTGCATAATTTTGTGATTTTCCAAAGGATTTTGTTCAAATTAGATTATAGAGGTTCTATTTGGGTTTTGATCAATTTTTTTTCTTCAAAATGTGAGGTTATGTTTAATTAATTTTGTTATTTTTCAAAGGATTTTGTCCAAATTAGATATGTAAGTTCTATTTGGGAAGTGTTGTAACAATAGATACGTTTTCAGTTTAAACATATCAAAAAAAGTACGCTAGAAATGTTGTCAGATATTTAATATATCATCCTAACTGGAAAATCGCTGGGAGGATTCTTATTATTTTTTATATGTTTGTTATGTCTGCGCACCGAATAACAGAATAATTATTGAAACATCGGAAAAACTAAGAAAAAAGATAATTGTGAAACAAATTAATTTAATTGATTATGAGGCAGTATGGAATTTGCCGGGTCAGCTAGTAAAATATAAAAAGCAATCTCGATTGAATTATTTTCGAGATATTTCTCGCAAAAATTGTTCGTATTATACAAATTATGCTTTTCAACACATTAGTTTGTTACTTTTTTTTTTCGTTACTAGTAATTAAAGTGAAAACAGCAATTAAAAATAAAGATAAATAGGATTAACCGGTTGAATTTGATTGTTCTTATCAACTAATAAGTGAAAACAACCTTGAGCTATATTTTTAAGACTTGTTTGAATAAAAGTCTAAATGACTTTTTTCTCTTTTGTCCAAATCAGCCAACCTTTTTGATGATACAGGGCAAGTCTAAAACAAACGTTGGTATTCGGTCAACTGTTGAAATGATGGTAAGTCCATCTGAATCTAGTGACTGAGTAAAGAAAACTCAATCATCAAAAATATGTATTTGTATATACAGTAATCATTATATACAGTGCAACAAAATAAGTGGATTCGTAAAACTAGGAAACATACATACCCTGTATTGAAAAATTAAAATGACTCAGACATAGTTTGCGATTCTTATTTTTTATCCTTAGGATATAACAGTACGTAAAAAAGAAAATACAGCCAAATCTTACAACAAATGTATGTCACTGCAGTTCACAAATTCAAACCCTTTGTTCTTTTCTTATCTTCCTGTGTTTGTGTTGGTTTGAATATGTGATTTTGTGTTGTCCATAATTTATAATATAGACTGTCGATATTTTGCAATAGCTGTTCATGCGTACCATGTTCTTTAACACGACCTTTTTCTAGAACAAAAATTTCATCGGCGTCCATAATAGTGCTAAGGCGATGAGCTATCACTATTGACGTTCGACCTTGGGTTGCATTCCGAAGAGCTTTCAGTATATTCTGAAAAACAATCATTGCAGTGGGTTCAAGTTGATCAAAAATGTTTTTCTTGAGGGCAAGTTATTATTTACACTGCATTGAAAGTTGAGTTCACATATTAACATACAGAACGATTTGTTAAGCATTTCTTGATAATTATTGAAGCTACCAAAAAGGCAGTTCTAGTTTCTGAGATGTTTCAAAAAATCTAAAATAATTACAAAACATCATTAAAAAAAATGAAGAATAGATCAAATTAATTTTTGATGGACAGAGAATTAAAAAGTGGCCATGAAGTTTTTATTTAAGAAAACATAGAAATTGAATCCACATGTTAGAAGCAGCAGTTCAGCTACCGTATTATTTAGTTCCAGGGAGTAGATATTGTGAGAGAAAGCGTCAAAATGTCGTTTACTTTTTGACACTTTTTCTTACAATTTTAGTCAAGAATACGATAGCAGGGCCGACTTTTTCAAATTCGAAACCTCGATTATTCTTCAGATACTTACGTGTTCGGTTATTGAATCCAAAGAACTGGTGGCTTCGTCGAAAATAAGAATGGGCGAATTTTTCAAAATAGCCCTAGCAATTGCGACACGTTGTTTTTCACCACCTGATAATTTCAGGCCCCGTTCTCCTACTTGAGTGTCGTATCCGTTTGGCCATTTTACAATCGAATCGTGAATCTCTGCCATTTTAGCTGCTTGGTAGACCTAAAATATTTTGTCCAAATTATCAGACGGCTACACCAATGCTTAAATGATGGTATAACTCCAACCACATTCACTAATTTATACAGACAAACATTGATTGAAAGATATTGCCTTCACACGAAGGATTACTTTTCATACTCATTATTCAAAAATGAGTTGCGAATCATCCTAAATATGCCCACATCTTAAAAGTGTTGGCACCCCCTGTTGAAATTAACTCGTTTGATTTGGGATATTTTTTGCTTCCAATCAAATACATTCCTTTATACAACAACAGAAAAAACATCATTGCAAAAGTTATCGCCACAAATAATATTATGCAAAAGAGGGGAAAAAATGTATTCGACGTAACTTCAAGGGGTTGATCAAATAATCAGACTGAGTTGTTTGAATGTGCCACGGTTTTTGATTAGACGTATGGTACACTTTAATTTTCTTCTTTGTTGCCCCAAAACGCACACGGTGTCACAGTACAGGGCACAGGGTGCCAGATCTCATAAACTATTCATCATAGATACTCAGGAAAAAAATCTGTATAGTTATGTGCCAAAGAGAAAATGCTGGAAATATATTTCAAGCTTCTATGATCGCCGCAAGGGGGCGTAACGGTACTGTGAAAACCGAAATCAACACATTTTCGAAATTTTCCACATTGAACTACCCAAAAAGATTATGGAAACAGATTTTAGACGATATTATCTACAAATAAACCCAAAAAAAAACAAAAAAAACTAGTGCAAATGCTCAAAATCCCCACCGTGGCCAAGGCACTCCTATCTTTTTGACACATTCAAATTCACAGCGGCTGTTTCAAAAGTATTCCTCGAGGGATTCCTGATGAAGTCTCCGTAACTCTTCTTTTTCAAAAGATTTAGAGAAATTACCTTCATGAAAGTGGTAGGAAATTATCCAAATAACATGATGGAGGCATCTATTTAGTGGGTTCGCATTTGCAAATTTCGAAAAAACCTCAAATACAGGTTTGACTTCACAATTCAGGTTGTGTGATCGGCTAAAGCGGATAAAATCGACCCCGTGTAAATGCACCAGAGAAAGCAGATTTTCCTCTTCAAAATAAGCTTAAGAACATTAAAATCGTGAAGGAATTTCGAAGTTGTAGGCAATTTAGTAACATCTAGTTTGACGGCCTGAAGCTGTCTTATTTGACAGCTTAGAGAGATGTGTCGGGGGGCAATTTTGTAGAGAATATCTTCCAAAATCCGTTTCCATATTCTTATTTGGTAGTTCACCGGCCATAGCCTTCACAACACAACAAACGATAACGGACAAAGACTGGCGGGCCTGGCTGCTGCAAATAACATGATGGTGATATCCACAATGTTCGAACACAAAGACATACATAAGGAAACTTGGGTGTCAAATGACCATAAGACAAGAAATCAGATAGACCACATTTTAGTGAACGCAAGATATTGGAGAAACGCATTGGATGTAAGGAGTAGAAGAGGAGCCGATGCAGACTCAGACCATTTTTTGGTCCATGCAAAGTTTCGACTAAGGATTAGAAATAACAGAAGAGAAACACCGAAGACCAGTAACAGCGCACAATGGGAGGTGGATGACTTGAGAGACCAAGATATACGAAAGAAATATCAAACAGAGGTGGAGAATAAACTGCTACAGCAGAGCACGAAGGATAATGACGTGGAAGCAGACTGGCAAATGTTGATAGCAACATTAATATCGGCTACAGAGAAAACCATAGGAAAAAAAAGAAAGCTGAAACGAAATAAATGGTATGATAAAGAATGCAAGGAAGTACAAGATATAAAGAACCACGCCAGACTACAAATGTTACAAGACCCTACCAATGAAAACATCCAGGAATACAATAGAAGAAGAGGAGAAGCTAGGAAGATAATCAGGCAGAAGAAAAGAGAAGAGCAACATAAACGCCTAGAATCATTAGAAGAAAATGCACGACAAAATAATAGCAGGAAATTCTTCGAAGAAACATCACGCCAGAAGAAGGGCTATAAACCCAGAACGGGAAATATTCTGAGAAACAAAAATAATGAAGAACTAATAACAGACACAGCTGAAGTGCTATCAACCTGGAAGAAGTACTTCGAAACTCTTTTAAATCCGAACAACGCTGAAAACCAAACAACAATATATCCACCATACCAGACAGCAGAAAACAGAATCGATGAACCATCTCTCCAGGAAACCATAGATGCAATCAACCGACTCAAAAACAACAAAGCCCCGGGAACCGACTCCATACCAGCTGAATGCTTAAAATATGGAGGAATAGTACTCCACGAGAGAATCCACAGGCTTATAGTGTCCACTTGGAATTCGGAGACAATTCCCAACGAATGGAGGAAAGGTATAATCATACCCATACACAAAAAAGGAGACCGAATGGAATGCCGGAATTATAGAGGGATCACACTTTTGAACTCTACATACAAAATACTATCCAACATCTTGCTAAAACGATTAACACCATACGCGGAAGAAAATCTCGGAGAATATCAGTGCGGCTTTAGACCCAATAGATCAACTGTTGACCAGATTTTTACTATCCGCCAGATCCTTGAAAAAAGCTGGGAATATAACCAAGATGTACATCAGCTCTTCATTGACTTCCGACAGGCATACGACACGATCATACGGGATAGTGTTTGGATAGCGATGCAGTACACAGGGATACCGGGAAAACTGATCAACATGACAAAGCTATGCATTGACAACACAGAACTCGGTGTAAGACTGGGAGACAAAACAACAGAAAAATTTACAGTGACTAATGGCTTAAAACAGGGAGATGGACTATCACCCCTCCTCTTCAATATCGTACTTGACATGGCCATCAAAAAGACAAACATCAGTACAGAAATTTTCGCTAATCGAGAAACACAGATGGTATTGGCCTTTGCAGATGACATCGATGCAATCGGAGGTAGCACAGTTAAAGTTAAGGAGAGCTTTGTAAGGATGGAAGAAGAATGCAAAAAAGCTGGACTAAGCATAAATGAAGATAAATCAAAGTATATGCATACAAGCCGCAGGAGTCCTAGAGATAGAATCGGTCAGAACATCACGATGGACAATTATAATTTTGAGTGTGTAAGACAGTTCAAGTATTTGGGAACCATCATAACATCAGATAATGATATTACTGAAGAAATCAAGGCAAGAATACAGAGTGGAAATAAATGCTACTTTGGCCTGCAGAGTCTGCTGAGATCGAGGACATTATCGAGAAGATCGAAGGTCAGAATATATCAATCAATCATCAAACCAACCATCTGTTATGGCTGCGAAACGTGGACCCTGACAAAGAACAATGAACTGTTATTACAAAGATTCGAACGCAAAATCCTAAGGAGAATCTACGGCCCTATCCAAGACCCAATAACAGGGCTATACCGGATAAGAACAAATGCGGAAATAGAACGGCTATACCAAAGCCCAAACATAACAAAATGTATAAAATCGCAGCGTTTACAATGGGCTGGACACGTACAAAGAGCTCCTGATGATAGACTGATTAAAACAGTATGGGAAAGTAACCCCAGGGGAACACGACCCTTAGGAAGACCACGACTACGATGGCGAGACAACATAATAAGAGATCTCAAGACTATGGGAATTGACAACTGGAAAGAGACCATGTTGGACAGAAACCAATGGAGGCAAATCGTCTTTGCAGCTAAAACCCACGAAGGGTTGTAATGCTAGTGTGTGTGTGTGTAGTTCACCGGAAAAAATTCCAAAAATGTATCGATTTTTTGTATTCACAGTACCGTTACAACCCCTTGCGGTGATCCTAGAAGCTTGAAATATATTTCCAGCATTTTCTCTTCGGCACATTACTATACAGATTTTTTTTTCCTGAGTCTCTATGATGACTAGTTTATGAGAACTGGCACCCTGTCGCTGAAAATGAATCACCCTGTACAGTAAACAAAACCCGGATAATATGAGCCTTTTTAGAGAGTGGACAGACTAAGTTGCTGATCTTGCAACAAGCATTCAATTATATTCCTCTGCTTTGAGGGTTCGAAATTACGTCCCAATGATACTATTACAGATATCTAGTATATATTTTGAGCAAGTATCATGGTACGTCCTGCTCTTATGTGGGTGGAGGCTCAATTTTTTGCCAGACAACTAGCCCTCCATTCCCTCTAAAATGTCCAATTATTCACTCTAAGCATGCCGTATGCCTTTTGCGAATATGCCATCTCCCGACCCGATGAGCAAAAGCCATTTGTGTACAGGGTGCTCACGCGAAAACCATACCTTTCCAACTTCAAATTGGACAACAACTTTAAGTTGGGAATTAACAAAATTGAATTGGGAATAATCATATTCTATTTGGAACTAATCAATTTGAAATTAGGACTACCTAGTCAACTTTGATTTAAGAATAGACAAATTCAAATTGGGAATAGACCAATTCGATATAAGTCTCCCTAACATTAATGAAGGACTGTTTCTAGTGAAGAAGGGGCATAAATAGTGATAAAATTAGATCTCAATATGTTTTTAGACCAGATTAATCAATTTATTATATTTTATATCATAATAATTGTTACATAGACAACAAAAATTTTTAACCCGACAATAATATTAACGTTAATAACTCTGCCAGAAAAATGAAGCTCATATTCAAATCTTTATCCCTTTTTTCTGTTTGACCGGGAGAAAAAAATCCTTTCAGATACTCACGATCCCCTTGCACAGTACCGTCGTACTGCAAGTATAATAAGTAGTTACTCTCGACGTGACAATAGCTCTTGTGGGTCTATGAGTGTTCTGCACGAATCTTAGTTGGGTTGTCTTTGATCCTGATTTGCGTCTCACAGCTATGCACCAAGCATAACGAGCATTTTATCATCATCACGAATGCTTGATCCCTGATGCCCATAACATGGGTGATATGCAAATTTAAATGTTTTTCTTTTGATCTTGCCCTGTTAAGGGCCGGTTGAGCTAGTTTTCCACAACCGACCATTAACAACACAAGGTCAACGTTGAACCCTCGTTGACCTTGTCTTGTACATCCAGGCTAGATATAAGTTGGTTTCAATTGTTGTTATTTATGTAATAAACATATTATACAGTGTGTCCAAGATAAGGATGTCTATCATGGGGATCTTGGAAACCGTAAGAGGTACGAAGATGGTCAAATCAGAGAAAAGTTGCGCATTTTCAAGCCTAACAATATGCCGTTTAGAAAGTTTTAAAATTCCGAGTAGTTTCGGAGATATGCCTGAAGAAACGAAATTTGCCGATATCGTTTTTATTTTTTTCTGACGTTATTAAGAGAGATATGGAAAAACAAAAGACACTTTGTCATGGCCACTTTTCAAGCTCTACAAAACAGCGTTGAGAGATTTCCCGTACGACGTCTCGTTTCGGAGAAACCATCATCAACTTTGTTTTTTTAACGGTCCTGGATTTTTTATGACGGATTTTAAGAGCTTTTTATGTTCCTAAACCAACAATGTATAGCAATTATTCAAATAAATTATATTGATGGATTTTTCCATAAGAATTCATGTGTTAGAGAGAGACAAAAAATACATTTTTAATAGGATAAAAAACAAACACCTCTTTTTTAATAAGTGCGATACATCGTTGGTTTAGGAACATAAGAGGCTCTTAAAATCCGTCATAAAAAATCCAGGACCGTATTTAAAAAAACAAAGTTGATGATGGCTGCTCATAGACGAAACGTCGGTTCTTCAATTTGATAACGCTATCTTGTAAAAGGCAAAAAGTGACGATGAAGAAGTTCCATTCATTTTGAGATATCTCTTCAAATGTGGTCAGACAAAAATGAAAACAATTTTGAAAAATTTCGATTTTTTTCGGATAATTTCGGACGTAGTCGGAATTTCTTGGCTTTTAAAACGGCATTTTGTTAAGCATCAAAATACGCAACTTTTAACGCCTCCATTTAACCGACCTTGTATATCTTACGGTTTCCAAGATCCCCATGATAGAAATCCTTATCTTGGACACACTGTATACATATACCAACCGATCGGACGGATGGTCTGACCAGCTGTGCTACATATTATCATTATATTATTATCACAAAAATATGAAAAAATATTAATTGGTCTAAAAACAAGTCAACTCTTGCCGCTGATTATTTATTTGATAAACTAAAAACAAATTTCTGACAAGCTGTCATATCAACAGGAATGACAGCAGATACCTGAAACTCGGCAGTTGTGATCAGGGTCAATGGACCTTCAAAATAAGGTATCACTCGACTCCCAGATTCCATTTAACAATTTGGAGGTGAATATCAAGGGGTGAAGTTACAAAGTTGAAAATAGGCGCAAATTGTTTCCCTCTCGAAACCAAGCGTTTTTATTTTATTTTCTTGAGGGGTGGTTATTCAGCGTGGGAAGCTTTCAAACCGACAACCTGTTTATTCATGCAAACATTCAAAAGGACAAAATAAATAGTTCCTTCACGTGGATTGCATTTCAAACTTGCTAAAGATTAGTTATTTACGTTACTTAGACGGTAAATGACTTTTTAAATTACGAGTCAAGATGTTTATCTAGACGAGTAGTTTAATGACATTTAACGGCTGTGTATCGCACATTGTTTTGTTTCATAGTGTAATAACTATTTTTAATCGGTTTAAAGTGCTTTCTTCTCAAACCACACACTAAGGGTGGCAGTCCACCTCACATTCGTACCATGAGATGGCGCCAGCCAGACCACGTAACAACTTATGTTTGTCCTATCTGATATACCTTACCAACCGTTTATTTTAAGTGAACAAGTTGCAAAATGGACCAAATTTTGCATAAAAGCTGCGAAGCGCAAATCGGCGGAAAGGTATCAAAAGGAGTTTGAGGCTTTCTGCGAATGGCGCAAAATCTTCCGTGTAGATAAGACAGTGAACGAAAATATCGTGTTTGGCGCCAGCCAAACCGTGTTACCAATGCAATTTCACAGTGTTTGATGATACAAAATGTAATTTTTGGAGTAGTCAAGTAATTTTTTTTTACAGTCTCTGATGATGTAAAGTATCATTTACCGGTCTCGTTTTGGGTCCGGTAAATGATACTTTACGGTACAGTATGAAATAAAATAACAGATTCAGTGTATATCACTAACAATAATCTCACCTCTTCATCACTGGCATTCAAGTCTCCATACCTTAAGTTATGATAAATTGTATCATGGAAAAGTACAGAGTCTTGAGGAACAATAGAAATCGATCTGCGTAAGCTTTCTAGATCTACGTCTCGAATATCCTGTCCTCCTATCAAAATCTGTCCCTGAGAAGGTTCGAAGAAACGATACAACAGACGAACTAGAGTCGTTTTCCTAAAAAATAAGATTTACATTTTGTTAGATAGACAAATTCTCATGACATGAAAAATAATATCAGTTTCATACCCAGATCCAGATCCCCCAACGACAGCGATTTTTTTGCCTGGTTCTATTGTCAAATCAAGACCATCAAGAATATTCTTTCCAGGTCCATAGTCGAAACTAACATTGTCAAAAACAATCTCTGTAGATTTTGAGTTAACATGTAGATAAGGGGCGTGGGGTTTACTCTTAAATTACTCAGTTTTCTATTATGAAATCAATTTGAAATTATATTTTACTTTGATGTTGGTGTCCATGGACATGAGAGTGAACATAGTCTGCATATCTATCAGCGCTTGTCTAACTTCCCTGTAGACACTGCCCAAGAATCCCAAAGGAATGGATAATTGGAATAATAGTCCATTAACCATGACCAAGTCCCCCACAGTCATATTTCCTAGGATCAGGAATTAGTGTAAAATATGCAACTTCTACATCTCAAATCTACCTTTGATGATTTCATTGGCAGCTAAAATCATTATACCACTCAATGCAGCGCTAAAAATAGCATTTTGTCCAAAATTCAGCATGGCAAGACTTGTACTGGTTTTCAAACTGGCGTCTTGATACTTTTTTAGGGCGACATCATACCTTTCAGCTTCATATTTTTCGTTATTGAAATACTGAAAGACATACATGGAGTGGAAATAATACACTCTGTAAAATACCTTGACAGTTTCATAATTTATCAAAGAGTCGATAGCCTTGTTGCCAGCCTCGTTTTCAGCCTTATTCATGTATATTCGAAATTTCGTTCGCCACTGAGTAACAGCCAAAGTAAAGGCAGCGTAAATTCCAACGCATCCAAGTGAAATACCTGAAAGCATGATGAGAATATATCGATGATGTTTGGCCAAATATGGTTGAAAGGACGCCACTTAATAACACCATATGTGTCTATCGAATTATTGTTTATAGTTAAAAAATTATTTCCGATTTTATATTTTTTACGAAAAGCGGATATATGCGATATTCTACGGCTTTTTTTGCTTGTTTTATGATTGATTTTTTAGCTAAATACAAACAAACTTTTGAAACTTTGGAATCCTACCAATCTGAATTATGTTGAATTCAAAAATTTGATAACTTAGTCAAGGGTGTATCCTTTGGAGAGAGAGCGTGAAAATTAACTAGCACTTTTTACAGATCCTCTTTTCGTCTTTTTTTCTGCATATTTCGAAGATTTGAGGATTTTTACGAAAAAAAAAATCGTCGTGGTTTGCATCGCTAGGACGCACCATTTTCGACAAGAGGACATTTGAGAATTACGCTGCATAGCAATGATTTTCAAACAACTAGATATAGCCCGACGTCTCTTTGTGTATCACATGTTTATACATTGAGGGGAGAGAGGAATTCTTACGAGAATTCTTGCGAGTTTGCCAAACTGCAAGTTTAGTATTCAAGGTATTTTTATTCTAATTAAAAATACTCTATACTCTATGAGTGCATCTCCGGTAGTTACCAATTATATAATATGTACAGGGTTATTCATTATATTTTGACACCCATCTACAGCTCTTATTGCGAGTGATAGAAAAAAACTTTAAATACAAAATTTTTGGTTATGGGGGTTATGTAGAAAACATGTAGCTTCGTTTTTAATGGAATGTTGATAGTTTATATGATTAAGTTAGTGTTGTGAATATTTGTTGTAGTTTAAAAAAATATATTTTTTAAATTCAAATAGTTTCAAAGTGACTGAACCAAATGCCTACAAACCATATATATTTGAAATCAGATTAAAGAGATCTTTCATTTTAGTCAATAATATACAGGGTGTTCCATTTAAAAAAATATGACTTAATGAATTTTTTCTATGTTATGATTTCGATTTGTTGATTCCGCTATCACCAGAAGATACTACGTGAAAAAAACCAAAACTTTTGTATTTAAAGTTTTTTTCTATCACTCTCAATAAGAGCTGTAGATGGGTGTCAAAATATAATGAATAACCCTGTACATTTTTAGATCCCTAGTGATAATATAGTACATTTTGTATCAAGGGCGGAAAGTAGATGATTTTGACGAGGGTATATATAAGTAGCAGCACGAGCGAAGCGAGGGCAGATATTAGCCGAGTCAAAATCATCTTTCGTCCGTGGTGCAAACAGTGCTTTTTGTACAAGCAGTTTGTAATCATTTTAAAAACAATAATTAGAAAAACCAAAAATTAATAATCGATACACTGCACTATGCACTGCACTACACTGCTGACAAGTCAGACAATTGTCAATCATTGTTACAATAGGTCTGTTTCCATATTCTTTTGTGGTCGAGTTCATTTTCACCGAGATTGTCACGTGATTAGTACCTTTTAGTTTGGTAGACTGTCACGTGCTTATTAGATTCAGAGGCGTTGGGATCCAAGGAACCGTTGCTAAGCGACCTACTTTTGCGCCCGCGGGCGCGAAAGTACTTTTAGGCCCGGCTGCCAAAATTAGGGACTTTCCGCCTGCTTTGCATGCATTGAAAAGTGAACTTTACGTGTAGGTTGTACAAAAAAACATTTTCAATGAGACCTATATTTTTCCATGAACCTTAGTTACTTATGTAGACACGATGCAACGAAATACATCTGGCAACACGACTCAAATACCTATTTGAGATCAACCATATACCGATAAAGCTATATACGGACCACGTTAAATTTACCCAATGTGCGGAGCATAAGCCTGCCAAATTGAATCGAAAAAATTGCAACAATCCAAGATCAGAAGAGAAAGTCTTTGTTTTCCAGGGCGTCTTGATTGTTTTCACAAGCTATATAGTTGGCCACTTAAGGTGAACATCAGGCTTCGTAGGACGAAAGCGGTTTCTCCGAAATTCAAAACAAAGCTTTTGCCGCCCGCCGTCGCGCTAGATGGGTGGGATTTGTACCGGAAACTGCTTTGGTGAGATTGCGCAGAAAAACTCGTCCCAATTCAAATGTGAGAGGAAATGATATTCTCGTTCTTACAGTCGGCTTATGGCGATATGAGATGTGATCCGTATATATTTTTATAGGTATATGAGATCAACCAATTACAGCTGATAGTCATTTTTACCAATCATAGCCTGTGGCTCCCTTGGAACACTGTTGTCAGCTTGTTCAAAATTCAATATTTTTGAGGGCCGAACAGCTGATTTATGAGAACAAAACTTATCAATAATCAGCAAATTATAACTGTCCTATAACACCAACGATATTGAAATAAATAAAAAATTAAAACATATCATCGTTAATACACTG
This sequence comes from Orchestes rusci, assembly GCA_958502075.1. Taxonomy (NCBI): domain Eukaryota; kingdom Metazoa; phylum Arthropoda; class Insecta; order Coleoptera; family Curculionidae; genus Orchestes; species Orchestes rusci. The sequence continues at coordinate 11,365,208 of OY293310.1, forward strand.
GTTAATCCCTTTTGATAAAAAGTGAAAATTCTGAGTGCTTTTTATTTGCAACAAGGCAACGTTGAACGAACGTTGAACGAAATCAACGGACGAGATGTAAATAATAACATGTTTATCATAGTGACAAACAATTTGCCCGGAATCTATGGTGACGCTAGTTCTAGTGGGTTCTATGTTCTAAGCTGCATAGTATCCACCAGAGACAATATAAAAAAATGAAACCAACGGATTTAATCGTGAGGACCGAAACCGTGTTCCTGTAGCGCATAGTGCATCGTGACGAAAATTAGAACTAAACTGACCATCAAGAAATATCATACTTTTATATATCTATCTCTTTTCCTATGCCAGAACCTGTTTGATAGAAAGAGAAAGCAACATATCAAAAATTCTAATGTCGTTATCGTTACCTTGGTTCCGTCAAGCGTCAATCAATAATCAGTCATAGCAACATACAACACTTAGACCTGCTTCGGGCTTCTTCCTTTCATAAAAAATATTTTTGACTTTTGAGTAATACTAGATACTACTAGATACTCATCACTATTACTTAATTAAGTGCCAAAAGTTAATCAAAACTGGTAAGTTGACTAACTTGCATCAAGTATAAATGCTTATGCTTATTTGTATATTTGCGCTAGTGCTATGGAGGGAAGAGACAGCTATGATGGGTTATTTGAATCTCATAGTGCCTCTAGATATACCTACATGCAAATATCTAAAAAACCAACAAGGTAACAGAAAAACTTATTCATTTAATTAGTGATTGAAATGAATTAAGAATGGCAAATGGAAATAGTCGTACATAAGCTTTATTGGTCCCTATTTAGTTTTTTTCATTTGTTCTTGGTAAAGCAGCAATGATTTGTTTCTCAATAATTGGGCTGCTTGCTCAGGACTCAATTTCAATTACATTTCAAATAAATACACAGCAGACTTTAATTTATCTTATTTTTGTCAAAAAATATTTTGGATACCTAAATAGCTTGTTAAATAATGATGTAATATTGATTCTTGACACTGCGACTATGATCAGTTGTGTAATTTTCAAGCTGAGAAATGATAATCACTTGTTTTTTGTTAATATTATGTACATTATTATCTAAACTAAAGATTATCAACAAAAATTAGAAAACAAGATTGAAATTTAATCCAATTTCCCTTTTTGATATTTTCAGGTTCCTATCCTGTGATATTGAATGGATGTGGAATATTAGTAGATTCTGTGGACGTACAGGGTTATTCATTATATTTTGACACCCATCTACAGCTCTTATTGCGAGTGATAGAAAAAAACTTTAAATACAAAAGTTTTGGTTTTTTTCACGTAGTATCCTCTGGTGATAGCGGAATCAACAAATCGAAATCATAACATAGAAAAAATTCATTAAGTCATATTTTTTTAAATGGAACACCCTGTATATTATTGACTAAAATGAAAGATCTCTTTAATCTGATTTCAAATATATATGGTTTGTAGGCATTTGGTTCAGTCACTTTGGAACTATTTGAGTTTATAATTTATTTTTCCACAATTAGAAATCATCATTCATTATAGTCTGTTACTCTGAATATAATCAAATTGCCTTGGAAACGTCGTAATCATGACAACGAAATTCTTGTGTTATGTGTTGAAAATTATTCGAAAAATAATTCAAATGGGTTATTCGGCGGAAGAAAAAAGTCAAATAATACGCTTATTTTATTCAAATAATAACAGCGTTTCAATAGTTAGAAATAGATATCATGGAATATACCCGGGCAGAAGGATCCCTATCATAAACACGATCAAGAACATAATTAAGCATTTTGAAGAGCGCAATAGCGTTGAACGAAAGAAGAGAAAAGTCGACAGAAATTAAGATGAAGAACTTGATATTTTACTTCATTTTCAAGGTAATAAGAATTTTACAAACTTGTTAGAACGCCTATTTAACATTTTTAGAGAATCCTGAATATTCGATACCTGATGTGCAAAAGTTATCTGGAAAGTCATATGGCAAGATTCAGCGAACGCTAAAACGATACAAATATCATCCCTATAGATTTCTACCTGTGCAAAATCTAAACGACGAGCATAAAAGGCAGAGGCTTGAATATTGTGCTGAGATACTTGGAAGGTATCAAGAAGAAGGAGATTTTCTCAACAAAATAATATTCACCGATGAGGCGTCTTTCACAACGGCGGGGGTATTTAACCGGAAAAATAAGCATTGGTGGGGAACGGAAAATCCACACCAAATACAGGCAGTCAAGATACAGGGTCGAAAATCTATTAATGTGTGGTGTGGTATGTTGAATAATATGGTCATAGGACCCATTATATATGGAGGATCCCTTACTGGTGAGCGATATCTGAATTTTTTGGAGACAGAAATAGAACAACTATTAGAAAATATCCCAGTTCAACGATATAATAATTTAATATGGCATCAAGATGGCGCCCCAGTCCACAATGTTTTACAAGTGACAAATTATCTAAATAATAGATACGCGCTCTGGATTGGGAGACATGGGACCATCCGATGGCCAGCAAATAGCCCGGATCTTAACCCCTGTGATATATTCTTATGGGGATACCTGAAAAACAAGGTGTATTATAATAGACCCGAAAGTTTACAAGTAATAAGACAAAGACTCAATAACGCAGTATTAGAATTGAACAGAGAAAATCCAAACTTTATCACCTCTTCTATAAATAATAAATTATTACATAATATTCGCAAGTGCTTAGAAAACAACGGGGGTTATGTAGAAAACATGTAGCTTCGTTTTTAATGGAATGTTGATAGTTTATATGATTAAGTTAGTGTTGTGAATATTTGTTGTAGTTTAAAAAAATATATTTTTTAAATTCAAATAGTTTCAAAGTGACTGAACCAAATGCCTACAAACCATATATATTTGAAATCAGATTAGAGAGATCTTTCATTTTAGTCAATAATATACAGGGTGTTCCATTTAAAAAAATATGACTTAATGAATTTTTTCTATGTTATGATTTCGATTTGTTGATTCCGCTATCACCAGAAGATACTACGTGAAAAAAACCAAAACTTTTGTATTTAAAGTTTTTTTCTATCACTCGCAATAAGAGCTGTAGATGGGTGTCAAAATATAATGAATAACCCTGTACATACCTACCACGTTCACGTAGATGTACCTATAGCAATTAACTCTTTTTGTGCCAAATTATGGAGATGTATATACCTATAGTATTAGTAGGGTTCAAATGAGATGTTTTGTTAATAGTTTTTGATATGTTTTTCTCATCAACTAAAATTTTTTTTGTGAAACTTATTTACGAGGTAAGAATTGTTTTCTTTGTAATAACCATTTATAGGGTAAGAACTGTTCCTATTTTTCAAGTGAAGGGATTTTTATTTGTTTATTAATTTATTCTCAATACATTTTTTCGACACTAGACTTGTTTTATTCAAATACTTTATTTTATAGAAAATATGTTTACAATAAAGAAAAAAAAACATTGGTTCTTTTATTTATTTTGCACTTTTCTCAGGTAACTATTGTTGAATTTGAACTAAAATTTATTTTTACACAAAATCCATCAGAAAAGTGCAAAATCTTGTTAGATGAACACGGATTGTTTTTTGTTTCACATCGAAGTAGCATGCGAGGTGCGACTTGCAGCCAGGAAGCATGCTAGTTACTTGACCTTCTCCAACAAAGATAGTAAGAATGATTTCACATTCCAGTGGCACCATGCGATGCCACTCAGATGTGAAATCATTCATATTATCATATTTGTATAGGTTTTGAAATATTTAGCATCCTCCAGGCAAACAAGTCGCATATCACATGATAGGTACTTTGATGTGAAACAAAAAACAATACAAAATTTTGGTTTCAAAAAGCCCGCCAAGACTGTTAGTTTCTCCTGTAGCCAAGGGTGGCGCCAGCGTAACACTGTCTCCAAAGTGTACCATATAATCAGTAACTCTCTTTTTTTATTATTTCTCTATGGTATCCACAATAAAATCATACTCGGAAGTAGGCCAAAATTGACATGATTGGTATTGACAATACTGAAACTAATGGAATTAAAATATGCTTCATTAACATGAAAAATGGTGACAATTTGATCGGGGAAGCTGGGACGCTCCCCGAGATTTTCCGGGTTCGATTTCCGACAGGGATGAGGAAAATCGTAGATGTTAATAAAACTCGGGCGCCACCCTTTGTATTTTACATGGTAGAGGGCCCACAATGCTTATCGGGTAGCCTTGAAACAGTGAAGAAAGTCCAGACTTTCGTTTTTCCAAAATTCCGCAAATTTCCGCTCTGAAATGGACTACTGAACTTTTAAATAAAAACTCGGCGTGAATGGAGATAAATCATCAGTCTATTCGTCCCAAATAAAGCAATTTGACTGGTTTCCAACCAGTCAATAAAATAACAACCAAAAAAAACTTAACAGTAAGCTGGTTTTCAATCAGCAAAAATAAATAAAAATTATGCCAGAAATAATATTGTAAAGATCAGTCAAAACTCTTCCGGCGGAGATTCAAAAAAATAGCAGCTAACTAAAATGTAATTCAACAGTAGTGAAATATTGGAAAAATTGAATGTGAAGGAAATGGCGTGTGAACGAAGCTTTATTTTAAACGACGGATTTTGCGGCGGACGTTTAAACAGAAAAACAGCTGTTATAGAAAATAGATTTTTCCCACGGCGTAGAGACAAAATGTATAGTTTGAAAAAAGAAAATGTTATACACACGTTTAGTAACTCCAGAAGCCTCTCTGTACTAGTTTTCCGGAACTACCTCGAGAACGTAACAGAAAAGAAAATGATTACGGTCGTAAAAGCGCGGTTTTGAATTTTAGTTTGCGATTTCCCACCCGGCAAAGTTCGTTCCCCTGAAAATTAAAATTAAAACAAAACCCCAGAAACAAAAAATAATCTGAGAGGATTCCGTTAGGCGAGTCCTGACAATCAATGATCAAGCTGAGTGCGAACACAAGCTCACCGAAAAGTCCCAGATATCTGACTAACCTTTTTTTAAAAACTGTGAAGATATTTACCCGGCGACAGACCCAGTTACAACAGTTGACCATGCTGAAAAAAAAAACAGATCTGTCCCACGAAAACTCACCAGTTTGAAATGACTCGAAAAGTCTCTATTCACTATTCTCCCACCCGGCTACTTACTTGGTTACATCGCTGCACTGCTTGAGAGAATTTCAGTAAAGTAAGACACATTGACTATAAAAAAGATAGGCCGAGCATAAGTAGCCGGTTCATTCGTGAATTCCTATGTTTTGCGATCCAAAACACATTTAAAAGAGCTCACGGGTGGGACAAGGACCTTATTTCATCTCTTTTTACAAACATGGTCAAAGCAACAGCACGAGGATAGAATAAACGGAACCAGGCGAATCGATAAAGGATGTTCATGGGCGAAGGTCAGAGAGTTTGGAATGTTTCAAATTATTTGTTTTTTTTTTATTCATTGTTTTTATCTTTAATGAGAGTTACAGGGTTGATTTTGATTGAAAAGAATGTATGACATCCCACACAAGTTTTTGGTTATAAGTGAATATGAAGTAATTGGCTATTGCGATATTTGTTAGAGAAAGCATATGACAACTAAGTATGTGAGTAAATAGGTAACTACATACCTATAATATTTGTATACATTGATAAAAAACATTAAATATCAAAGACATGGTTTGTTCAATATCAAATTGGAGTTATTTGGGCACCAATTGTAGATTATAATACCATATTGCAATTTATTTAAAAAAATAATTATAGGAGTTGTCATGGAGGATCAAAATGATAAATCTGAAAATACAAATGTATACTTACTTGTGGGGTATCATAGAAGGGAATCACTTGTAGGTTATGGTTATGAGGGATGAAAAAAAAAAGATAATAACACTGGCAGGATAAGACTTGACAGTTTACAAACAATAAAAAAGTTTTTCGTGGAGTTCAATTCTACAAGGCGGAGAGCAAGCAACTCCAAATAAAGGGTGACCGGCTATTGTTGCAAACATTCCTCAGCCAACCATCACGATTCCTCATAAAGTGTTTCCCATAAATATCGAATTTTGTCAATTTGATAAGTTAACGATGAGTAAGATGAAATCTATTTTGAAAGAAATGAAGAATGTTGGGGGAGGAGAGAATGGTATTTCCAAAAAGATCTTAAGTGATGCCGTTTATGTAATTGGTGATCGATTCCTAGACATTATAAATACCTCCCTGGAGACTGGCGTTTTTCCATCAGAATGGAAAGTTTCCACAATCATCCCTGTCCCGAAGGTTCCAAAGACCAACTTACATTCGGAGTTTAGACCAATAAATACTGTCCCTGTTTATGAGAAACTTCTTGAAGAATGGGTAAAGGAACAACTACTCTTCCACTGTGATCAAAACCAAATTCTAGTCCAAAATCAGTCAGCTTTTCGTGTTAATCATTCGTGTGAGTCGGTTATTGTTAACATCTGTGATGACTTTTTAAAGTGTATTGATAAAGACAATCTAGTAATAGCTGTATTCCTGGATTTGAAAAGAGCCTTTGAGACTGTCGATAGGCACCTTCTTTTAAGAAAATTAGAAATATTAGGTATTAGACTTAAGGTTTTAAAATGGTTCGAGTCCTATTTATGTGATCGCAGACAAAAAGTAAAGTTCAAGGACAGCTTGTCGTCGTGCGCTGAAGTTGAATATGGTGTACCACAAGGAACGGTACTAGGTCCCTTGTTGTTTTTATTGTATATCAATGACATTGTGCATGTACCAGATATTTGTAAAATAGTGTTATTTGCAGATGATACTATGATCTATGTCACCGGAAAAAATGTTATCGAGATGCAAACGTCGATAAACAATGACCTCCATAATTTGTTCAACTGGCTGTGTGAGAACAAATTATGTTTAAACACCCAAAAATCAAAGTTTTGTGTCTTTGGAAAAAAGTCTTTGTTAGCTCGGATAGATATGAGGAATATTAAGGTCACTATTGATAATGTAGATCTCTTATATGTAACTGAAATTCGATATTTGGGTGTAATATTGGATTCTAATTTGAATTTCCATTCCCATTCTAATTATGTAATGAGGAAGTTTTCGAAGAAGGTCGGCTTTATAAATAGGGTTGGTGGGGGTTTGTCCCTTAATACAAAACTTCTGTTGTACAACACCATTGCTCTGCCACATCTGCAATATTGTTCCACACTTTTGTTCAACCTACCAGCCTACAAAATCGAGCAAATACAAAAAATTCAGAATCGTGCAATGAGGAGAATGTTGGAATGTGATAGGTATACACCGATAGATATCATGTTGAATGTATTGGAAATGTTCTCTGTAAAACAAAAAATTATGTTTAACATATATGTATTTGTTTTCAAAATCAAACACAAACTGGTACCTGATTATGTATGTGATAAGATTAATCAATTTAGTGATGTACATGGTTATAGCACCAGGAACTGCGAGGATTTTATATTGTCTAATAAATGTAATACATCTCAAATGGCGAAATCCATACTTTTCAGAGGACTTTATGAATATAATAAATTGCCAAAGATTCTCAAGAACTGTGATAGAATAACTGAATTCAAGAGACTTATAAGACCGTATGTTTTGTCCCATTTTTAGTCAATTTTAATAATTTTAGTTTATAAGTTTTATCTTTTTACAACAATTTTATTTATACTTATTTATTTGCCTTTATGTAATTATTGTGTTATCATTTCATTATTTCTTGATTCTGCTGCTGTCCATTTAATACTTACTTTGTAAACTTATTGTAAACTATATAGCGTTTGCTAAATAAACGGATTATTATTATTATTATTATTATTACTATTACTTGTCTAAGCGATTCTTGATTGATCACCGAACACCTAAGAAATCCTGGGTGGAAAGTTTTTCGCGTCCCATCCTGTATTTGATGTCTTCATTCTAACTTTTCAAAATTCAATAGTTTAAAAAATTTTAGAAAAGCGAGAAAATGAAAAATTAACTTGGTATTTTTTCAAAAACTATTGAAATATAGAGATGTCTAAATTTCTTCAAGTATACATAATATTCCAAATAGAGTCATGACTTGTATGCAGAACATTTATAGTCAATGATGCAGTATAATATTTTTTTGATAGATTCTCGACTTTTTACCAAGTCAATTTTATGAGAATTTCATTAACTTATTATACAATGCGACCGTAAAGGTTGGAGCAAATTCATTCAAAATTCAGAGATTTGTTTTGGTAAAAACGCTCGGACTCGTTGATTCTTATTTTTGACAGCGGTTTTTTTGATGATAATTTTATGTGTATCTACAGGGTGGACCAAAAATAGGTTACGACCATCAACTTCATTTTTTCAAATAGAAACCCCTATTTATTATTTTATTGTCGGATTCTACATCAAATTTTTAGTAATATCATTCTTACTGAGGTAGGCCTAAAATTGGCTTTTATTCGGTTCAAGGATATTTGTCACATTTAACATTTAACATCGTGTATCTTGAAAACAATGCACTTCCGGACTCATATGTTTATACCTACAGCAAATGCCAAACAACTTTCGGTTCACGTCATAATTGCCACCAAGCGAGTTATTATGTGATTTGCTGGTGACCAAATTTGGCCACCAGCAAACTTCATAACAACATGCTTGGTGGCAATTATGACGTAGGTCGAAAGTTGTTTGGCATTTGCTGTATGAACTTTTTTTTCATTAAATTATAGCTCAGGAATACGCCTTGAATTTATTGTACGCAATAAGGAGACACCCTGTAAAAAGTATACTTACTAATGTTTTGAAAGCATGTCTTATTTAGAAAGTGTTTTCTCAAAAACTATTGGTTCCCTTACACTTTTTTTTCGAAAATTACTAAAAAAAAGGAAAGATACCTACTTTAACCCAGTGAGATTTGGAAATTTTCAAAATTTGTAGTAACATAGTGTTATGGAACCAGGAATGTCGTTTATGTACATGAGCAAAGTTGTTATTACTTTAATATTTGTGTTAATTTTCATTCAAAATATATTTTTCTCTGTATGAAATGCGAACATTACCAGAAATACATGATACGCCACTGAAGTAAGAAGGTAGGAGGTCCTAGAATCTATTTTAAATTAAAGATGGCAGTATATTCACTGATGAAACGAGAAGTCCTGGTTTTCATTGTCCAATTCACCACAAACTTGACACTTTTGCACCATATTAATGTACAAATAATGTCGTCAAATCACAAATAGTGTAAAAATTACAAAAACAAGGCAAATCGAGCACTTAACACAGACAATGTGGAAGCAACAACGCATAAACTCGTCATAACCACTACCAAAAGAATGAATATTATTACGCTTGAACGTAAAATCGTAGTATAAGCGAGTGGTAGATCGCAGGTACAAGAAACCTGATCTTGTTGCCACATTTTCGAGGCATTTTTGAAGGAGATGATAAGTTTTGTTAAATAAATCGTGCCTTAATGGAAAATACATATTTGGATGTCAATAATATCGTTTTTGTTGTTGTATGTTTGTACTGATGAGATTAGATGAGAGTTGATTTTATCTTGATTCTATCATGTTTTAACTGTTGATAAATATAGAGAGTAAAATGGACTACCTTGTTAAAATCGGACACTTGGCAATGATGCTGGTGCAAAATATCGACGGGCAGAGCTTTGTTGAGTGAACTGTGGTAGGGGTATAGAAAACATAGGTATATTGGTTTTTTTAAAGCTAATGTATGATCGCTCTCAGAAAAGACAAGCTAGGTCTAATTTTTTTATAGTCAATGTTAAGACATAATAATCGATGAACAGTTCCTACACGAGGTAGGTTCAAACAGAAAAAAAAAAAAGAATGAAGAGTACAAAACGGACTTTTGAAATAGATCGCGTGACGGGAACGAGATATCGACTGATGCGAAGCGACGACGGCGATCGAGTGATGCGGCTGCTTTTTTAAATCTTTTCATGGCAGTACCCACTGTCCGTTTCGAGAAAAAAGTGGGGAATCCTCCTCGACTTTTGCACGTAGAAACGTCGTTGTTGGTATTCTAGCGAGCTAAATAATTAATTGATTGACGCGTGAAAAACCGAGATCAAATGTTTCGGTCAGAAATTGATTAACAGATTATTAATTGCCACACGGTCAACATTATTTTGGAACAAATACGGTGTCTTTCGACAGATAAATAAGAGAGTTACTGGAAAATATGAATTAATCGACCAAAGACGGGAAATGAATAAGAAAACTTGAAAGTCGCGGCTGAATAAATCAAAAAATGTTGTAACTTCGTTACAAAGCCAATGATCTGATAACTATAGATGAAACATGGCCAAGTCAACCTGAGGCCAACATTGAACTGTTTGTTTAGGTGCGGAGTTGCTCCCACCACGTTGTTCCCCAAACTCACTCTATTAGGCCCTATCGACCAGTTTTTCCTTTCATATTTCGGTCTTGCCACTTGAATGTTTTGAAAAATATCATTGGCGTCTCATGCTTTTTGATTTGGGTTGTGAATTGATTTTGTGAATTTGTATTGTGTAATTATTCTGGTTCAGTTTGTAGTGCTTTATTATTTACTTATATGGACGCTTAATATTGAAATGACTCGCAAAAGTCAAGTATGCAGTAAATCAAAATTTGAACATCCTGAGCTACCCTTCATAGGTTATTAAACATTGAATTGCTTCTGAATAATAATTATTGATCAGTGATAAAATCTAATGTTGCAATGAGTGTCAAAAAGATTATTACTCTAAGGATTTTGAATAAAATTTGTAGTTTTCATGAAAAAAAAAACAAACATAACCCAAACATTTTGCAGATACAACACTTTTCATCAACTCAATATTGAGTGAAACTTTCAAGACATCCCAATCTTAGACTTGCATTTGTAATTTTTGTATAAAAAAAATGGAAATTAGACTATTTAGAAATATTCCAAAAGGCAAAGATTTGCTGCTTTTGAGGTTTTCCATGTACTATACAGTGAATATTATAATTTATATTCACTTAGCCAGCTACTAGAATAAAAAATGAAGAAACAAATGAAGCCCCCAAATATGTATTTGAGGTCTGAAGACGTTGATCGTTTTTTTTCTCCATTTGATTAAAGGACCTCTTTGAGAAAATGGACGATTTCTCATCATAACTGAACGAAGACCCCTTATTTCTGGACTTGCTATTATCTGAATAAGCATCCACATGAACTTTCACATTCATATTCTGATATTTCCTTTTTATAGGCCTATACTGCCAACGATATTAGTGCTCCGCTCCACTCCACCTCCCGTCTTGCAAATGTCCAATCCTGTCCACACAATGTTTCACAGTTTATGAATGAAATGTTTCATCTATAGTTATTAGATCATTGGGTAAAGCAGAATAAAACGAAAATAACTATTAGTACCATGAAAATACTAATAATAGTCAAAATTTGTTATGAAAGACTATAGAGAACATTTTACTTCTCAATTCTTGCCATTTATCAAAATATGGGACTTTTTTTGAATCGTGAGAATAAGGATGATATTATTCAATTTATGTATGGTTTTTGCAGTGGTAACGCACATGCAGATGTACAAGAGGAGTACCACCGGAGATTTCCTGTACGAAGGATGTCACATTGGAAAGTATTGGTCCGGGTAAATAGAAAGTTGCTGGAATATGTGTATCCTTTGAAAGTGCGCATTGGAGAAAATCCTCAAATATTATAAAGAACTCTGATCTCTGAATCGAATGTAAGTATACATACTTCAATAATTTCGGTAAATGCTGAGTAAGATGTTTACATCAAATTACCTTACCTATAAAGTAACTGTTATTTATTGCGAGATATGAATTCTTTCAAAACTTTTGTATTTTAGATTGGAAGAATGACCATGATGCAGGGACTACACCCTTACAATTATCGAAACTTAAATTTGAAATATTCTGAGGACAGACTAAAACTAGCTGAAAAAGAAGTAGATATATTACAGCTGTGTTAAACTGTACAACCATATACCTGCTGAGATCCAGAAAATAGGAAGTGAAGGAGAATTTAGGAAAAAATTGTATGGTTTCTTACTGGACATAGAGTCCTATACAATTGCCGAGTATCAATCATAAACAGAATTATTATGGTATAACTGTGTGATGTCTGGTGTACATACAGTGTAATTCCCGAGAAAAACCAAACTAATATTTGGTTTTTCTCGGGTAATTCTTTAATGCCCCCCTTCCCTTGTAACTTTTGAATCGTTCAATATATTAGAACGAAATTTGGACACACCATATGTGAGGACGTTTGGAATTTTTTGAGTAGTGACAGCTGAAAATGTCAAAATAACAGCTGAGCGCCACTTTGAATGAAAAAATCAAATGGGAAGAGTGAGTGAGTCGAGTGAGACCTCATTTTGAAGGTATTTTCATCCTTATTACTCCCTGAAAGTTTGAAGTCGCTGCCTTTTATTTTTCACTATCAAGGCGGAATTTTTTTTCAAAATGGCGCCCATATACAAAATTTTATCAATATAACTTGATTATTTCAAAACAGTTATTGAAAAAATAAAAAATTAAAATTCAACTTTCTGTATCTCTGTTAATATCAACTTTCGGGATAGACAAGTTCGGGGCGATCACAATATTTTTGTGTGAGGAATCTGCTGTTACCGTGTGTCCCATTCTTTCTGGGACACCCTGTATTGCTGAGTTTTCTTTTCGACACTATTTCATCTTTTGTATATGTAAGTAAACATTCTATTGAAATAGAGAATATTTATTAATATTGTTATTATTATTATTATTATCAGAGGGTAAAGCAGAGCGAGATTTAAAAGCCGAAGATTTTCCAATTTCAGTGGAGTTTTGTCGCTAAATTTTAAATACTTCAAAAAAAATTATGTGGACGGATAACGTTCTCATATATCAAACGTTTCAAAAGTTAGAAAGGGGGAGGGCTTTTTGAGCCGCACTGTATAAGCTTTCCTTGAATCTGATTCACATTATCAAGAACTTTTATCCGGATCATTAGTTCTAGATATAAAAATAAGGCCCGTTAAAGCTGGTTGATTATGAAGGATTTGTTTGTATACATCGAATTTCGGTATTTTTCGAAAATCATTCACACATTTTATTTGAACTTAAGTGTGAATTCAACTCCCTCCTTCCGTTCTCGACAGAGATTGACAAATCTCCTGTATAAATACATATTATATTCAAGTTGTTCATGATATTGACTGGATGCACGAAACGCGCAGAGCAAAAAATAATTATTGATTTTGAACAAATGATTATGATTTTCATTCATTTTCTACAAACATTTCAGCTTTTGAACCACCATTAAAATATTCCAATCAAATCGAGCAAATGTAACACTCGAATGAAGTGGGGATTTAGAAAAAAAAACAATTCAGGGTAAAGTTCTGTAAATAATAGAAATATTTTATACACATACCAGCAAAAGCAGCTCCGTAGTTCAACCCCAAAATACTGGACACTAGAGCCAGCTCAAACATGGTAGGGACAACATTGAAAACCATTGCAGTCAGCACAAAATTTATACCTCTAGACCCACGATCAATGGTTTTTGAAAGAGCGCCTGGAAACAGAAATTGTGATTTTTAGATTTCATCTGAACCATAACTATTGTAACGTAGACCTTGAAAAAAACATTACTAACCTTACCTGTCTGTCTACTAAGGTGAAATGACAGGTCCAAATTATGCAAATGGAGAAACACATTTTTTGCAATCTTTCTAATGGAGTGCTGGGCTACTCTCGCAAATACTGCATTTCTAAGTTCATTGAATCCTAATGCACTGGCCCTAGCGATACCATCTAGTGAATCATTATATTATCAACTCGATTATTTTTTATTTCCAAAATTCTCACTCACAGCCCAACAATAAGCTCGTTGCCACAGTGGCGACAGCTTCAGGTGCAGATTCCATTGCCAGGACAGATCCGGATTGTACATTTAGATAGTCAACCGAATATTTGAAAATAAATGGTACACATACGTTCATTAGTTTTGCTCCAATAAGAAGAGATACAGCAAGTTTTACCCTGAAAAAGAAGAATAATTCACGTTTCCTCATCATTGAATATACTGATTTGTAAAAAGTCTGCATCGTTATCGAGTTTATAGAACTTAGCTTTTCAAGCATCCGATCAAATATTGGAGCACGACTGTATACTAAAGGAAAACCCAAAATATAAACCGCGAATTAAATATATTTCCTCGTTACACAAAATGTTCAAATGTTCACAGTCATGGTCGGTTTGACGTAATTTTTTTAACAGACGTTAGATAGTTGATATTTTGCTCTGCGAAGTATGCAATCTTCGAAACAGTAAGTACTACGACGTCGGTAAATGGATAAAGTTGCAGTTTCGCTCATTGAAGATCCATTCACGGTGTCGCAAAATTATTTTTAATTTCCGAGATACAGGTCATCTGAATGACACAAATTAATTTTATTAGATACTTCAGAAACCAAGGCTTAAAAATGCCTTATTCAATTATAATTTATGTTTAAACATGAATGAAAATGAATCGAAGCATCAAATGTTTGTTTCGTCTCGTATTAGAACAGACAATATTAACTTGAATCTTTTAAATACGAAGCTGGTTTTATGTAAGTATGTGTGATTTTTTTGAACAATTTTATATCCCATAAGATGAATCGGTAACAACAGCCTTGTAAACTGACCCCCACGATCACCTGATATTACACCAATGGATTTTTCCATGTGGGACTGGGACATAAGGTTTTATTAAATATATAAGATAGGGTGAATTATCTACCGAAGTACACCGCAGAATCTAGATGATAAATCAGAAGACATCGACGAGTATCTAACAAAATCACTCCTGGAATATTGAAAAAAGTTTATGAAAAGATTGTGGTCAATTTGCAAGAGTACAAAGGATTTTTTTTTTAATTTCTTGATGATGGATATTTTGGATAGAGACGTAGAAACTTGACTCGAAAAAAATAAAAGAAGATGCAGTGAAACGTTTTTAAACCCTTTTAAATCTTAAAATATGATAAAATCAGAACCGTACTGGTGATAATTCCTGATGATGTCATTTTACATGGTCGAAACGTCGTCAATGGTATTTGTGTAAGTACATCGTTGGAAAGGGTATGATGGAAAGTTTTTAAAAAAATGATGAAAAATCCAGGTCCGTATTGAAAAAAATTAGGTTGATGATGGTTACTCGAATACGAAACGTCGTATACACAATTCGAAGACATCATATTGTAGAATGGGAAAAATTTTAGAACTTTCAAATCCAAATTGTGTCTCGAAAATGGATAGCTTCTGAAATATTCAACGAAATTAATTTGGGCCATTTTTACAATTTACCCTGTATTACACAAACTAGAAGTGATTTTGGGATACAGTGAATGGATCTTCAATGAGCATCAAAAACGGCAACTTTTCTCCCATTTAATAGTGGTATCACTTGAAACGGGCACCCTGTATAGTATGTCAGTATCAAGGTATTAATTACATCAAAATGTTGACCTTTAATGGGGTATGAATTTCAACATAACACGGTCTATAACTCAAATCAAAAAACTTACCTATCTCTGATCTCTTTGTTGTCTTTGGGCCAAATATACTGTAACATTGCCCCAATCATCTGGGTTCCAGTAACTGGCTTGCCGCCATTTAAAGGGACGGTGTCTGTGGACAATACTGAGGCCCCTGGATGAAAACATCCTCTAACTGGTTGACTTTTTGGTGCAGTCGATGGCAGTTTCTTCAGAACTACTGACAAAATACTTGCATTTACTTTGGATGGTTTGTCGGATTCATTTTGGGCAGTGGAGGACTGAAAAAACGATAATTAGAAAATATGGTTTAGAATTAAAAAAAAAACAAACTGACTAATTGTTTTCTGACTTATCTCAGGTAAAAATTATTATTCATCTTATTAGACGTCCCTATAATTTTTGTAGAGGAGCGGATTCTATTGAAAAAATGATTGCACTTGATTTGAAAAAAACATCAATCGGTTTGATTCTCGATAATATAATAATATAAGAAAAAATAGCACTAAAAATTATCCCACTCTTGATTCAATCATTTAAAACATAATAATTATGATTACCTAATGTGATTACAACTTCTAAAACCCGAACACACTAAAATCCAGACGATGTTTCTGCCCGGATTTCTGGATGATCACCTCCAAAATTCAGACATTTCTTTCAAAACCCGGCTTAGTATCAAAAACAGAGAGGTTCACTCTGAATCTCTGAAATAAACGACCATTTCTGATTAAGTGTTCCATAATAAAGATAAAGGTGTTTATGAACATTGTGTACTTATTATGAATGATTCAGAAATTCGGACAACCCCCAAAGTCGGACATTACTTGGTCCCGGATTTTTTAAGCTGTACTGTATTATATTAACGCCCAGTGAAGAATTATGATTAGTATTATAACAAGACTGTGAGTAAATTTTTAGTGTAAGTTTATTTTCAGTCTGTCATGTTTCTGATCTCGTATTTTGATTTTTTATGAGTACTTACAGTCAACACATAAAAAAAAATCATGTTCATTCATAACTTCATCTTGAGAAAAAAATGTTATCAAAAATGGTCAGTAGGACATTGAAACATCAGGCTATGACTCCGGGAAAGACAATGAGATGACTTAATGTAGGTAACTCAACTACATATACCCAAAATTGTCTGGTTGCGTCGGTATTAAACATGGAATATGTATTGTTTTCGAAGAATACTCCACCGAGCTTTTCACACATTCGCAACTAGGAGAATGACCTGGCAGCAAGAATTGTGAAAGTGGTGTCCCTGAATCGACGCATTTTTATAATTAAAAAAAAAGAATTTCGTAGCGACAGAACATTTCGTGGGGGCACTACAACAGCATTCTCATCGTAGTTACCATCAAGTGCAAATACGACGTGGACCGTATTTGCCTGGGCTATGAAGGTGGAAAAAAAAATGTGATATTCTGACTTATATCTGATATCTTCACTATTGAGCCACCCCCTCTGGTTTCTGTTTTAAAATTGATTGATTTATTTTCAGGTTTAGAAGGATATAAGGGATGAAGTTTCACTTGTGCATGAGAAATCTTTTGTTTTTGAAAGTATATCCTCGAGTATATCTCTATACAAGGCTGAGTGGACAAACTTCATATTTTTTTCCCTATTTTATGCTAATGCTAATATCAATGGACTATAATTATTGTTGTATGATTTATTCATGATCTATTTATTTTCTGAGACGATATATCAAAATATAAACAATATTGATTTGTTCATGGCATGCACACGTTGCGATCAATAAGACTTCTTATTTTTGACTGTTGCATATTTCGAAGCCATCTTCTCACAAACCGTTGAAGATACCTAGGTACCTAAATGATATGCTTTTATGACAATTTTTTAGAATATTGAGTGAAATATTTAATTCAAACTTAAACTCCACAGGTAAAACCCAATTACATGAAAGGAAATTCTGAACATAACATATACGTGAAACTAATCTACAGGATATCCAGATATTCAACCGAGAACGGCTGAGGTGATAAACCTCGCATTTTTATGATCTTTGAGATGGGAACATGCAGCCTCAAAGTGCTTCGTTTTCAAGATACAGAATGTCAAACTTTAATTTTTCATCTCGATTTTTGTCAATTACTTATTCCTCATCAAGACGACAGAGCGATACGAAAGTACGCATAGAGGTAGTTTTTTATGACGACAAATCCAAATTCATTCAAGGTATTGATATCACTACTGTAGTATGAAGCGCCACTTACGGCACATCGAGAATATTGGAAAAATCGATTCACCAACCTTTTTTTACTTAAAAAAAGTGTACCTTGTATAGTTCTCAAGCAGAAACCATTTTCGAGAAAGCCCCGGAGAAAGCCTGCATTGAAATTTCCAATGCAACGCAAATTCGAAAAAACTGAATGAAAGAATAATCGATATTCCCGTAAGAATTAATGTCAATACTAAAAAATGGACAATTACATAATTGTGAATACTGATATACAGGGTGTCTCTAAAAGGTCTGTACAAAATCCTACCACATGTTGCTGAGGTCAAAATAAGCCGATTTAACGCAACTCTCCTCAGACTGAAATGTCACCATTTCCGAGATACGGGGTGATCAAGATTAAAATTAACAATTAGTTTTGTCATTATTTTCTTGACATATCACTTTGAAAATTGGTATGCAAGGGTTTTGTTATGTGTGAAAATGGATTATATAGTTCGTTTTACTGTGGCCTCCAGAGGGCGCCCTATACTTTACATTTTGTGGTTTAAAAAGTCCATAACTATCTTCTCAGTTATTTTTTTCAATCTTTCATTGAATATAAAGATTCTCCAGACAATTTCAAGTAAATAAGGTACTCTTGTCAAAGTTCGCTCAAGAAAGCCGTTTTCGAGATATTTCCATTTAAAGAGTTCCATGCCAAACCGAAAAATTCCTTCTTTGAACAAACTTTTTAGAAGATATTTTCACAAAATTAATTCACATTCCTGGGGTCAAAATAAGCCGATATAAAGCAACTTGCTTTTGTCCAAAACTGCTCCGTTTTCGAGATACAGGGTGGTAAAGTTGTAAGTCGAAAAGCAATTTTCGCAATTTTAAAGAAAGGTGAGTTGCTTTGAATCGGCTTATTTTGACTTCAGGAATATGTGATGATTTTGTGAATCACTTTTTGAGACGCTCGTGTAAAGAAGGAAAATATTAGGAATTTTCCGATGTGGCATGAAACTCTTTAAATGGAAATATATTGAAAACGGCTTACTTGAGCGAACTTTGACAAGAGTACCTTATTTACTTGAAATCGTCTGTAAAATCTTTTTATTTAATGAAAAATTGCAAAAAATAACTGAGAAAATAGTTATGGACATTTTAAACCACAAAATGTAAAGTGTAGGGCGCCCTCTAGCGGCCACAGTAAAACGAACTACGAACTACATAATCGATTTTCACACATAACAAAACCGTTGCATACCAATTTTCAGAGCGATATGTCAAGAACTGTCCAAAATAATGACCAAATCACCCCGTATCTCGGAAATTTTGACATTTGGGTCTTAGGTGAGTTGCGTTAAATCGGCTTATTTTGACCTTAGCAACATGTGGTAGAATTTTGAACACACCTTTTAGAGACACCCTGTATAATAATAATTATTGTTTCCAATATAAAAAAATTACTTTCTTCTTGAAGACTTGAAGGCAGTTTTAAATTGTGTATATTGAAAAATCTTTTTTTCTGCTCCTGACCTTAATTTTCACGGTTATACCGATTATTCTTTAATTCATTTTTTTTCCCAATTTCCGTTGCATTGGAAATTTCAATGGAGGCTATCTCGAAAACGGTTACCTCTAGAGACATGAACTAGGTAGAAGTAAACCGCTAAGTAAAGAAGCCGGCTGTAAAATGTGTGCAGCAATGTAGTAGTTGAATGTACCGCCATTTTGTAGTACTTAAAGATATCGACTCGATATTCTAGACTTATAAAATACTCAGCAGGACCTTCAAAATGAGGTGTCACATGACCCCTATTCCTATTTGAAAAAACATTCCAAGATGGGACCTAGATTTTAACGTGGACTCCGAACCACGGTCCTCGACCTCATCGGAGCACAGACTGATCTACTAGTGTGTACTGGAGAAACAGCCGCGCTCGCGGTGGAATCTACCGACTGGCGAGTGTGTATCTTTGTTTTTCGTTCCCTACGAGAATATCCGATTATCTCCGGCCTGGTTACTGGCGTGAATAGGGAGAGCAACTGAAACTGAACCTTTTGCACTCTGCCTCGTGGGTTCCGCTAAAATACCAGACATTCGACTTTTTAGGTCTATTCGAGGGTCTATTGCCATTCCTGGAGATCGAACGCAGCACCGTGCCGGTTCCCACCTGACCCAACGCTTTACACGTTGCGCCAGCCCGGCCTTTTTGAGAACTAGTTTACTTAAAGTGAGGTTAGGTTGGTAACACAATGTGAAAAGTGACAATGACTATGAAACAAGTATGTACGGTCAAATGGGCTGTTTCAAAATGATGTATTCGAAGTGACATTTTGTCGAATGTTCTGATTGGCTACAAAACAGTGGAGTAATGAGATAAGATCATTTCATTGGTTGAAAACAATTGAGTAATGAAGAAAAAGTCACTGGTATGAGTAACGAGTTACATTAACCAATAGAAAGTGGATGTATAATACATCTATTATTGAATAGTCATAGAAAAAATACTTTTTTTTAATGGAAAACCCTATACAGGGTGCCACAGATTCGAGTGCATGCATGGGGATCTCAGTTATCATAAGAGATACAGGGTCCGTTAAATGGTTGCAAAGTTTCAAAGTTGCGCAAGAAAATGACATTTTGAAATTTGAAAAATTTTGACTACTTCCGAAGATATTCGAAAAAAAAAACGATATTCCGCGAAAAAGTTTAATCATTTCCCGCGTTTGATTTGAAAGACATTTTAAAATAAATTACACTTTGTCATTGCCACTTTTTCTCCTCTGCAAGATGGTGGTTAAAAATTGAATATCTGACGTTTCGTCTTCGAGCTGCCATCATCAACTTGATTTTTTTAAATACGGACCTGGATTTTTTATTTTATTTTTAGTTATCTTTTGACGTCCTTGAGGGATTGAGGTGATTAGATGGGGGCGTAGAATGATGAGTTGCCTTAGCAACCTCAATATTTTCAATTATTATTCACCTATTATTGTTATTTTCAATATTTTGTTAAAATGGCAATATTTTTGAACACTTTTGCAAAAATTGATTCAGTTTTTTATATGTAATTTTTTTATTTTCCATGTCACTTGTGGATTTTATTTAATTTCATTAAATGTATCGTTATTGGATGTTATTTCGATTTTGGTTCAGTCAACAAGTTTTGTTTAGTTTTGCAGGTTTTTTCATAAGAATAACGTCTCGAATAAAGAAGGATTCATGAACCAAACTAGGTGTTAGGAAGACCAGGGTGGCCTTACTGATTTTCTCTGGTATTATTCATTAGATGAGTATTTTTTTCGACGGTTGCGATACCTCAATGCATTAAGGACGTCAAAAGATAACTAAAGATAAAATAAAAAATCCATGTCCGTATTTGAAAAAATAGAGTTGATGATGACAGCTCGAAGACGAAACGTCAGATTTGCCAATTTGATACCACCATCTTGTACAGGAGAAAAAGTGGCAATGACAAAGTGTAATTTATTTTAAAATGTCTTCTCAAACAAACGCAGGAAATTATGAAAACATTTTTGCGAAATTTCGGTTTTTTTCGAATATCTTCGGAAGTAGTCGGAATATCTCAAACTAGATCTCAAATTTCAAAAAGTCATTTTCTTGAGCATAAAAATGCGCAACTGCAACACTTTAACCGACAAAGTATCTCTTATAATAACTGAGATCCCCATGCATGCACTTGAATCTGTGGCACCCTGTATATTATTAAATAATTAGAAAGGCATCTTTCTTCTGATCGCAAAGATGTAGCACACATGCCCGTTTTGCTCAATAGTTTCGAGTAAATTGGTATAGCTCAAAACTTTACGAAACTCTACAATTCCTGTTTTTGGTCGACCTTTTAGCTCAAGAAATAAATATTTGACAGCATTTTGAAAGTGTGACAAATTAAATTGAAAGCACTGTTCTTTTCTTACTTTCAGATTTTCAAATATGATGATAACTGAAGTTTTTTTACGTAAAAAAAGGGACTCTTAGTTCATCATATCGACAGACGACAAGGCTAGTACTTGACATATTATTCAAAAATAAACTTTATGTTTTGGCGAATTTCTCAATGTCATTGCCAATTGCATTGAAAGTGATGGAGATTTTGTATCCAAATATTGTATTTTTCAGTTCAAATAGTAATAGATGTTTCTTTCCCTCTGCGCAAGTAATTTTCTACGCTCTATAAACTTTAAGCTGTATCTATATTATTTTTAATCTTTGCTGTAACCATGTTTAGCATCGTCATATTTTTGTATGTACTTGATTAATTAGATAAGTACCTATTGG
The DNA here is from genome assembly GCA_958502075.1 of Orchestes rusci. Taxonomy (NCBI): domain Eukaryota; kingdom Metazoa; phylum Arthropoda; class Insecta; order Coleoptera; family Curculionidae; genus Orchestes; species Orchestes rusci. The sequence goes on from OY293310.1 coordinate 11,387,246, forward strand.
CTCGAGTATTGGAATCATCGATTCATGATTGATAAGAATAGGGATAATGAGCATGCACAAAAATTTACCTTTTTAGAAATTATTACTCATACCCGACAAAGAATATTTCAGATAATGGAATACATATACAGAAAATTGCGTTGCCATTCCTAGTTACATTCCAGAATAGATGATATAAGGAAAACATTGATAAGCTACTTATTAACTGAAGGACTAGGCTGTTTTAAAACTGTTATTACATAAGTCATACCTTTTGTTGTTGATACACCAATGATGTTCTACAATGTAGACGAGTTCTTCTTGCTGTTAAAAGACCATAACTACGAGTATCGATTGAAGATCGTAATGAAAATTGCAATAATTTAGAATTAACCTTACATAAAAATAGAAGAACCGCCATGATGGTGCGGATGAACTACGTCACTACCACGACAGGCGACAGGCCGATAGGTGACAGATGCTATTTGAACTATGGAACGTCAATCTAATGTTCATTTGCACTAATTTGCAGCCATGAAGGCTGCTGAAGGCTGGTAGGTAGGAGTGTTAAATTTAATTTTCAACTTGAACTGTTATGTTATTCGAGAGTTATGGACTTTCGGAGTCTCATTGGAATTGGAAAGTGTTCAATATTGTGGGTGTTAGAATATATTGAATAAATGACTTCCAAGTCAACTATGAAAGAACATACAAAGGTTGACCACTTCAAAGAATTCGAGAAGGATTTCCGAGAAATCAAAAGTGAGCTGCTCATGAAAAGAGTGAGTTATTGAACTTTTTTACACTTTGCTACTTGACGTACTGTTTTCATGCAGGATCTCTTTTAAACAGAATTAAATAAGAACTCACAAAGTAACAATAAAGAATTGACATCCAATTGCCCTATAAAAACTACATGAAAATATCATAAAATCAAGTTCTTAATGTGGTAATCTTCCTCCTATTTTGGTACGATTGAAAAAAAGTCTTTTGGAGTTGCACCGTTTTCTGTTTTCTTCGAAACCCGCGCCGTTTCCGTTCGTTTTTTGTGCGTAAAGCCGGCGTCCCATCCATCCGATTTCCGACGGTAAGATGATCCGACGAGACTACTATTGGTCAAAATGCGATTGATGACAGATTTTGATTATTTTTGACCAATAATAGCAGTCTCGTCGTATTATCGTACCTTTTCACACTTCATTTAATCCTTAGAATGAATTTTTTTCTACTACGTTGACCGTTTTCTCCGAGGTTTTTCCGTTCTTGAAACATTGTACGCACCTCTCTTTCACCGGAACCGTACAAATGTGTTATTTTGTGGTTTTCCACGTGGTTTTCTATTTTTCTTTTAATCGCCGTATGTTGTTGGTTTTCCGTTCATTCTCCGGTACAAAAAAGGGCAAATGTATGTACGTGACTAACGGGTGTTCTACAGTGTTTAATTGGCCTATTTAGGTCAAAGTTTCAGTAGTCCTTTCCAGAACGCAACTGAAATATCATCGGACCGGATTAATTTCTCCACCGCAGAAGCTACCCGATAGGCGCTGTGGGCCCTCTACCTCATAAATCCAGTGAACAGTGAGTGGCGCCCGAGTTTTTGAAAATATAATTTTCCAACCCCCGTCTACAATCAACGAAAAATCCGAAGGTTGTCAAAGTAATGGACAATTTGCATATATTTTCAAATGACTTGAAATTTTATATACGTATTCTAGACAATATTAGAATGTCATCAGCGAAATTTTTTTCCAAAATACCCAAAAATATACTAAATAAATAGAAAAGAAAACGCAAATTTTACTGTATGATCGAAAACGGGGCGGAGCCATATTACCGTCCCGAGAGAGAGAGAGAGAGAGTCATCTCAGTCAATACGTCAGACGGGAGATGGATAATGTATTCTGTGACGTAGTGGATGTTGATTGACGCACTTCAATCGGTGATTACTACATTAACAGAGATCGTAGGTTGATTTTTCAAACATCAATGACATCAGTACTGACTGATCCTTATATTTTTCATATTTCCAAAAAATCTGAAAACTTACTAATCCTCATATTTCCAAAAAATGTTCAATGTCCATTTTGCTCATGAGCATAGAAACTGTAGAAGTGCCAGTGTGCTGTGTGGACCATAAGAGTGTCCACAGGTTGAATCGAGATTTTGTTTGCGTCCGTCTGACGGACGTTAACGTATCTGGAGGAGACGGGGTGAAAAATTTGCCCATCAATGTTCCATATCCCCAGAACACTTTTTACTGTCATGGTGTGGTCTGCATGGGGTATTACTACATGGCCTTACAATTGAAAATGAGAAATCGAACACGTTTATGGGATATTCTAGGTAAAGTGAGCGGCACAGATAATATACCTGCCGTTCATTTACAAAATCGAAAAACTGCCACAAAAAAGCTTGTGTCGGGGACGGAATGGAATGCTATATGGTTCGATGTTGCATTTTTTGGGCAAAATTACATGCATTACAGATAAAAATGCATATTAGAGATGTTTTTCTAAATTGGATTAAGTTTGAATTGATAAGTATTGGCTATTGAATTGAAAACTTGAGGTCCACTGAGGTCAGAACATGAATTTTCACCTATGTAGGTAGTTACTATATTGTTTACTCGTGCACTCTCCGTATTGACGATATATCATGGATAGGATGATTAAATATTATGTGAAACTTCAGTATTAAAAACTATTTCAAAAGAATGTTTAACCTACTTAACTCAGTATCGAACCAATGTGCTTCGAATTTAATCTTTTTTTACCCATCAAACCTTTTTTGCTTGATGCGGCTCCTATCACGCTTATAAAAACGAATGGTATACCTGTGACGGCAATTATAGACAGGTTCGCAATAGAAATCTGGAAACCTTATTCCTTATTGCTTGATTTGCGGCGAACTTTTTTTGAAAAATGGGAAATATTCCTCAAGAAGCAATTTTGAGCTGCATCAAATGCCACGTCGCACGGCAGAAGTCATAACGATGGAAGGGGACAATACTCACTATTGATTCTTGAGTATTTGTTCATGCTAGTCCTCGTGCTAGTCTATATAAGAATTTTTTATTTACTTACTTGTTGATGAAATATGGAAAAACTGCAGCATTTTCTTTAAACATCCGTGTCTTTTCTAAAGAAGCAGATATTGACATGAAGAAAAAACATTTTGTTGAGAAAAGATCGCACTTCACAACAGAGCATAACACAGCTTGATTTGCCACTAAAGATTGTTGAAAAATCAAGGGTAAAAAATTAGCTTCTGTTCCTCCCTGTATAATGATCAAGCTATCAGTATTTTTCGGAAGCCAAAGACAAAGAGCTACACTTTGGTAAAATTTTTACCAAAATCGGAAAATAATTTAAAAAGTTACAGGCGTATCAAGTTGACTCAGATTATTCTTTTGTCGGGAGGTAGTATTCAATATTTTCTCATGGCCACTTCAGTGAAAATGTTTTTCATGAACTTTCGAGTAGTCCGGTAGTTTCCGAGATATGACCGCTGGCCATCCGTACTGAACCTCCTCTGTATATCTGTTCCGGGAACATGTAGACTATCATACTACATTTCCTTATGCTGGTGTCACAAATGTGAACCTTTTTTTGATGCTAATTTTCTGAGAGTAGGTTACATCAAAGTAACTGTAGATTCAGCACTCGGTTCCGGGACACCCGCCACTGGGAGTTTTTTTCTGGATATCTTCGGAAAAATACGATTTTTTTGAATTTTTAACGACATTTTACTGAGTACCAAGTGGGCGTAGTTGGTACGCCCATTTTCATGTCACTCAGTATAATAACCTTTTCTGGAATCTTCCTTTGATTTTTGGTTATTCACGAGGTTATTCATCAAAACTGAATTTTGACATCAACACAAGAATTTCATTGCCAAAATTTGAAATAGTTTCACTTCCGTTGATTGAATGAATACCTGTACTATTCAATCAACGCACAAACGTTGAACACTTCAAAAATCAATTCATTTGAGATGATATGAGCGGACAATTGATGTACCTATACAAAAGTCTAAGAAATCTTGAGATACGTCCACATTATGCCAAAACAAGCATATGCTAGTTCGGGTAGGCACGACGTCCACGTTGATTGTGCTGTGTGGACAAATTTGTTCTCTTATGTACAGGGTGACCCATATAAGATCCTTTACTTCCTTACCTCGTAACATATGCGATTTACGAAAAAAATCTTAGTATAAAGTCTCATTTTTTTGAAAGGAACTTTATTGTTATATATACAGTGTGTCCCAGATTCGCTTCTCTATACAGGGATCTTGGCTCCTATTATACCTACAGCAAAGGTTAAATGGAGAAAGTTTTAGAGGAAACTTAGTGCATTCGATATCCGGTTTCAGATTTGCGATCGATAAATTGGTTTTGGAAATATCGGCGAAAAACTGAAAATGGCGGATTTTGTTTTTTGCCAGTAAATCCGAAACGGCTAATTGGACAGCTATGAAAATGTCACATTATCTGGACACTTTTTCATGACGAATAAAATGGTGTGTATGACATATCTCAATCGTCTTTTGTTTTCCCGCAACCCGCCTCAACTTTCATTTTTCTTATGGCCGCCATATTGGATTTCTCGATTTTTGGAAAGAGTGTAAAATTTCCAGTCTAGTGATGTCTCACAAGTGCATAAGAGATTTAAGTATCTTCGGAATATCACATTTCGTAGTTAGGACTCAATCTTTTCTAAGAAGGCCATGATTTATTTGACAGAAAACTGGTTTGTAAGCAAAATCCTATGTCGTTCAATAATTCTGCCGAAAAATAATAATTCAGTATGAAAGTTGTGTTTACGTAAATAGTAGTACGCTTCTCTGTCATTAAAATAATAAATCTGATAAACAAATTGTCGAACCCTATTAAAAATACCCGGTGTTCCCTATTCGAATGAAGAAAAGTTGGATATGTTAGCGCTGTACTTGCAGTCACAGGGACATGCCGACATTACCTCAGCAAGGTATTTGGAGATGTACCCCGAACGATGGCAGCCTCATAAAACCCAATTTAGAAAAATGGTTGTTAATTTGATCAACTTTGGGGCCTTCGAACAACCTAGAAGCGGATACGACATTGAAAATGAGAATCGCAACAGAAACATTTTACAAGCTGTCAACGAAGGCTCTAGTAAATCGGTAAGATCTGTAGAACGGGAAATTGGTGTGTCAAATTCAACAGTACAGAGAGTGCTAAAAAGGAATAAGTACCATCCATACAGACCCACAGTAGTTCAAGGACTTAAAGAAACTGATTTTCCAAGACGAATGCGCTTCTGTGAAGGAAGTGTAATGACGATCCCGATTTTGTAAATGATGTCTTGTGGTCCGATGAAAGTAGGTTTACGAATTGTGGAGTTTTTAATAAGCACAACACTCATCATTGGGTTGTGGAAAACCCTCACGAAGTGGCAGCGAGACGTCTACAGACCAGATTTGGGTTTAACGTTTGGTGTGGGGTCATTGGTAATTTAATCCAACTTACCTTTCTCAATTGGGCAACTATCAATCAATCATTTCAGGAAATCGACTTATAGGACCATTTTCATTTGAGTACAGCCTAAACGGACAGAGATACCTAGAGCTTTTGCGAAATCAGGTTGTGCCGACATTACGAGCTACTCTAACAGAAGATGAGTTCAGAAGAACCTGGTTTCAACAGGATGGATGTCCGGCTCACAACACCATTCAAGTCAGGAACTTCTTGATAGAGCAGTTTGAGGAAAGGATCATTTCATTAAATGGTTCAATACCCTGGCCTCCTAGATCCCCCGACCTTTCGCCCTTGGATTTTTATCTCTGGGGTCATACAAAGAATGAGGTCACACATTTACAAATATCAACAGAAGCATACTTGCGAGGGTTGTAAGAAAAACAGTTACTAATTGTCAAAAATGCTTCGATGCAAATGGACGTCATTTTGCAAACTTGTAAATCAATACCGAGACAGTTGAGAACACATTACAGTATTTTCATTTTCAATATATTTGTATCTACCTGTAAATTATTTAAAAGCTTAAGTGTTGATTTGATAAACAATGATTTTTCTGACTCTTTTTTCAATACACTCATAGACTCGTTGAGAAGTCATCATTTACGTCCATGTTCTATTGAAAATTCAATGAGTTTAACACGTTCGCTGCACACCAAATAAGGTGACCTTAGGTTGATACAGTACCTATTAATGATGTTTTGCGACAAATAAAACATGGCCTCCTTAGAAAAGATTGAGTCCCAGCTACGAAGTGCGATATTTCGATAATACTTGAATATTTTATGCACTTGTGGGACATCACTAGACTGGAGATTTTACACTTTTTCCAAAAATCGAAAAATCCAATATGGCGGCCATAAGAAAAATGTAAGTTGAGGCGGGTTGCGGAAAAACCAAATGCAATTGAGACATGTCATACACACCATTTTATTCGTCTTGAAAAAGTGTCCCGATAATGTCACATTTTCATAGCTGTCCAATTAGCCGTTTCGGATTTACTGGCAAAAAACAAAATCCGCCATTTTCGGGTTTTCGCAGATATTTCCAAAACCAATTGACCGATCGCAAATCTGGAACCGAATATCGAATGCGGTAAGTTTTCTCTAGAACTTTCCTCATTTAACCTTTGATGTAGGTATAATAGGAGCCAAGGTCCCTGTATAGAGAAACGAATCTGGAACACTGTATTTATCCAGAAATGAATTTTACATGAAAAATAAAGTCAACTTTGTATAGGATGTCCTAAACCTATTTCGAATAGTTTTGGATATATTTAACAGCGATTTTATTTTTTTTGCAAAAAAACGCATTTATTTCAAGTGGTGAAAAAAAAATTAAGGTTCAAATTTCGTGACTGCGTTTTTTTTCCTACAGACAACAGTATGTCCACGGATGGGGTAGACAAGAGGTGAAATGGACAAAAAATTGAAAGATACGACAAAAAGTTATTCTTGATACAAGTTTTTGCTTGGTCCAAAAATAAGACCTACGATGAGAAAATTGATTTTTATTTTATCAAAAATGTAAAAACATAAAATTAAACAAGAGCAAACAGTCATTTCTTGACCTGTTAACGCGCGTTAAATGATAAATAAAAAACATGCTTTAAACATTGAACTCGATACTATCGAGTTCAATGGCTTTAAATTTAGTCCTAACCCTAAATCCGAACTTACTTGAAGGAGATTTGAATCTATGAAAATTCTAAAAAATTTTACAATTTTGCAAGTCAGCATTTTACTACTTCCAGTATGACTTTTATACCTACAACAACAACAGGTAATCAAGTACAGGTATAAAATCAATAATATGTACGTGGTGAAATGAGGACTTACAAAACTATTTTCAAAAAATTTTACAAATTGAAATTTTCTTCAGTAAGTTTGGAATAAGGGTTTTGACTAGATTTGGAGCAAGTTTTTTATTTATCATGTCACGTTAAAAGACCAAAAAATGACTGTTTGCTCTTGTTTAATTTTATGTTTTTACATTTTTGAAACGCCCTGTATAATAAAAATCAATTTTCTCATCGTAGCTCCTATTTTTAGACCAAGCAAAAACTTTCAAGAATAACTTCTTGTCGTATTTCAATTTTTGGTCCATTTCACGTCTTGTCTACCCCATCCGTGGTCATACTGTATAATTCCAGTTGGTTAGAATGGCTGCCGATTATACAGGTTGATGTCAGAAGTTGACCCAAATCGGGACATCTAAAATCACCAATAACTTGAAAATGCTAAGTAGAACAACCTGAATATTGTGAAGGATTTTGATTGTTTAACAAAAATAAAGGTTAGTTTGTAATAATAAGTCGACCAGAGTGTAACAAATTTGAGTATATAGCATTGGTAACTCGTTAACCATGAGAGATACAACTTCGGTTAAATGGAGGCAAAGTTGCGCGATTTGAATAAAAAAAAAATGCCGCTTCGAAACTTGGAAAATTCAAAAGAATTCCGGAGATATCCGGCAATAACCGATTTTTTCGAGATCCTGTTTCACTTTAAATATGGACCATTTGCATATATTTTCAAATGACTTGATATTTCATATACGTATTCTAGACATTAATTGAAAGTCACCTGCGAAAAATTTTTTCCGGAATACCCAAAAATATACTAAATAAATGAAAAAGAAGACGCGAATTCCACTGCATGATCGCAAAAGGGGTGGGGCCATATTACCCTCCCGAGGGAGAGAGAGTCATCTCAGTCAATACGTCAGACGGAGATAGATAGTGTATTCTGTGACGTATTGGATGTTGATTGGCGCTCTTTAATCGGTGATGACTACATATTATTAGAGGTCGTAGGTTGATTTTTTAAACATCAATGGCATCAGTACTTACTAATCCTTATATTTTTCATATTTAAAAATGTGCAAATTGTTTTGGGGGTTTAGGGGTTTATCGGTTGATGGGATAAATTGCACCTGCACCTTGCAAAAAAAATAATTGGAAAATTTAGGATAAGGAACTTGGTAAATATTATGATTTTTTTGGTTGTTAGTATATCTATAAATAATTGCTGCGACAATCATGCAACACATGTTGGTATTATTTAGATGTTGTTTTTTGGCAACAGTAGTTTGTCTTCAGATCTGAGATTTTTTATTGTTTTGAAGTGTAATTAACCAGAATTTCAAAAATATGAGCGATTCGAGTGAAATAACGAGTGATTTACCCAAATCATTCAAAATTAATTATGCCATCTAATAGTTTTGGACATGAGACAGTGACATAAGACATTTGATGAAATAAACAAATGGATGAAAGAATTTGAACATAGATCAGGATCTCAATGAGATGTTCGTAATTCAGATCCTAATGGTATGAATATTATATGCTCGTAAATTTACCTTCTCATGATTGATGATTATCTAAGTGGATACCTACTTTTATCTCTTCGGAAAAAATGTGTGTGCCATCATCCGTCATAGTTCATTTATGAAAGTCAAAAATAGTAACAAATAAACGAGGTCTTTTAAAAAACTCTGACTGTCGTCTATTTTGGTTAAAATAAAAAAAAACGCTTATCATGTTTGGTACAATGATCCCTATGCAAGGGCGATAACAAATTTACTTCATTGAACTAAATTGTATTCATATTCCAAATTGGAGGAGGGATTGTGATGGGAGTTGAGCACAGTGAGCTAACAGTTTAAGTACTGCTGAATCTTTAGTGTTTCTGTCTTCTGATAAATAGTTATTTTATTTTATTATCTTCTACTATTATTATGTTAGTTAAATACGCTATACCAGTTCAACAAGAAATAAGGGAGGTATAGAACTGAATTTTATTCATCAGTTCATTGAATATACTGTAACTGCTAATAAAATGCTTCTAGAATCATACCATAACAACGTTGGAAAATCATTGATAACAACTCTATTTTGGTACATGAATCGAAAATATGATTCTCAAATTTCATTGGGTCTTGATGTCTGAAACAATATATACCTTCTGGGAGTTCCAAAATCAAGTAAGTACAGCGATTTCAAGGACAATTTACTACAAAAAAACTTTCTCAGTTAAATATACTCGACAATATGCCTTGAATTGCTTCGTTAAATATCAAATAATTGATCCTCTGCGACCCCACTGGAATGATTTTTTTCATTTTAATTAGATACACAGAATAAAGATTCTTATGATGGCAAATAAAGGTGCCACATTTTGTCAAAATCGGCTAAAAGGTATTTGACTGATTGATAAAAAAATCGGTTTTTTAACAATCTGTATCTCGTATGGGACGCAAGTTAGGACTACGTTTATATGAGATTTTTTTTTAAATTTTGACTGATAAATATGCCTTTGAAATCTCGTCCTCAATTTTGAGAAACTCTGATGTGCCCACTACTCACTTTTTCGAGTTCTTTTAGACTCTCGAGTACCTAATTCATCATTCTGTGATACAAAAATGATATAAAAGCGTCGTCAATCAACTTTTGCTGGATCTCCATATCAAATGCATACGGCCAACGAGATAGCTTTATTTTGCCTAATCGTCCGGTGACTGTAGGAAATGATTAAATGCGATCCGGGGACACACTGTAGAGACAAAAGATGGTTATTGCACATGCAAGCTTTGAATTGACCGTATTATTCAGATTAATGAATATTTCACTGAGGCTTTTTTTTTAAATTTCTTTCGCAATCTAATACTTGAACCTGCTCAAAATCAAAGTCATGACCGGAGTTGAAATGATGTTGGGCTACTGCGGTATAATCCTCTCTGAAAATTTTCCTTTGCCGACTGTCGAGATTGGTGCTGGTAGACGCGGCTCTCCAGGTATTGTTTTGGCAAATTTTAAATAAGGAGTTTTGCTAAGCCAGTCCTAACCCTCATATCGAAACTTTCATTTACGTTTGAGGACGATGACCATTGTATTTTCTCTTACATGATATGATTCTCTTTCGTAACAGAATGAAGTGACCAAACTGAAAAAGCAACTTGAGGATGTACATCGAGAAAACTGCAGCTTAAAAGACACACTCGAAAAATTGAAGAAGACTTCAGACGAAAATAAGATATCAATGGATATGTTCATGCAAAGAAGTCAGGACTTTGAACCAAAATATTATGAAAAGAAGAACGCTTTAGCCAAACTAGAAATTCAATATAAAATTGAAGTATATACGCGTCCCAATAATTCAAATAATTGTCCAAGAATGTTTTCAGACGTCAAAAAATAATGCTTTACGGGAGGGTTTTTCCAAGGTAGCAATGGAGAAATCACAGTTGATAGGACAATTTGAATTATCGGAAGAAAAGCGTAGACGAGAGCTAATGTACAGCAGTGAAATCGCAGAAAGATTGCTACAAGTCAAAAATGCATTGGGTATTTCTAAAAAGTATTTTCTCATGAGGATGTTAAATTATATTAATATTTTAATGATTTTCTTAGTGATATGAAGCGAGTACAAGAGGAACAGTACAAGGTGACAACTTTGTCACAAAAAGTGGACTTAGCAGACGAAAGTATTAGAAGATGTCAAGAGTTGTCTGATGCTTTGGTGAAGCTCAAAGCTGAAAAAGATAATCTAGAAGAGTCTTATATCAAGTGTAAAGGTAAGAATCAAATTGTCGATACATATTATGGTGTCATATACTTCTGGCACAGCTTAAATAACAATTTCTGGTGTACCGCGCTCTTCTCCGTAATTTATGACTTGATTGTCGTCGCGCATATTATGTTCTGATGAAAGTTTGATCTTATGTAGTGTACCATATTATTATTGTGATCAAATGCAGAAAATACATGAGGATCAGATTTTCTAAATGTCGATTTTTTGGTCATTCTGATAAATAAAGAAAAACTGCCACGCGTTTGGCAAAGATTAACCAAAAAATTAAAAGTCTGCTGGTCACATATTTTGGGCCAAAATATAACGACTTCCGGTAAAATCTCAATATTTATCGGATAGTTTTTGCTTGGGACTTGAAGAGTAAAGATGAAAATGCAAATATCTTGGAAACGATTGGAGATAGGCAAGATATGTAACAAATAAAAAACATTTCATGACAGGTAAAAATGTTACGTTTGTATTCTTAAAAATGTAGCTATACACCTTCAAACTAGAACAAAACTGATGAGTTCATGTGATTTGCCTTCTTAAGAAACCCCTGAGTTCTAATTTTCTAATCAAAAACTCAAAAACTGTGAAGCTTATACAGGAAAAACAAAACACACTTTTTGACTTCAAAGCCCTGTATCTCAGTAAATATTGAGATTTGACTGGTAGTTGGTAGACTAAATCGTACTATTTTGGCCGAAAAAATATGCAGTGCAGCTCCATTGATTTTGCAACACCCTGTATGTATGTATACATAACGAGAAGGGGTACACCCAAAATTTTTAAACCAAGATTCTCAGGGACAACAAACCGAACTTCAACTTCAGCCCTTTTGAGTCAGAACAAAGCCTTTACCTCGAAAAGAATAAAAGTTGAAGAATCAAATAACCAGATTGACAGACTCAAACCAGAGGTGGGTCAAATCTGGCATGCAGATTACAAACACTCAAAGTTTGGCGAAACTGTGAAGTTCTAAACCTGGGCAGAAAGATCACCGACCTTCAGGCAGGCATCAATACCGTACTAATCGGAATTGTGGACACAATGAAGAGAAATCCTACAAGGAAAACTCTCAATCATTACACACAATACAGAGGCAATCCAGGAACTAGAGGCTTTTGAAATCAATTCAAAGACAGTACTTGAATGTCTCAGAGATGTAACGACCAATGTATAGAACAAAATAAATCTTGTCCTTCTAAAAGGAGAAGCTGTAGATGTAGAACAGAATATGGGTACAATAGGATTCCGTAAGCAAACTGCGGGCAGACTTGAGGGGGAGTTTTAGTGGTATAGGTATACCATGGGAAGATGGTGGTCCGACACTACTCAGGATTTCATGAAAAACTCTGTGTTCGTAATTGAATTTCTTTGCCAAAAAAATAAATAAAAAAGGACCTTGAATATGGTAGCCAATTACCGAGCTTCTTCTCAAAAATTAGCTCACCTACTAAATAATTAAGCAAACATTTCAAGCCTGCCTCGACACTAGAATTTAAACGAAAAAAGTTAAAAATATAAACCAACCGTGAGACGTCAGGAAGATCACGCAAATTTTGTATCCAGTATTCTCGATACAGATATTTCAAACGGAAGGTTAATTTCGAATCCCTGAAAAATTTTCGGTTATCAACGCTTTGAAGGACACTACTATGATTTTTATTTTTTACTATAAACGATGTGTCGGAGAGAAAAAAGTCATAAAAGCTTTTTTGATGGAAATTTGACAAGGTTTTAGAAAAAAAATATAATTTTTCCAAAAGATGCTATACCTTTTTTTCTTTTTTAAAAAATACTGCACACAAGTTCTCCACCTCCGGCCTTGGACGAAGTATTTTTTTTAACACGCAGAAACATGCACTACCACCTGGAATTTGGACCCTGAACATTTCATCAAAATCGATTAAATGGTTTTCAAAATAAAATAAAACAATTTTTTTTTGTAAAACTCGTACACAACTTCCAGCCTTGGGTTTCCCATATCAAATTTCTTATTTATAGTTCTTCTATATGCTGTATAAGTATTGACCAGTTGATCCAGGACACCCTGTATCTAAATCAAAGACAAAACATATTTTGCCCAGAATATTAACGATAGGGCGTTCTTTGTTTCACCAAAATTTTGTGTTGATTTCCTTAAAAAATTCTGGTGTAAATAAAACACGACCATATTAACTAATGCTATAATAATGACCAAGAGGCGGTGAAAAATACGTAAAATGAGAATCTGATAATCACGACTAAGTGATAAAATACAAAGATAACCCAGGTAGTCTTCCAGGTTCCAGAGAGGAAAAATTTAGTATGTATGAGTACCTACTATTTTTTAAATCTCAGTTTCACTCAATAAACGTTGGTGAAACCAACCAAAATTCAACTGAAAATTGCTCAGAAAAGAAAACGTACAACAAAATAATCAATTATATGTTAAAATGTGTGCTTTACTAAGATTTTCCATTTGTATATGAAATCCTACTGTCTTGCGAAAAAAAATAGGGATCTTAGAGAACGTCAAGCTCTTTCATATAACTGAAGCTAAGCAGAACCTAGTAAAGTGCTTGATCCGGTTTTTTCTTTTCACGGGTGTTATACTTAAACACTTTCAAAGTTTCAACTTGATATCTCAAGTATAGTTATCTGTGTCAATGAATGCTTGCAAACGCATCCAATTAAAAAAAAAGAATATTTTTTGTATGGTTTTAAAACGAATTGCGAAAACTGATCGAATTTAGGGAGCTCGAAAAAGTGCAAATTCAAATATTTGAAGATATACAGGGGTTGATATTTAAAAAAATTATGTTGAAACCTGCTCTGCAAAAATAATACACCCGGTACCAATATTAAAAATCATTTTCCTCTTGTATTCAAATCTGTTTTGTTCTCATACATTCGTGAGACATTTTTTATGATAAAAAGTTGCTGTAATACAATAGTTGTCGAAAATTGCTTCCTAAGGGAGTTGCGCCCCTTCAAATGAAAAACCCTGAAGACGGTCTTTCCGAAATCATACGAAAATCTTGAAATCTATTTCATCGCATAAACTTTTAAAGCTGGGCAGGCTTAATCATGGGCGAACATACTGGATGGTAAAAACAATCCCATTGTTCTATGCTACATTATTATTTCTTCGCATTCTGATTTTGGAATATGATATCTGAAGGTTTCTTACGTAAAAAAAAATATTCATAGGTCATATTGATATGACTAGTTAGTAGTTCTCGTGAAAATCGCATTTGGATCGGTACCCTGAAGACGGTTTCCTCAATATTCTCGGAACCGCCCACCCTGAAGTAATATTAAATCTGTTACATTGCATAGACTTTTGACACCAATTCAGATTCTGAGCTCAAAATGTGTATGGTGGGCGTGTGTAGGGTTGAAAACAAACCCATTTTTATTGTCGATTTTTTCCACAAATATGTATAAGATTTTTTTTTTCAAGAAAAAACCTCAGGAATCACCCAACGAATTTTTTACCAACGTTTATGAAACTTCATGTAAAAGAAAACATATTTTAATTTCAAGCTAAATCTGATAAATTGGAGTCACTGATCTACAACGAAGGTAAAGCAGATATTGATGATAATTTGGAATCCAAGGCGCTACTTTCTCAGGTAATTGAATAAAATATTCTATAACGCACTGATTGTTTTTCTTTTTTTCTCTTCTATTACCTCAAATGATGTAACGCTATTCTTTTCCAGTTCAAAAAAATGAGCACATATTATAGAGAACAACTAGAGTTAAGAAGTGACACTGTGAAGACTTTAACTATGAACTTGGAGAAAGAACGAGATACCAATGATAAACTAATTGAAGAAATTCAATACAAAAGTAAAGAAATCGATGTTTTGGAAAAGGCCTTTGGAGAAATGGAGTCGAAACTGGAAAACCTTGAGAGCCTCGAACCAAAACGAAAAAAGTCAGATAGCCATGATGTAATATTAATCAAACAGGAGATATTGTCGCCTATAGAAATCTTAGATAGCCAACAATGAATTCTATTTAATTTGTTAAGAATAATTATTACTTGAAGATTATGAAAAGTTATAATAGGTTAAAATGCAATTATAGTATTTCAAAGCAATATAATATTCCAAGTTTTTTGTACCTTATGAAGAGATTTTCAATTGATAAAACTACTATATTAATAGCGCCTTAGTTATTGTTAAATCAGATCGAATGATAGTGGAACCGTCAACTCTCAAGAAACCTTTGCAGATCTATGTTAATTTCCCTTTTGTCTATTAGATAAATATAATCAGAACAAAGACAAAGCTATACTTTTTTTAAGAATAGAGAACTTGCATAATTTTTTTTTATTGCAGGTTTCGAAAGTCCATGAAAAATAATCATATACGCGTTTTTTCTTTTCCTTGTTAATAGATCGTTTCCAAGTACGTCACTTATCTCAGCTGATTCCTGAAAGTGACACATTAAAATCATTGTGACATATTTGAGAATTTAATGTTGAAGTTATGCCTGAGTTACATTCAATTCAATTTCGAAGTGGAACTGTCAAATTTCCGCTCGGCAAATGGGAATCATATGCTACCATTCACATTGAATTTGGCGTAAGCGTTACTTTGGCAACCTTGACGACTTCAACCTAGAATGTTGAACTGTCACTGTACTTCCAAAAAAAAAATACTGTAAACGTGTTACATGGTTTTTCAGAAATCAGATGTTTTATTGACAGAGATGAAATGACGCTTTGGAATGTGCTGCAAATCTAACATTCCTAGTTGAGTGATTTTTTATCTCATTTCAAAGTTATTTTTCTGGGTTGGTGGTGTATTTCTCTTATGTATCCACTCATACAGGGTGGACAAGAAAGTCATGTTTCTTTGCTATGTTTGATGCTATGTCCAATTGCAAATTTTTGATCTTGAAAATTCTTCTATCCATATTTCGAATGCTTGGACTATCCTAAAAAAAGTTATTTCACAAATTTTTTAAACTATAGAATTTTAAAAAAAAATAATTTATTTGATTTTATCCAACACGGGTTGCATAGAGCAGATTGACTTTGGACTAGGCAAATTAGGCACACATTGAACATTATTGACTCCAGTGAGGTGCAGTAGAAATTTGGAACTTCAACATGATGTAATTCAAACTAAATTTTTAAGTTGTCCTTGCTAATCATCAGCTTAGTGGGCAAATCCAAGCTACAACTCTTTACACTCAGTGGCGTAAAATCAAAAAAAGAATGTAACCAAACCAAAAAAAAGCTATTGTTGTTACGCCACTGAAATACACCTCTAGATTACAGAGTTGTAGCTTGGAGTTGTCCATCAAGCTGATAAATTGCATGTACAATTTAAAAATTTCGTGATCATGTTATAGTAGGTAGCATTTTTACTGCACGCTACTGGCATGAGGACAATAACGTTCAATGTGTGCCTTGATCTTTTTCTTTTCGCAAATAAATCCACTCTATGCAACAGTGTGAAGAGAAATTATTTTTTTCAAGATAGTCCAATGATTCAAAATATGGCTAGAAAAATTTTCAAGATAAAAAATTGGGAATCTGACACCAAACATTGCTAAAAAAACATGACTTATGTCCCATTTGGGTTGCAATTGCGGGTTATCTCTGTTATTACCAAAGATAGAACCTTGCGGTTTTGACGAATCTGAGCTACTTTTTTTATGAAACGAAAGATGACACAAAAATCTTTTTTTTTTATGTGGATGAAATGTTATGTGTGGACTTCGCCTAAAACGGGGTTCAGACATAACATCTCACGTGTTCAGTCAACAGTTTTCAAGTAAAACATTGTGTGTAGACTGAAAACCGGACGTTAAAACTTTCAGTTTGCACGCTAATTTTTCAACAGTCATACCTGAATCTTTTAACTGAAGGCTCATTAAATTTGTCACTTAATATGATCAACTTGGTGGAATCATCCAGAGTTATAAGTATAAATTGCATTCATCGCTCTTCAATCCTAAAGCGGGATTTACCAATACCTCCTACATAGATGATGTACATCAAAAGTGAATCCCTCAGAGTGAAATCATCCAAAATGATCATTCTCGTTTACACTGCCACTGTTCCCAGTGTTTTCTATTTGGTCTCTGTGAAAACTAAAAGGAAAGGTGCAAAGTCGACTGTCTGGGACCAGATGTGACAGGATGTCTCGTTTGAGAAGAGATAGAAAAATAATACTCAAAGGAATTCATTTAGTTTCACGTGGATGACTTGAATTCATGACACTTTGTAACAGAACAAGACTACTGTGCCTGAAAAAGCAACCAATAACAGATGCAAAAGACACAGTATAAAATGAAGACGTCGCCTGATTTTCACTGGTCCTTCAATCTGGATGAATCATCCGTCCATGGACCGCTTCTTTCATCAAAAGTGGAAAGACGGTCAACTTGTTTCATCGTTCAGGTTTAGTGTACACTTTGGATGAAACAGTCATTTAAAGGCAATCAATACTTTGGATGATTCCTTCAAGTTGATCATCTAAATAAGTGACAAATGTAAATGAGCTTCAAGTCCACACTAAAATTGAACGATGAAACTAGTCGTCAGTCTTCCTACTTCTGATGAAAAAAGCGCTCCCTGAATGAATGAATCCAGATTGAAGAGCCAGTGAAAAATGTAAACAGCTGTCGACTTCATTTTATGCTTCTTTCTTCAACAACTTGTCCTTTGTGTCTCCTTTTGGTTGGTTTTTGAGGCAGACAGCACTTTTGGTCTGTTACAAAGTGTTGTCGATATAATTGAATTCAACTCATCATGTATCGGTCAACGTAAAATTTAATCAATTCCTTTGCTAATTATCTTTCTATTCTTTCTCGAACGAAACATCCTATCAACTTTGGCATCTCGGACGACTTCGCACCTTTCCTTTCATGTTTTCACAGACACGAAATAGAAAACACTGGGAACAGTGGCGGTGCGCGGCAGATGAAACAGTGAACTGCGCTGCGAACTGGATGAAAATATCTAAATAAGGATGATCAGCTTGGATGATATCAATGAGTGATTCACTTGTGTTATTGTGTTTGGATGTAATGCTGGTTCGGAAAAAAATGAATATGGCAAATACTACCATTTAACATATATTGAAATAGAAAATTGCCCAAGTACCACCTTGATAATTATTAATGTTGTTGAACTGTGTACCATAACCATTAAATACACAACATTACATACACTGCCCATTTTCTTTATTCAATCGTATTCATTTTTTTCCGAACCGGCACTACATCACTCGTTCGCGATGCTCATGTTGCTTTTCGTTTTCCTTGGAGTTTCTTGATCGTTTAAGAAAAAGGAGATTAAAATACCAAAGCGATAGCTTATATCTCATTCGTACCCGCATCTGATCGTTCTGTCTGATTTGTTTATTTTTTTTAACTTTTTCCGATAGACCGATCGAAAAGAATTAATTTTCCAAGTAACAGTTTCTTTCGATGCCACACGATCCGGGTAACCACTGTATATCAATTAATTTCGTGAAAAAGTCTCGGGACCGTTTTTCAGTCTACACAGTGTTTTACTTAATTCGTATTGACTGAACAGGAAAGACGTGAGGTGAAATGTTATGTGTAGACACCGTTTAAAAAAAGTCACTCCCCATAAAAATTGGCTCTATCAAGAAAATGTTGGACATTTTTTGTGTAATGTCCCCTGTAGTTCAACGCAACTTTTCTATTTACAAACAAATCCGTGCGTGGTTCAAAATTCGGCGCCCTCACATAAACACGTTTTCCTGTTGACATTTCGGTACTTTTCCATGTTTGACGAACGCAATGGTTTCAAATGAACACGGAAACGTTAATACACAATAAAACTTGAAACTTGCTCAAATATAAAAGTTTCGAGTAATCCTCAACCAATTTTAAAACTTTTGAACTTGAATTCGAATTGATGGAAACCATGTTGAAAGTATCACTGTGAGCACAAGGTTGTTACCCGTCGTCACCCTCCAGGTTTGACTAGAGAGATGAGAACCCCGCCTAGTGCCGTGGATAGAATCAATCTATTTGAGCTAACTCAATAAATTATGCGACACAACTCGTTACGTACTGAAACTAATTTATTTCTAGCATAATATCATCTTGGTAACAATAATTATCAACAATTAAAATTGATATAAACAAATATGTTTCAAATCAGCCACACTTTTCACAATACAATAAGTAAAATCAATAATAAATTACAACAATTTAAACACTTATATCAAAAATCAATTTACAATACATGAATCATAATATGCAACGACTGCTAATCAAAGTGAACATCATAAACGCCAAACTAATCATTCTTACAAGACATAGGGACATCCAAAATCGATTTGTTCTACAAGCACTCACTAAAGTTATAACCTTCATATATTTTTTTCCGCATGGATGTTTTCAAAAATGCAATATTACGAACTCGTACGAATCCTGCTTGATATCCGGCAGCAAAATACGAGCAAGCCCTTGCGTTAGGATTTACTGCTATTTTACTAACCGCTTGTAAGGGATAGTTCTTATATGTGTACGGGTCCAAGGTGACGTCTTTCAAGGTCGTATCTCTGCTGTTGGGGATTTCCGAAAGATTCTCCTGAAATATTTATGAAATGGTTAAGAAATTCGTGAAGTATTGAGTAATAGTCAAGTCTACTGACCAAAATCGTGTAAAAATTTGGTTAGTATAGAAAAAAACAGGACAAGCGATTATAACGAAACTGCTAGACATTTGGCTAGGGTCAAATGATTGAAGTGAACATTCAGCAGCTTTGGGAAGACAAGGGCATAATTACGTTTTATAACAAATCGAGATACACTGGCGAGCAAAAAATGTAGGTCACTTGTCACAAAAAAATCAGGAAATTGGAAAGAAAAATTAGAAACAATCAAAATTCCGAAATAATGGCTCCAGTAGGCTGTGAATCTTTTGTTTCCCGAGTAATGTTATTAGTTATATTGTGTTATTTTTCATCAAATTGTCACTGTTGTTATTGCAAGAGTGGCATAACATTGACCATAATGTGATCCTTGACTTGATTCAGAGTATGCCTTGTCGACTTCGAGCAGTCATCAATGCAATACACATTTTTTTTATTCTGAATAGCACTTCGTTCAAAATGTGAAATTATTGTTTTTTTTCTCAATAGACCATAAAAAAATAAAACAAGGCATTTGATTAATTATTAAATGGTAAATTTAGCTTACATGATACAGCAGGACAATGGACTCACCGCCTTTCGAAATTGAATTTATTTCTGTTTTTTTTTTATGAATTTTTTAAGCGACCTAAATTTTTTGCTCGCCAGTGTATTATCGATTTTTAAGAAAATCGCGTACAATTGCGATAATATCGCTTAGAAGTTTTAATTCTTCTTTGCATGAAAAATGCATCATACTTTTTTGATTGGGGTTTGTAGTAAGAGAGCCAGTGACATTTTTCAGTGAGGATTTAGTTAAGGCCTTTTTTTTGAGAGAATGTTGTACCGATCCTAATCGAGTGTCATCCGAGAAGGTTCGCCCTGATCGCGGTTCCAAGGGGGTGGCGGAACGACCCCAACATTTAAAAAAAATGCATATTTCTATCATTTAGTTAAGGCTGAATTTTTTACCAGTTTTTCTTTGGAAGTCCACAGTCATCCAAAAAAATTGGCAGATCGATTGGTCGGTTCCTTAAGGGTGGCGGATCACCCTCGACATGTCGTGGGACCGATGAACTTTTTTATAATTTAGTTAAGGCAGAAATTTTGACCGGCTGTTTTTTGATAGCCCACAATCATCCAGAAAAATTGGCGGATCGCTTGGCCGGTTCCTTAAGGGTGGCGGATCACACCCAACATGTCACGAAAACATTGAACTTTTCATAGATATGATATAGTCAAGGCTAAAATTTTGACCAGCTGTTCTTTGATAGCCCACAATCATCCAGAAAAATTGGCAGATCGAATGGCCGGTTCCTTAAGGGTGATGGATCAACCCCAACATGTCGTGGGACCAATGAACATTTCATAATATGATCCAGTTGAGGCTGACGGATCGATTGGCGAGTTCCTTGAGGGTGGCGGATCTAGTCGTTCCTACTTAGAACCGCTATTTTGTCCACCAATGGACATATACACTTGATATAGTTGCCACAATAACATACTAGAATATCCAGCCTTTTACTGAATCATATTATGAAAAGTTCATTGTTCCCACGACATGTTGGGGGTGATCCACTACCCTGAAGGAACTGGCCAATCGATCCGCAAATTTTTCTGGATGATTGTAGGCTACCAAAAAACATCTAGTGAAAAATTTAGACTTAACTGAATCATACCTTGAAAAGTTCATTGTGCCCACGACATGCTGGGGGTGATCCGCCACCCTTATCAAACCAGCCAATCGAACCGCCAAATTTTTCTGGATGATTGTAGGCTACCAAAGAACAACTGGTGAAAAATTCAGCCTTAACTGAAACATATTATGAAAAGTTCAATATTTTCGTGACATGTTGGGGTTGATCCGCCACCCCCAAGGAACTGGCCAATCGATTCGCCAATCTTTCTGGATGATTGTAGGTTACCAAAGAACAACTGGTGAAAAATTCAACCTTGACTGAATCATATTATGAAAAGTTCAATACTTCCGTGACATGTTGGGGTTGATCCGCCACCCTTAAGGAACTGACCAATCGATCCGCCAATTTTTTTGGATGATTGTGGACTACCAAAGAACAATTGGTAAGAAATTCAGCCTTGACTAAATGATAAAAAATGCAATTTTTTAACAGGTTGGGGGCGTTCCGCCACCCCCTTGAAACCGCGATCAAGGCGAAGCGAACCCTCTCGGATGACACTCGATTAGAGTCCGTACAACATTCTCTCAAAAAATAGGCCTTAACTAAATCATCACTGAAAAATGTCACTGGCTCTTAGACTATTGTATTGAGGTGATATCAGACGGTTCACTTTTCAGGTGTGTTTGTTATCCTCCACTAGTGCACAAGAAACTACACTTTTCTAACCTGCGACGTTTCTTATGTTGTTAGTGCAAACAGTTTAGAGTGTTTGTCATATCAGGTTAGGTTGCCCATCACTGCACTCGCTACCCCAGATGAATAAGCTATTGAAAGTAATTAAAAACAAACGATTTGTTTCCCCACTTTTGTCCGGTAGTGTACATATGTATGGAGAGAGCCTTAAATTTGATAAAACACTGATCCTGCATCAGTTATCCAAGAAGTGATGGTGCAATCCATTTGTCAGTTCAGGGGTCCGGCGATTTTATAAGTGACCTTTTTTCACGTTAAAAAAAAGCGGGCTAGCACCATTTAATAGAGGGACAAAAAATATGTACTTCCTGAAAATTTCATAATTGAGAAGAAAAAATCTTATTTTTTTTATTTTTGAAATGGAGAATGTTTTACAAACTCAACTGCATTTCCAATGCTACATCAAAAGAAATGATAAAATTTAGTGGTTTTCATTTGAAAAAATGATTTTTGGCAGTTTTCTCGATTCAATTTTTGATCTTATTTTTTGTCCCCCCTGTATTACTTGATAGTTATCAAAATATCGTGAAAGATATTTTATAGTAGGTCCCTTTCAACAAAAAATCAAACACAAATTAAAAAATGAAAGCTTTTAAAAGTAAAATTTACATTTAAATTGGATCCCACAAACGTGATTTTTGACATACAGCTTAAGGAAAAATTACCAGAATGGTCGAATTATTCAAAAGATACACGAGTTAAAAAGAAACTGTTGTATATAAAAGTTCTAGGGCTTTCAAAAATCTACATATCTGTTATAGATTGGAATATACAGGGTCGGGCATAAAGTTGTAGCAGACCAAAGTTGCATTTTTTTTTAATGGAAACCCCTGTATTAATGGAAATCCAAATTCTTCCTTCAATTTTGAGCAAAAATCGTGATAAACATCGTACAAGATAGAGAAAAATGGTCTGTACTTTCTTATCTCAACTGTTCTAGAGCTATTCTGTAATTTGAATAGAAGATACTGTCAACAGTCTTTTTTTTTGTCAAATTTTCACGTTTTTAGACAAGAATTCATTTAATGTCCTTTCATAAATCTTGAAAAGCTAAGTCTAGAAAGTGCACACCGTTTTTACAATCTTTGCTCAAAAATGAAGGAAGAATTGAAATATCCATCAATATACAGGTTCCATTCACAAAAGTGCAACATTGATCTGCCATAACCATATGCTCGACCCTGTATGATCCAATTTATTACAGATATACAGGGTGTCCCGAAATTAGACGTCAATATTTTAACCACGTAATCTAAGCCCCAAAATAAAAATTAAGCTTCATATCAACCAGTATCCACAAACTCTTCGTTTTCAAGATACAGGGTGTTAAAGGTGAAGACCTGATGACGGTTTGTTGTAGATATTTTCGAAACCTGTTGGGATAATTGAATCAAACTTGGTACAGTTACTAAACTTTTGACACTCTATATAATGAACAAAAACTTAGTATTCAATACCCTTTATGAGTGGTATATACAGGGACGGGTTCGAGAAAAATAGGTCCAAATTTTTTGGTTGTCGATTTTTAGTAGTTTTGCCTAAAAATTTTGAAAATCTGGAGTTTTCCACAGAAATGAGGTACTCTTGTTGTAACTCGCTGAGACGCACCATTTTTGAGATAAACGCATTTGTAAATATTTGTACACACTGATTTTAGTGAAAAATGTCGTGTGCATCTGGCTAGTGTCCTATTGTGTCCAATCCAATGATAGTATGAAGATTTGTGTGAAGAAGATTATCGAGGGGGAAAACTTTTGAGGTATCTGTTGTTTTTCTAGAATCAACCCTCTCACGCCCAGGGTGACTCCCCTGAAATTTCAAATTGCAACTCCCATTTATTTTGCGATTTTTGAAATCTTCACGTTATTCTCCATACGCTACATCACTTTTTTTTCAAAATTGAAGTTCCATACCTCACAAAAATTTTCAAACGAACAGAATTCATTATTCTTTGAACTGATGATAGTATGAAAATTTGGTAAGACACGTCATTTTAGATATTGTCACGTATGATGTCAGACTGGGCCTTCGTCTGGACCCACACCTGTCGTGCTCTAGGGCAACGTAGCTTGGTTGAACAGTAGGGAAACTGGGTAATGGGAACTCCAGTTAATTATTCTCTATGGTACATTCTCTCTCCGCCATCATAACAATAGGACAAGCATGTTCTTTGAGGCTGAGAGGGGTTGAACTACTCAGGGTGAGAGGGGTTAAACTACTCACAATGGAGAGTAGTTGGCTAAGCCAACCACTGACCATCATCTTGCTGAACGTATCTATTTATAGCAACAAAACTGCTTGCTCAACGATTCCACTATTGGCAAATTGGATGGATTTACACCAAGTATATTTTCCTCCAAGAGTAATATGACAATATCGAGGGGGACAACTTTCGAGGTATCTATCAATGTACTGGATTCAACCCCCTCACTCCCAGGGTAACTACCCCTGAAATTTCGAATAGCAGCCTCCACTTATTCAGCGATTTTTTTCCGTTCATAAGGTAGAGCGTGAAAAGTTTGGCGACTGTACAAAATTTTACCCAATTATCTTCACAGGTTTCGAAACGGGTCAGGTCCTTTAACTCCCTGTATCTTGAAAACGAAGAGACTGTGGATACTAGTTTATATGAAGTTTTATTTTTATTTTGGGGTGTAGAATACGTGGTTGAAATATTGACGTCTAATTTCGGGACACCCTGTATACACTCACCTCGAACAAAGGATAGTCTAGGAATAAAGTCTTGACCTTGGCAAAAATCCCCCATTTTTCATGATTTCTTCAAAAATGGGTAATTTTTGCCAAGTTCAAAATTTTATAGCTAGACTATCCTTTGTTGAATTATTGCGAAATTTTCAGGAAATACGGAAATTTTTAACGTTTAATTTAACTGTTTTTGACTTGTTATTGTTTTTTCGCAATTATGAAGTTTATGTTTGGTTGTGTTATTTGTTCTGACGTTCGAATGAATTTCGTTTAATTAGTAAGAAAAAAATATATTTCAAAAAATGTACCATGTTTTTTAACATAAAAGTTTATTTTTCTCGAAAAAGCTTATGACCAAATGGGCGTATCAAAGCAGTACTTTTTCCAGTAGCGTAGAAGTTGGGGAGAAAAACACCACTACCCCTTCAAAACCTTCACCATTTATGACTTATGAAAAATATATATTCCGCACAAAACATAGCTTATCAAGAGTGAAAAATGCTTAAAATAGTATTTTATTTTATATGGAGGAAAAGTGATACTTTTCATGACGCGAATAGAGAGCAAGTCATGAAGAGTAACTTTTCCTCCAAATAAAAAATGCTATTTTTTCTTCGAATGTCGACAAATTTATAATTCATGCAAAAACATAATGTTTTCAATTTCCCATGAATATAGTAGCTTCGGGCGGCGGCGCAAGGCTCGCGTTTTCGTTGTCATGGTTACTTTCCCCTCCGGCGGAGGAAAAGTAGAACCCTGTATACAGGGTGTCTCGAAATCGGACGTCAATATTTTAACCACGTATTCTACGACTTAAAATGTAGATATGTTCATAATATCATGAAATATGTATCAGCTTGATCCAATACTACTTTTCAGATACCGTCAAGTCAGATACCGATACTTAATCTGAAAGTAGCTGAAATTCAGAAAATAAGTAATTTTTAAAGCAATTTTTTTGATTGTTATAGCTTTCAATTCAGATTGCGATGAAACGACAATTTTTGTAATAAGTATAAGTAGTTGAGTATGCTGCGAGGGAAGACATGTTCGGTAAGGCCGCAATATGTTGCCAGCATCCGTAAAAAAGCAGGTACAGCTTGTTCAAGGCTTTTCTGCGGTCACGTCACAGTATTTGACGTTAGGCAGTATGTCGTAGATTGATCGCTCCACATGTGACATTTGTCAAATTGATCCGAAAGACCCTCGTCCAGACGTACGTGATTTTTTTTTCAATGTGTAAGAGAGAGACGGAAAAGTATGACGTAACCGCAGGAAAGCCATGGACAGACTATATTAACATTGTTTTGTCCTTGTACGTTTTGATTTTTGTTCTGCGTTTTTTTGTGAAAGACGTTCAGTAATCCAGAAAACAGAACAAACAACGAACGATTTAAAGATTACGAATCCCCACTACTAGACAAGAGAGAGGTGACCACAAGAAAGTATCTGAAATTCAGAAACTTTTGAGCTGTGTATACTTTTGTCTAATACTGTACATCCTTTTCATTTCACAAAACTCAACCAATGCATAATCTTATTGTTTATAAGTTCTGATTGTAAGCAATTAATGTACTCACAGTTTTGTAGTCTATAAATGACATTCTGTATTCTGAAGCTGCTTCATAATAGGTGGGGGTTGCTTTGTTGAATTTGCTGTCAGAATCACTGACCAATTTAACCGTGGAAAATATCTGCAAAATCATAAACAATGATAACTATATTTCCATAATTCAAATGTCGAAATAATAATAATGATCAATAGTCTCATGAAAATGAATAAGATTCAATAAATAATATTATTTATAGGGGTTTCCCAGGTGAAATGAGTATAAATTAAAATTCAACTTACGCATCTGATATAACCCTTCTTGAAAATCTTCTTATCGTTGTTGAAAAAAAAGCGGCTGGCAAATTGACCCGATATATCGCCTCCATTGGTGCCTTGCATAATCAAATTGACCCAATCACTGAATGATACCGACCGTAAGCCGGACACAGATGGCGTGAATCTGCATGTATCCTTATTAACAACATTTCTGATGGGCTTTGTGAATGTATGCGAGTGACCTGAATAATGAAACAATTTCACATGAAAAAACAACGTCTTCGATGTCACAATTAACACACTCTCTCACAGGATGTCCCTGAAATTACTGTACAGGGTTATTGATTATAAATGCCCCCCCCCCCTCTAACTTTTTAATTTGACCGTTTAGAAAAAGGTGTTCCGAATAAAAGTTTCATGGTTGAAAATGAACTTTTTAAATAACCTGTTTTCACATAAACAGGGTGCTCCAAAAAATCTGGGCGAGGTCCAACTTTCCTTTTTCAAATTGACACCCTATTTTTTTATTTGATATTTGGATTCTCCTTTTAACTCTAAACATTTTCTATGTATCATATCCTATACCTAAGTTAAATGTATAAAAAGATATTTGATATTTATTAATTGAATAATAATAATTTATTGTTGTGAAAATGTCAAATATATCTATGATTTCGAATCATTGACGCTCGTATTGACGAAAATGTCACGTCATTAAGTACTTTTAAAGTGTAAAAGTATCAAAGTATAAATTATTCTGCATTTGATTCAAAAGATTTTTTTTTATTCAAGACGTTATTTTATTTTTTGTTCATTTTTTGGGTATCAATACAAAATCAGAGAAGTTTTGGTATATCCTACACAATTACGTCAATACTTCGAAACCATAGATATTTTTCACTTTTTTATAACAATGAATTAGTATTATTCAATTTATAAAATATCAAATATCTTGTTATACATCAAACTTAGGTATAGGATATGCTACATAAGAAATGATTAAAATTTGAAGGAGAATCCAAACATCAAATAAAAAAATAGGGTATCAATTTGAAATAAGAAAGTTAGACCTCGCCCAGACTTTTTGGAACACCCTGCATATGTGATAACAGGTTTTTTGAAAATTTCATTTTCAACCATGAAACTTTCATTTGGAACACTTTTTTCTAAAACGTCAAATTAAAAAGTTAGATGGCGGGGGGCATTTATGATCAATAACCCTGTACAACGCTTAACCACAAATTCCTTGACCAAAAATGAGGCAATCTAGGCAAACTCACCTATAACCAAAATTGCTTCGTTAAGTCTAAGGAGGTCGTCGATTAAAAAAAAAAATGTTTTTTCCTGGATTTTTCAAAAACGTGCAATCGTTTTTGATAATTTTTGGTACCTAGTCTTGGACCATGAAATTACGTTTTTTGTTTCTATAGCTACCGGTTGTAATTAACCAGAAGTGTTGTAAAGGTGACGCCACATGTACAGGGTGTCCCAACGATAGAGTAAAGTAGGTTTTATCATATAGGATATGAAAAATATCAATATCAATATGCGTCACAGGTTGGGGGTGTAAATAGCGCACATTCTGAAAATATTTGGAAACATACAGGGTGCGTCACAAAAGTATGGCACGAAAAAGTATGATTTTTTTAAATGGAACCCCCTGTATATTAATTGATATTTCAATTCTTTCTTCAATTTGGAACAAAAATTGTGATACAACTAATGTTCCTAAATTCAACCGTTATCGAGATATCGCGTTTTAAAAATGGCATTTTTGCAACTTTGATATGCTATAAAACTCTAACTATTCAAGTTAGAGAAAAATGGATTGCACATTCCTATCTTAACTTTTCAAGAGCTTTTCAAGGAGATTAAATCCAGTATTGTGAAAAAATGTCAAAATGTGCCGAAAAAAGTTGACAGTTGACGTTACCTTCTGTCCAAATGACAGAAGAGCTCTTGAAAAGTTAAGATAGGAAAGTGCAAACCATTTTTCTCTAACTTGAATAGTTTGAGTTTTATAGCATGTCAAAGTTGCAAAAATGCCATTTTTAAAACGCGATATCTCGATAACGGTTGAATTTAGGAACATTAGTTGTATCACAATTTTTGTTCCAAATTGAAGAAAGAATTGAAATATCAATTAATATACAGGGGGTTCCATTTAAAAAAATCATACTTTTTCGTGCCATACTTTTGTGACGCACCCTGTATGTTTCCAAATATTTTCAGAATGTGCGCTATTTACACCCCTAACCTGTGACGCATATTGATATTGATATTTTTCATATCCTATATGATAAAACCTACTTTACTCTATCGTTGGGACACCCTGTAGTTATTTCTTTTGATTTTTTTTGGAATTCACTTTTTATTAATTTAGATGTTTTTACTAATAACGCAGTGTGTAGGAAAGTTCTTTCCTCTCCTGGAAAAATTGGCTGGGATAAGTGGTTATACCAGAAAAAAATAAATCAATGATAAAATATCTGTGCAGCTAATAAAAAAGCAAAATTTTTCAAGAGAGAGAAAAACTCCCCAATACATTAAACTTTTAGATAAACATATCTGGATCATCGAAAAGTCAATGGCAAAAAAAATCAGAAGAAATATGTGACCACATATTATGACGTCACCTTTATAACACTTCTGGTTAATTACAACCGGTCGCTATAGAAACAAAAAACGTTATTTCTTGTACCAAGACTAGGTACCAAAAATTATTGAAATCGATTTGCACGTATTTGAAAAATGTAGGAAAAACCAAAATTTGTTTGAATCTTTGACGCCCTCTATAAAGTAAACGAAGCAATTTTGGATATAGGTAAGTTAAGCGTTGTACAGTAGTTTCAGGGACACCTTGTATAAGGGCTTTGTCAGTGTAAAATAACAATCCTGACTACTTGCCTTTCACTCTAGACAGAAGGGCGTTGAATTATTTGTTTTTCATATGTTGTATAGTTACAATACAGTGTGTAACTTAGTGATAGGTCGAGATTCCAAAGACGCATTCCTGTGCATGCAAACGCAAACATGTGTCCTGAATAATCTGCTCTTTGAGATACAGGTTACAGGTTTAGAAAAAAATCGAATTTTGTATTATTAATTTCCAAATAACCTTATGCTGATGTTGTTGAATTTTAACAGAGTTTTTCATTGTAACAAGACGCTAAATTAGCACTAACTACATGGTACTTATGTGCCCCAGTGGCGCCCCGAATGGCACATTCACGGATAATTTTGACGAAAAATGTATGCCACTGACTTTTTGTGAAAATTTTAAATTTTTTTCAGATGAAGCATACATACACCTTTTTTGTCTCGATATTTTTCCGTATCTTTCTTTGTTATCGAGGAAACAAATAAAAACCACTTTATTTCAACACTTTACGAAATATATCAAGTATTTGTAGCTGGTTAAAAAAAAATGAACGGGTCCGAAATCGTCTGGTTTTGGACATATATAGAGTGTTTCAGAAATCAATCAATTCAGAATTATTATTAACATCTCAAAATTCCTCTTGTCCATTTTGTTGAATTTTGGTTTGTAACAAGATGCTCAATTAGCACTTACTAGTTGGTAATTATGAGTTCCAGTGGCGTCCAGGGAAAGTTACACGAATAAAATTGACAAAACAATATGCGCCACTGGCTTTTTCTGAACATTTTCAATTTGTTTCAGACTTAGCAGCTAAAAAGACAGCTTTTCTGTTTTTCCATATTTTTTTCGTAACTTTCTTCGTTTTCGACAAAAAAAAACACTTGATTTTAACAAT
Organism: Orchestes rusci; assembly: GCA_958502075.1. Lineage (NCBI taxonomy): Eukaryota > Metazoa > Arthropoda > Insecta > Coleoptera > Curculionidae > Orchestes > Orchestes rusci. Next base: position 11,417,637 of record OY293310.1, read on the forward strand.
TTTCGACGTGCAATAAAGTGGTTTTAATTTGTTTCCTCGAAAACGAAGAAAGATAAGAAAAAATATAGAAAGGTAAAACAGTCGTATTTTAAGATGCTCTATCTGAAAAAAATTAAACATTTTCAGAAAAAGCCAGTGGCACAATTTTTTTTGACAATTTCATTCGTGAAAATTTGATTCAGAAATGCTTATTTGGATTTACGGCCTATAATCAAGTAGCACCCTGTATAGTTGGCATGTTCTGTCAATTTTAAAGCTTTCCACCCTGAATGGGCACCAAGAAAATAAAATAAAAAACGCCCGAACCCGACGGAAAGAAAACATTATGCGCCTATTTTCAACTATTAAACTTCATCCTGAGCGGGGGAGAGATTCACCACCAAAATGTTAAATCCTCCGACCCTGATTACAACCAGAGCTGAGCAAACCGCTTGAAAAAACGAGAGTCACTGCAATTGGAGAAGAGCACAGTTTCGACATTAATCCTCTCGCAAAAATGATTGTTTTTCTCTCTCAGACTCAGGTAGAGATTCATACAACAGCTGAGCTGGAGATACATTTTTTTTGAGCCGACTCTAAGTTGAGTATAACTACTAACCTTGGTACTTTACTAAATAAGTAGTTTAATCACTTCACACAAAAAAGAATGTAGTCAAGTAATTACAAAATATAAAAATAAAGCTTGTTTCAATAAAGAATCATATTATTTCTGAATTGTCATTGATGTAAATTATTACGTATTTTATTAAAGGGTTTTTTTTCTTAGCAGAATACACTCACAGGATGTCCCGAAATTTAGGGACAATGATTTAAGCATAAAGTGCAATAATTCTTTAATGTTCCCCCTCCCTTTCTAACTTTTGAACAGTTTGATATAGAAAGGGAAAGGGGTCGAGTGATACCTCATTTTGAAGATCTTTTTATTCTTATTACACCCTGAAAGTTTGAAGTTGTTATCTCGTTCTAATTTTTCAATTTTAGGCAGATTTTTTTTCAAAATGGCGCCCAATTGCCGCTTCCACATTCTTAGCCGTCACTACTATGTTAAGAAATATTGTACAGGGTGATCAATGTTCAGCGACAGGTTGCTAGTTCTCGCAAACTATTCATCATAGAGACCTAGGAAACGAAATAATATGTGTAGTGATGTGCTCAAGAGAAAATGCTGAAAATATATTTCAAGTTTCTAGGATCGCCGCAAGGGGGCGTAACGGTACTGTGAAAACTGAAAATCGACATATTTTTCGAATTTTTCTCATTGAACTACTAAAAGAGAATATGGAAACAGATTTAGGACGACATTCTCTACAAAATTGCCCTTCTACAACTTCCCTCTAAGTTGACAAATAAGACAGGCCTTCAAACTTGATGTTACAAAATTGCCTATAACTTCGGAATCCCAAGACCAATTTGAGTGTTCTTTGGTTCGTTTTAAGGAGGAAAATCTGGTCTTTCTGGTGCATGTGCTTGGGATAAATTTTATTCGCTTAAGCCGACCACACAACATAAAATGTCAATCTCAAAACTGTTTATGAGGTTTTTTTGAAATCTTCAAATGCAAACCCACTAAAAAAATTTCTAACATCTTCATAAAGATCATTTTTCTATATCTCTTGAAATAAAAGATTTAAGGTTCATCAGAAATCCCTTAAAAAATACTTTTGAAACTGCCTCTGTAAATTCGAACATATCAAAAAGATAGACTTCAGATTTGTTTGATTCCCGTAAGAGAACATGTTGTTGAGTTATGTTAAAAAGAAAAACCTATAACTGAGAATGCCAACTATTTTTCGATTTCTTTTCTACGATTGACCAGTAAACATCTTATTCTAAGATATTTTAAAAAGATGGACACAAAAAGCCAGTGCAAATGCTCAAAATGCCCACCACACCGCCGGGTCGTTGGCAAGGCAAGGGTTGGGAAATTTTCCAAATGACACGATAGAGGCATCTTTTTAGTGGGTTCGCATTTGAAAATTTCGAAAATACTCCAATAACAGTTTTGACTTTCATTATTCATGATGTGTGGTCGGCTAAAGCGAATCAAATTGATCCCAAGCACATGCAAGAGAAATGGCAGATTTTCCTCTTCAAAACGAGCCAAAGAACAGTCAAATCGATTGAGGGATTTCGAGGAAATAGGCAATCAAGGTTTATTGATAGTAATAAGGTTGCGTCGTAATACGCTCGGGTGTCGGACGAATCCGGTTAATTAATATGTAAAAGTTGCGCCGTATCTAGGGAATCGAAATTTAAACCGAATTGATCCCATATTGGTGACGTCACCGAGCTCCATTATTGACGTTTCTGTCATCTTAATGTCATGACATATCCGTATTTCAGGGTCTCAAAACTTTTTTACCGATTGTCGGTCGTTTTTAAACGTGTTTGAGGGTAAGTTATTACACAGGATGCAATGGAAAAGGAAAAAAGAAGAAATAATATTGTAATCAAGGGGATAAAAATAGCAGGAAAACCAGGAGAAGAACAAAAAACCGAGGTATCAAAATTTATTACGGAGAAATTAGAAGTTAGAGTGGACATTAAAAATGTATACAAAATCGGGGAAAAAATGTGGCTGGTCGAACTCAACAATAAAAACGATAAGCTAACAATCATGAAAAACAAACAGAAGCTGAGAAAACTTGAGTACCCTATACATATAGATGATGACATGACGAAAGATGAGAAAATTATACAATCCAAAATCAGGAACAAGGCTAAATTAGAAAAGGAAAGAGGACAAAATGTGAAAATTGGCTTTCAAAAAATTATCATAAACAATGAAGAATGGAAATGGAACAACGAACAACAAAATTTTACAAGGATGGTGAAAGTACAACCAAAAACTTAAAAAACAATAAAACAAGCACGAGACAAAATGGTAAAACGACAAAGGATTTCGAAATGGACATTGATAAGGAGAACCGAAAAGAAAAGTTGAACAAAAATAAGGAAGAATTTGAAAATTGGAGGATAGGAACATGGAACATAAAAACAATTCAAGGAAAACAGGACGAACTAGAGACAGAATTTGAAAGAGCAAATTTGGACATACTGACATTAACAGAAACAAAAAAGAAAGGTAATGGAGATATCATAATGCAAAATGAACATGTACTCATATACAGTGGTGTATCTAAAGAGGAACGTGCAAGAGCAGGAGTCGGATGTATAGTTCATAAAAATATGAAGAAAAATCTACAGAAATGGACGGCTGTGTCTGAAAGAAATTTAGTAGTTGAACTCAAGAATGGAAATGGGAACACAAGAACCATAGTGGCAGTATATGGACCAAACGAAGATGAGGCAACAAGAAAAAAAGACCTGTTCTGGGAGGAGTTGACAAAAACTATGGAAACACTGAAGGGAGAGATCTATGTAACAGGTGACTTCAACAGCAGAGTAGGGAGAAATGATGAAAATTACCCAACAGTGATTGGCCAATATGGAGAAGATACAAGAAACAACAATGGCAAACGGTTGCTTGACTTCTGTGTGATGCATGACCTAGTCATTACAAATACACTTTTCCAGCACAAAGATATACACAAATACACAAGAGAGGTTATTTCCAGAAAAGAGAGATCAATTATTGACTATGTGGTTGTAGAGCAGAAAAACAAACCAAATATAATAGACACACGAGTGAAGAGAGGACCAGAAAGCGGAAGCGACCACTTCTTGGTAACAACAAAGATTAGAGGAAGACAAGAATACCGTAAAAGAATAGAGAAAAATCATACAAACCTGAAACCAAAACATGAAAAAATCAAAGCCTACAAACTGACAGAAAAAGAAGTGGCAGAAAAATATGCACAAGAAATTTCCAAAAAATGTGAGAGATTAAGAGAGCATATACATCTACGATCTATTCAGGAGATGTGGATTAATTTCAAATTATAATGGAAACAGCTACTGAGACGTGTGGAATCAGCAGAATACTAACTAAACAAAAACAAACGGCATGGTGGAACAATGAAATCAAAGAGCAGATAAAGAAAAAGAAGGAAGCCTGGAAGAACTACCTCAAGGTGAAAACGACAGAAAAATATGAAATATATACAGAGGAAAGAAAAAAGGTAAAAAATATGGTGAATCAAGAGAAAAAGAAAAAATGGGAGGAATTTGGACAAAAAATCGAAAATGCGGCGAAGGGAAACCAAAAGCTTTTCTACAATATAGTGAAATCATGCAGAGGCGAACCCAAAGGACAAAAAACATTCAACATAAAAAGTAAGAAGGAGGAAATATTAACAGATGAACAAGGAATCATGCAGAGATGGGTCGAATACTTTAAAGAGTTGCTAGAGGCAAACAAAAATACAGAAGCAACAGAAGGGATAGAAGAGGAAACAATGAGTTCGACTTGGGAGACGCAAGATGAACACATAACATTTGAGGAACTTGAAAAGGCAATAAGGGAACTTAAAAATGGAAAAGCACCAGGAACCGACAACATTACAAGCGAAATGATAAAATAGATGGGTGACGAAGGAAAAGAAATATTACTGGTAATCTACAATCAAATATGGAAAGAAGAAGAGCTACCGGAAGAATGGAAAACATCACTCATCGTGCCGATTTATAAAAAAGGAAATAAGCAAGACTAAGACTGTAATAACTACAGAGGAATAACACTTATCTGCACAGCAATGAAAATATTGGAAAAAATTATAAACAGTAAAATGAGCAACATTATAGAGAATTCAATGCACGAAGCACAAAGTGCATTTCGGAAAGGAAGAAGTACACAAGACCATATATTCACAGTGAGACAAATCATAAAAAAGAGAATGGAACAAGGAAAAAATACTTACCTGGCTTTCATAGATTTGGAAAAAGCTTTCGATAAAATACAAAGGAGTAAATTGTGGGACATATTAGGAAAGAAAGAAGTTCAACCAAAGGTAATAAGACTGATAAAGGAAATGTATGGAAACAATAAAAACTTCGTAATCAGCCAAGGCAGACGCTCAAACTGTTTCAAAATTGAAGAGGGCCTAAGAGAAGGAGGTGGATTAAGCCCAGTCTTATTTACCATATATATGGATGAAATAATAAGAAGGTGTACAAGCAGGACAAAAAAACTGCAAGTAGGCTATAGAAACATGCAAAATATACAAATATCAGAGGCAGCTTTTGCAGACGACATTGTATTATTTGCAGAAAATGAAAGAGACCTTAACAGTAACATCAACATATGGAGTCAGGTGACAAAAGAATATGGAATGCAAATCAACAAAACCAAAACAAAAGTTATGATAGTTGGAAAAAACATTCATCAAATGAACATTCAAGTGGAAGGAGAGAGAATAGAGCAGGTCAAAACTTATAAATACTTAGGGGTGGAACTGGACCAATTAGGAACAACAGAACCAGAAGTCAACAGACGAATAGAGACCTCAACAAAACTCTACTATGCAATAAACAAAAAAAGAATAAACAGAAAAGAAATATCCAAAAACACAAAGATGAAAGTATTCAAAACTATCTACAGACCAGTGCTGACATATGGATGTGAATCATGGATACTATCTCAGAGACAAGAAAGCAAAATACAGGCCATGGAAATGAAATACTTAAGAAGAGTAATGGGGGTAACAAGGATGGACAAGATCAAAAACAACGACATCAGGGAAAAAATGGATATAGAATCAATCCTAGAATTTATTGAAAATAGAAAATTGAGTTGGTGGGGACATTTACAAAGAATGGGGAGCAATAGGCAGGTGAAACAAATCTGGAAAGCAAGAGCGGGAGGAAGAAGGATGAGAGGAAGACCAAAAAAAACATGGAACCAGACTGTAGGGGAGGCACTGGAGAAAAGAGAAAAATCATGGAATGAGGCTAGAGCATTGACCAGAAATAAGAAGGAATGGGCCAGATTCGTGCACAATTAATGTAAATTGAGAAAAAAAAAATGTAGACATGTATACACCCGACACCATTTCAAATGGTACAGTATGGGGTTTTTTGATAATATACATATATATTACACAGCTTTTGGTATACAGTAACGTCATTTTTGTCTGAATTCTAATTCGTCCGAGACCCCAACGTCTAAGTTATTACTATCAATAATCAACCTTGAGACGAATCAGAATTCAGACAAAAATGACGTCAGTCGGCTCCGATTTGGTTCCGAAATTCAAATACACATCTAAAAAAAAGATAAAATATGTTTCACACTTGACAATGAGAAGATTATGTTTCACTTTATATCAAAAGCTGTGTGAGCTTACCCTCAAACACGTTTGAAAACGGCCGAACCTCGGAAAAAAAAAAGTTTTAGAAGCCTGAAATACGGAAATTTCAATGACATCAAGATGACATAGCGATGACAGGAGTGTCAATAATGGAGCTCGGTGACGTCACCCATATGGGATGGATTTGGTTCACCATTGGTGGATTTCCGATTCCCTAGTTACGCCGCAACCTTCACATAACAATTAACCTTCATAGGCAATTGGGTAACATGAAGTTTGACGGCCTGATCCTGTCTTATTCGACAGTCTAGAGAGAAGTGTCAGAAGGAAATTTTGTAGAGAACATCGTCTCAAATCTGATCTGTTTCAACGATTCTGAATCCAATGATTGTTAACCGGAGGTTTGAGTTGCTATTGAAAAAAAATATATATATTTTTTTGACGCCACGGTTTCGTTAAACACTCCGTATACACCATAATATTTTTAGTTTGTGAGCCTTCAAAAACCTTTAATTTTTGCCATGAAAATTTGTCTCTATCCTTATAAACAAGGGAAAACAAATATCTTCGTCTCACTGATGAGCCAGAGCCCAACAAGTTTGGCTAACCCTTCGCCAAACACCCTGTATTATTTGAAATATTCTTCATAGTTCCGTTCAATTTTACATACTCACCGGCAAAGCTGAAAGTTTCATCTTCAGCTAGTAAGCTGGTGGGCCAAAAAGTTAGCCATAATCCTTCAGAAATACCATATTTTCGAGAACATCTTATCTTCGACGTATTAGACAAATTCCAAAAAATGATACTTTTATCTGAGCTGCATGAGAATAGCCAACGATTACCTTCTCCATAATGTGCCAGAGTTAAACCTTGAAAAATTAATAACCTCATTGTATTTCAAGTAATTGAATCAGGAACTCACCATTGATGAAACTAAAGTGAGCAGGAATTATTGAATATGCTAAAATAACTTGAGTGTTAGCCGTTTCCTTTCTTTGAAATAGTGTGGACGTTGGACTCAAATCAAATAGACCTATCATTCCATTGGAATAGCCAACTGCGATGAATCTATGTCCTTTCGCCTGGAAGAAGAACAGCTACATTAAACATACAATAAAACTAAATGAAAGAATATAATATGTTTATTTATGCATCACAAAGAGAATGGTTTGGAAATAAAGAACTTGTGGTATAAACCTGCGTTTAATGCAAAACTTCAAAATGACACACAAAATGAATTCTTGTACACTTCGCGAAACTGAAATAAAAATAGAAAACCCTAGAATACTTTACCTTCGTCCAAGATATTCTAGTCGCATAATACGATGCTTCCTTACTTCTCAATACTTCCAGTTGAAGTTTCATCACTGGTTCCCCTGTCAGAATAGATCCTCTGAAATATAAGTATATGTGATATTTGACTATTTGAAGAAGCGGGAAAAAAACAGCTAAGTCGATTTGTTTCAAAATTAAGATTTTGATTGCATTCGGTGTAGAATGAGCTAGAGCATCTCCACCTCCTAAACTTGAAGAAAATAGGCTAGTCCAGTGATATACGACGTCAAATTTTAACTATATGGAATTAAATGCAAGCAAGTCATTGTTTTTCACGAATTAACGCCACAATTTTTTTTCGTAAAATACCCCATACCTGATATTACTAAATTGTTATTGTACTTATTAATAATGATCTTATAATTTCCTGTACTGGTTCTAAAACGTTTCAAACATAAGATTGTGTTTTCCTCAAAAGAATTGACTTACCTGCTTCATTTGTAGATTTTGGATTTCATTTATGACTAGACATTAGATAAAAGGCAAGAAGTAACAAGTAGCTGAAACGTAATCATCGTACCTATTTTGTTCGTTGGGCCGGTCTATACAATAGATATAAACCAATGAGTCAGATGCTGCAACTGCTAGAAGTCCTAAACGATTACTATTTTCATCCTCACTGTCCAGACATCCAGATGGACACCATTCCATATGCCAAATTGGTCCCGCCAGCATTGCTAATCCAAATAGCAAAGATGGTTTCAACTCGCTGCTCTGAAAATAGATCATTAAACCCGAGAGTTAAACTAAATTAAATAAATAAAATAATAATTTATATTAATTGAGTTTCATAAAGAGTAGCATATTTATTGAAAAATAAAAGATTAATAAGACAATAATAGGTCAAGAACCACCGACAGACGTTATGCTCTATCCTTTTCTACTTTCAATTCGACAAGAAGAGCTTTTGCTTTGGTTCGAACTTATAGCCGTTGCACAAAGTTCTACAGCCATCTACACATGTGCACTTCAATGTTATTATTAGAAATATTGAGGTGGGCATGTGTATTTGGTTCTAGAACTGCTATACACGGTGGCCCATTGAAAACGGAACGGCATTGATTTAGGTTATTTAACGTCATAAAAAAAACACTCGGACACGTCAATTTTGTTTTTGGAGGGGACACTATTTAAGCCTGTTGATATGACAGCTTGTAATTTTTTTTATAAGTGAATTTTCATTCAAATATGTGTTCAAAATAAGTGAAAATTTTCTGAAAATGGGCCGTCAGACAATGACATATTAACAACAACACAAACATGTTCGAACGTATATGGTCATCGCGAGCATGTTATGGAGAACTGTAACTAGGAAAGGAATCGAAATGCATAGGAGTGGTCCAGATTTCAAATCGTAATTCAGCTTCAATTCTTTCCCCCATATGGTGAAGTGTCGTTAGGGCATTCATGTGAAACAAAAATGTCACCTAGGTTACATGATCGAAGGAACGCAATGTATGCTTTATCAAAATTCAACAACTTTTATTAGCTAGGTTGCATCAAAACAAAACCACTATTTGATGAGAGTAGGTATCATGAATATATTTTTGTTATACCTACATCATTCTGAAACTTCTAGAATGTTCATGTTTTTTTGTTTGATTGCATCAATTGATGAAGTAACTGAGTGACGTCATATCTTTCATTGACAAAAGTCATCATTGGACAAACCATGGGCTTGAAACATGATGCTGCAACGATTCAACCTCAATTTTTTTCCTTATAGAAACTGCATTGCATGTGGAATTTGGAGTGGAAATTTGGAAAAAATGAATGAAATTGTGATAAATGTTTCTTGACAAATTATTGACAAGCAATAAACGTTACCATGACAATGAATAAATAAAAGTGCTTCTAGCAACAGTGCCCTCAAATGAACTTACGAAAAAGAGGGACAGAATTTCAAGGATATTCGTATCTTGATTCGTCTCCTAGTTATTAGTCCTCCATAGCTCGAACTAAGGCTCGTGACGAGCCCAACATGCTCGAACGTCTGTGGGGGGTTTAACGAGAGAAAATAGTGTCGGTTAATCATCTGAGAAGAATGTATTCCTGTTGCTTTATCCTCTCAGTTTTTTATCGTCGTTTTGATCGATTGGTGTTCATTGTGTTACCTAGTTACACAGGTAAGAACGCGGGTTTGTCCTGTCGGGATGAAAAGTCGGTACATCGTGACAGGAAAGATGGAATGCGCATTTATCATCATGCCCACTAACAGGCGTCTCGCATAAAAGCATGCCGGTTTTTCCTGTCGGATTGGAACGTCGGTTCAACGTGACAGGAAAGATGGAATGTGCATGCGTTTTTTCCTTTGAAAGGAAGGAATGACGGGGAAGAATGTCAGGAAAAAACGCCGATCTGTGGGCGGCTTATCTCTTTTAATAATGTCAAGAAAATCAATTTCAAAAACTATAGTCGTCACCGCGACCCTAAAGTGAGGTTATATGTAAAACACCAATAACGTCACCTAGCAACAATTCGCTGTGCGAAATTTGAACTGGCTAACGTATGACGTCCCCACATGACTTTTATCGTATAGGTTTGAGGTCGGTCACGTGATGACTGATGTGCGAGAGTTATTATATTATGACGTGAGTCTATCTTGTTTGTTTTAGTATCATGGTAACCCAGTTATCTAGGTAACGTATGAATTTTGGGGTTCGGACACGCAATGACGTCAGCGGAACCTGCGCCTAAGCATATTTTGTTTGTTATGGTATCATGGATTTATATCCTTATAACTGACGCGAAACTGCGGAACTGATCGTGTAACCCCCGTCTTAAAATGAGATGACAGATCGAGAGGAAAGATTAAGAGGATCCGAGAAAAAAATAACAATGTTTTTCCCATTGCTTTAATGAGAACACATTTATTTGGCCTTGAAATTGAAATTTTTGACAACTTTCATCGTATTTAAGTTTTATTGGATACGATGGAAGCTGTCAAACGCGGGGCAACGAGGATAAATAATACTTATAGTCCGGGCCCAGAATAAAAATAGTGAGATATTCTGAAGTTTGATATAGGAGGATTTTTGATGCTTTTTAACCAAAATAAGACGTGGGCCAATCGTAGAAAAAGTGCCTGATATGGTTTTTTATACTAGGTACTCGAAAACATTCAACTAAAACAAACATAAAGCATGATTGAAAAATCAAACGTTTATTTGACAAATAAAAGTGTATGATACAAGCGAAAACAATGTAAAAAACCCATATGTTCTTATCCGATATTCATTTGTTTTGAAGTTATAGCACAACATCATTTTTTTTTACGTTCCACTTTTATCAAAATGTTCACGTGATCAGATTAGTGGACCTCAAACCACAAATGATCCATTGATCGACCGGACATATGGTAACCGTCGTATTCGTGAAATTCGACATTCGAACCTGATTGAATACTCGGACTAATAAACAGCTGACGAAGCCTATGTCAGATCCATCAGATCCACCACCTAAACTTTTTGGCGGGAAAAATTTTGCCGCTTCTCATTGTTATTTTTTTTCGGGAAAGATGACAGGAAAACCCTCTGTGTTGGTGGGAGATGAAATGATTATTATCCTGTCAATATTTTGAAAGGAAAGAATGACGGGAAAGAATGTCGGTATTGAATGCTGGTCTGTGAGGTCCTATTGTCCGAAATAGACTAAACGCTTACTTTTAACTTACTCTAACCTTGGGTTAAAGATGATAAACTGTTTCACATTCGATAGTAAAGCTTACTATTGAAGTTAACTACAGGTTAAGTTGACCAGTGGAAAATTTCGTGGTTAAGCACAAACAAAAAAAAACATAAGCTTAGTATGACTATTTTGACAGAGTAAAATGGAATAACATGAAATCAATGCATTCAACGATGATGAGAAAGATATAGTACGCCGTCCCAAAATCATCAGTTCCCGGACCAACTCAATATCGAGAAATGAAAAAATGTAAAACACAGATGAGGCTCAAGTTGCCACAGACAATTTTGTTCAAATAAGCCAAAACTGTACCTAATAATTACAATCCAAACTACAACACCAAATATCAGAAATAAGAAGGATTTTTGGAAGAATAGCAGAAATAACTAGAATCTCAAATTTATTTTAATATTTGAAAACTTCAATCGTTTGTTGTTGTCAAATTTAACGGCGATTTGTCCATTGAAATGCATACTATCGTACCTGGAAGGGACTCGTCAATTGTACAGTGACTCGATAAACTATCGAGTCACTGTAGTCAATTGCTGACACGATACAAAAGTGAGGCAAATTAGATTGATGAATAACAGCGCGGGTTGCATAACTAAGTGGGGTATTCCTTCATCTCGAATAAGCAATAACTGGTTGCATAAGTTTTCACAAATACTGTGCTCGTTTTGATTTATATTTAAGTATTGAAATGCATACTATTGCATACTATCGTACCTGGAAAGGACTTGTGACTCGTCAATTGCCAAATTACTGTAAATTTGAGGCAAGTGCGACCGAAAGAGATGTAAGATGTAAGGGGATTTCCTTTCTCTGTTTTCTGTCTCAATCTTCTGTCAAAGGGGACTTTCGGAAACACTGATTCGAAATCCCCTATCATCAGTTGTCATCTTTTGTTTTTTTTTATTAACGTGATTGGATCACTATTTCCTTGTGTCAAATGAATATTATTAATGGCGGAATCTGTTTTGAACAGATTGTTTGTTATGCTCCACTAGTGCACCCCACTTAGTAATGCAACCCGCGCTGTTATTCATCAATCTAATTTGCCTCACTTTCTTATCGTGTCAGGGCCTTTCCAGATCGAATTCATTTCAATGGATTTGTCACACCCAAATCTTTAGCTAGGTTCGAATAGTCCAAATCCCAATTGACAGTGTCATCTGAGGATGTTCGATCATGTAACAGACTTTTATTTTTTACATCTTCGGAAATCGAACGGCCGAATCGAGAAATGACAAATGACCTGAAATGACATCAAAAGTATTCGAAAGTAACCTAACCACACATTTTTCTGTGTTTGTTTTGTCTGCTGCTTTTTGTTCCTCGCTAAAATAAGCGTCTCCATTTTCAGTTTCAATCACAATCCATTCCATTTTAGATATAAAAGCTCAAATCAAAATTCAAAACAACACAACTTGACCTACAAAACGTATTCCCCCACTCCCAACATCTATAAAATCTCCTTTTCAGCATAGCGATGTGAAAAATGTCATTTTTCGGATCCCATTTGGACTAAAAATACTCAAGATGTTTTCGATGATTACAGATGGGACTAAAAAAACGACAAGTCGGTCGCAGACATGATACTGAAACACACAAGATATCGATGGTTAAATGGCAGGAGGCCCTAAGCCACAAAAGTAAAATTTTTCAGGAACAAAGAAATTTGAATTCTGAGCTTGTTAAAAATTAATAAGGTTCAGATTTTTTTATAAAAACACCATATTATATGTATAGTTTTTATAATACTATTTACGATAGTTTTGTGTACCGTTTTGCGCTTAAAAGTGGAAAAATGATGGTTAGGGCCTTTTTTCCTTTTCATATATTGGAGTACTCACGAATTTGGGTGGGATAGATCTTTTTACGTAGCTCCATAATAGTTTGGTGTAGAACAGAATCTGTTGCTATCAAAACTATACCCATAATCAAGTATTATATTTATTTTACAAAGTATAATGTAAGTACAAAAACAAGAAACTGAAATGCAAAAAATTGAAGTGAATGTTTGGAAATGTATTATTCATTTAAGCTTATTCTGTCTTCTTCGTCGGATTCTGGCAAAGTTATAGGAATATCTGTTGATATCAATGATTTATATTCGTGATGGTATTTTTCAAAAAACTACACTTTATCAACTAACACGGGACATGTAGACAGCCGCCCTAACAAAGATCATGGGTATTTTAGTTTTGTATTTTAGTCCAATCAAGTAAAACATTTATAATGTGTGGCTTAGGGCTTTTTGTATTTTCAAAAACCCATAAGAAATGTGTGGAATAGGCCTTTTTATCATATTTATTTTTCAACGACAACTGTTTTGGAAACGTCAGTGGTGGTTTTGTAGCCACTTTTGAGGCTTGCGCACAGTTTCAAAACAATCCAAATCTTGTTCTGAATTGGTTGATATAAATATTTCAATCTAGGGCTTAGGGCCTTTTGCCTTCAAACCATCGATATGATCAATTGCTGGACGAAATTAGAACCAAGCCGCGCATGCGTCACTGCGAGCCAAAAGTGAGGTTGGATTTAATACATCCATAACGTTACCCAGTTACCATTTGCTGGTCAAAATTTGAACTGGCTCACGCATGACGTCCCCGCGTGACATTAGTCGATTTCGGCTCGTTTGGTACATGGTTTGGTACATACTTTGGTCTGTCAAACACCTACCAACCAATTTCGGATCCTGAAATGATGACGTCACATCAAGTTTGGTATGTGTTTTGGTCTGTCAAAATGCCTACCGCGGTTTGCAGCACGGTTCTTTGGTTTGGTATAGTGGTATCTTTGTCTATTCTTCTTTTGTCTCGCTCGGGAGTAGTAAATAAGTTCATCGTGAATGATCAAGTGAATAGTGAATGACGTAAATAGACAAATCAACAAGTTTTATTCAAATTTCAGTCTGTGCTTCAGTGGTTGTAATAGTTTATGTTCTATCTGATCTTAAAGTTGGTTTAATTGGAGTTTAGTTTTTTCGTCAGTGTTTTTCTACGACTATATTTACGTCCATCATTTTTTTCTCCAATCGTTAGTTGGGAAATAGCCATAGAAGAGAGACTATGGAAATAGCCGAGGAAACGGAAAAAGGAAATGTGTGAATCGGGGACGTTTATAATATAATTCCAGAAAAGCCAAAACCATAGCAGCTTTTCTTCTGGGCATTTTGAGTAATGAGGCCAGTGCGGCCACAATCTTTTTATTCTTTTTACCAAATCTCTGGAAAAGCTACAAGTTTTAACTTTAAGATAGATGAACTAAGTAGGTACCTAGTCCCAGTAATAAACTAACCTGTAACATATATATTTTTTATCTATGCCTGTAATTAAACATGAACATAAACAAAAAAGTTGGGTTATAAACACTGCTTTTGACAGTTTTGACCAAACACCTACCAAACGATTTCGGTAAAATGTTGGTCATGACGTCATCACCATGACGTTGCAGTTACCGTTTGGTTAACCAAAATGTAAACCAACCAAACGAGCCGAAATCGACTATTGATTGTTTAGATTTGACGTAGGTCACGTAATGACTTCTGAAGTGGGATGTGCGAGAGTTTATCTTGTTTGTTTCAGTATCATGGTAACAGTTACCTAGGAAACCTATGAATTTTGAGGTTCGGACACGCAATGACGTCAGCGAAACCTGCGCGAGATCATATCTTGTTTGTTTTAGTATCATGGGTCATGGGTCGCAGATGTAAAATATGTTGGAGATGTGGATTATTCGAACGTTGCTTTTAAAACTGAAAATTCTGTGGTTATTTTACCAACAAACATTTTTTCGCTGTGAAACGATACATGACTTTACAATTGGCTACTGTGAACGCATTTGGTTAGGTCACCAAAAAGGTGAGCAGACATTGTGAAACTGGACTTAATGGCGCAAAAATATTTCTGATACGACTTCCAAATCAATGTTATTTGATGATGGTTGTTTGTTGTGATTTAATGTGATATGTCGTTATGATTTCTTCAAAAATGGGCAAAAATCGGTCATTTTCGACAAGTCAAAAATCTCAGAGCTACAGTCAGTTGATTCAACACTGGTGACATGTGTTGGTTTATTTCCCGCGACCTTTTAATCTTTCCCCCTATCCTGAGCACTTGTAGTTTGTTTACATCGGTCACTCAGGGTGTAGACTATCCTTTGTTCAGCTATTGTGAAATTTCCAGAAAGAACAATTTGGCCCCTCTTTCAAATGGTGCATCAAAAGCTAACCAGAAAAATGTTTTGAACCCTTTTTTTAAACGTTACAAAAGGGCACTGAACAAATTTGAAAAAAACACCAGTAACACACGTAAACGGATTGAAGTTCCCAAATGCACAATTACTTCTTTGATCACAACGTTCCATCAAATTTCAGGAATGTGCTATTTTTTATATGACCATGAGTGTAGGTGTGCTGTGGATACACAGACCGGCCGTCGAATGATAAGTAGTGTCACAACTCGTTTCAGTTGCCGTATTGCCTACCTGCATTCTGACCATTAAAATACTGAGTAATAAGGACACTTGTTGTTTTGGCTCAATTATTTTTTGGTTTTTCTAAAGGATGGTGCAAAAGTGTTTTGAATACGAATGTCTTGCAAGTTGCCTATTTTCACAATAACAATATGTATTTTAGAAACAAATATGTAGACAATGTCAAGGCAGACTGATAAGATCGTTTTACGGAAGTTATGACATACATATTATGTATATCACAATTCGATCTAGAATTCATCGAAACACTATTAAGAAATATATCAAATCAATCCCAGTGTTTTTTACTAACCTCTTTTATGTCCAATATTCCAAAATCCCAAAACTGTACGACATGTGGTTCACAATAATTTTCACTTATCAAATACTCCTTATCAGGGTCGTTGTTCACAGCCACAGCCAAAATTTCGTTGTAATTATTGTGTTTTGGTGGTAATGGTAACCATGCCAAAGAACTAACAGGACCTCCGCAAAAGATTGTGGTTTCTCCTGAAATAAAAACAATCGTGAGTAGTGGGTTAGATTATGGTGATTATGGTTTTTTTTCCTCTAAGTTGACATTTACAACAACTTATCTGTTATACAGGGTGATTCATTGAGGGTGAAGAGCGTATCTCAAGAACTAATAATAGTGCAAGGAGTTTGAAAATCCTTTATAGGAAATATTTTTTGAGTTAATGTATCCACCGCTGTTTTCTCGAAAATTTCACAATATAAGTGTAGAAATATACACTCTCACTCAATGCCACCACAATAATGGTCCATAGTTTTTCAGTGTATGACTATTTTAAATCCATTTTTCTCCAATATCCCGAATGGAATAGCATAATCATTTTGTCAGATTTGCAAAGTATATCAAATTTGCAACATATCTTCATTCGTTAAAAAGTTATCCCTTGAAGAATATTTTATTAATGAATTTATCACAGAAACAATTAAAATAGATGATTGCGTCAAAAATCAATGTTTTTTTAACTTTCGTATACGAGCATGTCATGAAAAAAGAAAAAAAAAACAATTTAAAACTTAATTTTCATTTTTATCCAAAACGAAAACCTAATGATAAGGTAAGGTGGGGTGACTGCAACCCGGAATTTCAATAGCGTTTTTTCAAAGTTGCATAAGTTTTTCAAATATACAGTGAGAATCTTGGCTCTTGTTCCATAGAAAAAATATTGTAATGAAAAAATATTGAGTCATTTAAAATGTTCCATACGTAAAAATAAATGTTTTGTGTTGCTATGGATTTTTCATGAAAATGTCAAAGTCAACGCAAAATAGGTATTTTAAGTTGAAATGTATTCCAAAGAAGAAAAAATTCAAATTTACAGATGGTATTGCAGTAGTGGTGTCTCTTTGCGAGAAGTTTCAGCATTTTTTAGTGTGGAGTACCCAAATAGACCACTTTCCGCATAACTTTTATTTCATTTCTTAGTTTTTTTTTTGACTTGTCAATACATCAGTCATCGCTATGGAACATTTCCAATGACTCAACTTTATTTCATTGTTCGGTCATCCTATGGAACTAGTGCAAAAATTCTCACTACACTATACAGTTTGTCCAAGATAAAAATGTCTATCATGGGGATCTTGGATAAGAGATAAGCAGATGGTCTTAATAGAAAAAAGTTGCGCATTTTCAAGCCTAACAATAAGCCGTTTGGAAAGTCTTGAAATTCCGAGTAGCTCCGGAGATATGTCTGAAAAAACGAATTTTGCCGATTTCGTTATTATTATTTTTTTAGGTTTTATTTGAAGGGATGTATGAAAAAACTAAAGAGACTTTCTCATTGCCACTTCCTGAGCTCTACAAAACAGCGTTGAGAGATTGTATGACGTTTCGTTTCGGAGAAACCACCATCGACTTCATTTTTATACAGGATTCGAGAAAAGTGAGTGCCCTAGTAGAATATTTCGAAAATAAAGCGATTGGCATTCTGAAAATTTATAGGGAGAGATTTTCGGAGATGCTCTTTTCAAATGAAATAATAGTGACGTTGCGCCACTTCCGGTTATACCGGAAGTAGGTGTCAACTCGCTTGTTTCAAATGGAAAATCAGGGCAGCATTCTAGACCGAAAATAAATGCTACCTTTTCCTATAACATCTTATCGAAAATTGATTAATAACAGAGTTACAGGCTGTTAAACTTGAATTTTATTTGCAGTTTTTTGGCCATGCCTTTTGCCACGCTCATAATATTTTGACAAAATCTCTTATTTGAGGCCTTTTCGGGATGAGGAATTCAAAGTTTCCCCCGTTTGTTCGAATTTTGTAGAGGACGCTACATACGAACCTATACTTTGATTTGAATGGTCCCAAATTTCTTGTGCCACACTGTATGCGACTTTCGAGAGAATATTTTTATCATAAACCAACCTTTTGACATAAAAAAAAGTTACTTTTACTTTTTTTTCGATAAATCTAACCGTTTTCGAGAAATACGCTACAATAACTTTGCTTGCATGACATGAATATGAAATTATTTCAACTTATTTTCCATTTTTAACATAGCATGCTTTGGAATCATGCACTATAAGTTGTCGTAGAAACAAATATGATTTGAATTAGTTTTGCCAGTTGGTAATTTTGTACATTTTTTTAATAGTTTTTTTTTTCATTTTCAGTATTTTTCTCATTGACCACCATCAGCGTAACAACAAATTTTCAAAAGATTACCAACTTCCGAAACTAATTTTTCCAAAACTTGTTTCTACGGCAACTATAGCACATGTTTCCAAAGCATGCTATGTTTAAGGTTGAAACTAAATTAAAATGATTTCGTATTCATAAAATGCAAGCAAAAATATTTTAGCGTTTTTCTCGAAAACGGCGAGATTTATCGCAACAAAAGAAGTATCCCTTTCTAATATCAAAACGTCGAGTGAATAAAAATATTCCCGATTTTCCATTTTTTTTTTTGGATTTCATATCATTTTTATCAAGAACTAAATTAAGGTTACGAAAAATAATGTCAACAAATAATGACAATAGATGTGACAGTTGCCATCAAACCATGCGAACTTAGCTACGACCCACGTTCATGATAGAAAAAGAAAATCAGAGCCACCTACGACCGTATTTTTTATTGAACAGTAATAATTACACTTTATAAAAAAAAATATGATATTATTTTATGTTACTGATAGATAGATAGATGAGAGAAGTGGTGAAAAGATCAATGAGAGTTTACAGCCGCATGAACTTTTTAAAGCTGTTCTCATATCATATAATCATCTCATACTATATCTTCAGTTTGTGATGATGCATGGACGATACATATACCTTCACAACAAAATGTTAGTTGGATGTCTACTCTGTAATGAGATTTTTGACGATGTGAGAACCCGTTATGTAATGAAAATATAGAATAATATGCAACTTCTCTTATACAATGATGTGAGTTTCAATTATGGTGTGAGTGGACTTTTGATACTGAACTCACCTTCATTGCTACCAATCGACTCAAACAACTCCAATCTTCTGAAGACTGGCATATTATTTTTCTTCGCTCCTTTCTTAAGCACAATTTGATCAACAGAAAAATCACAGGATTCGTGAAGTTTCGGTAGATAATGTTCCAACAATGTAGGGTCAAGTACTTTCCATGAGTTACTATTTCGTAAACTTTTGAATAAATTATCTATACAAAAGTATGTCTTACAGCTGTAAAATATAGAAGTTTGAAGTATTTATTTATTGAAGGCATACTATTATGAATATACTTACAAATCGAGCATCCAAGAATAAGAATGAGTATAGACAAGATCGCTAACACTGTCGTTGACTGGATACAGAAGATATGTCGGTTTCTCTGTAAAAGTATACTGGAATTGAATTTTAAACATCACAAAATTTCAGGTCCAAAATTAACCAAAATAAAAATTTATGAAAGAAGAAAAAGCTTGACCTGATATTTTACATGGATCAACTCAACAACGTTAACAAATTGATAAAATGTATCTATTTCTACAATCACCTACAACAAAAACATCCAAGAATATAATGTTGTAGGTATTTTTGACCTGGATCATTTCAATTTAACTGGAGTTAATACCTTTCCTTACAACTTCTGACTTATTTGGTTCTTGTTTCCTCTTTTTTGCGGAGTGTTTATTTTCGAGAATAGCTTCATCATCTGTGTCTTCTTCAGCTTCCACGAAAACGCCATCTGTATCGTTGGAAACTTTTTTATGAACCTTTTCGAGATGCTCTGTCATTTTGGATGAGTCTCCACAGCACAGAAGGCACAGCTTGCATATGAAAAACTGAAAGGAGCTAATAATTTCACATTTTACAATTTCAATTGGAAATTGAATATTACCTAATAACCTAGGAGCATGAAACCTACCCAAAAAATAATGTATGTATATCCTCAGATAGGTAGGTTTTATATTATATTTATTTGAACTAAAGTCTTTTGATGATCAGAGATTTTGAAAGCCGAGAATATTACTTCTTTAGTTTCCCAAAATCGGCTATGCGGAGGTGATTCGAAATTCATGTCGGATAATTTCACAGCTTTTCACGATACATAAGTTCTAAAGAAAAAGATCTGAGAACGATCAGTATACTCCAGCTAGGACATGTGAAAGGGATATGCATTAATGTAGATATTCAGACACACTTGTCTCTTATGTGAACTGTTAATGGAGAAAACTTACTTGGTCGGGTCTCTTTTCACATGACATCAGGTGTTCATGAACTGTTTCTATCACATTGTCTTGGAAATTACAATCATCAAAAACACAAGATAATTGTCCACCACTGGACAACAACTTCTTCATAAGTTTCAAAACAGAATCATCTTGAAAATCACAATTTTCCTCGAAGAACTAAAAGAACAAACGGATGCTACAAAGTATGTGCTTCTATTTCCTCATACCTCTGAACTATCAGTGCTGCCAACATCAAAGGCTTTGATAGTTTTCAGTGCTCTGTAAATTATACGACTATTAACCAAATCAAATTCTCACCAGGAAAAACTCACTTCTGCGCAGCTTTTCTTTGACATTTCGGAATGACGATAGATTCAACTTCCATATCACGTTGAACATATGTTTCTTGTTTTACACTTGCGCATGACGATTTCAAATGGTAATCCATACTAACTGGAAGGATTTTCCTAGCGCATTTCGGACATTGTACTTTTGTATCTTCTATTTCTTCTGGTGATAGTTGGCATGTACTTCTGTGTGATAAGTAGCCCATAACAGATTTAATCTGCTTATCACATTTTTCGCAGTGCAAGGGTTTTCTTTGTTTATATATCCCACATAAGATTCGATAGATCAGATTTTGGTCAGTCAAATTCTGAAAAAATACGAGTTCACTACGGTAATTTTTGCACAGAACATCTAATGTGATGTCTGCAAAGAGTGCATTTTTTCAACTTGGCACCTCCCGTAGAAATCAAATCAAAATTGTTTATCATGTTTCAATGATACACTAAATTTTGTCAAAACCTAAAAAAAAAACAGACAAAATAAAAATGTTCAAGAAAATTCAAGTAATTTTTGTTTTTGACTATTTTTAAAAAAATTGACGAATTCTAGTATTCGGAAAGTGTCAAAAAGTTTTTCCATACCGACAAAAAATCAGAAAAAAAAAATGTTCAAAAAAATTCAAGTAAACTTTTTTTGATTATTTAAAAAAAAATGACGAATTTTAGTACAGTCAATCAATCTGAGAGTGTCAAAAAGTTTTTCAATACCACCAATAACAACAACTGGTGTCTAGCCGTAGTATTTTAGAGTATTATTGCAATAACGTGCAAAACAAAAACCTATTATTCTGGAAAAAGTTTAGTTTTATAGGAAAAAATGAAAAGTATCTTTTTTGTTGAGAAAAGGTTTGCAAAAGTAGTTTTCAACTCTGTAAAATGACACCTGTCAAAAATTGAGCCCAAAAGTTTGGTGACCAGTCCATTCCTGGTTCCCCTTACAATTTAAAATATTGACTGCTATGGTTTTATGAGTCTTCATAATCATGACCTACACAACATACTAAAATTTCATCAAATTATACAAGCCGGTTCAAAAGTTAGAGCTAAAAAATTAGATAGATGGGTAACCCTTTAGGGCTCTGTATCTTCGATAGGAGGCACTTTTGAAAAAAAAATATGACAATTTGGGTTTATTTGACCTCTACACGCACTCGAAATTATGCCATATTCTTACCGGACACCCTGCAAATTATTACATTTTTGGATTCTTCGTAGAATTCTTGACAGATTTGATCATGCCCTATACCTTAGTATAAGCGTTTTTTAAATATTTCAGTTTTTATGTCCAAAATGACGCTTGTAGGATATTCAAATGTGAATTTTTCGTATAAGAAAGCCTATATTGTTAAATTTATAGGGAAATCCCCTCGTTGAAGGAGACATACTTTCAAAGATTTTTCACAATATTTTGATATCTATTATTACAGGCTGGCCCAAAAATAAGATTAAAAATTAAATTAAGAAAACTGCCAAAAATCAGGATTTTTAGAATGGACAATTTCATACAAACTCACCTTCATTTTCAAGGCTTCCTGTACGTTCAATTCACAATAGAGACCCTGAATGGGTGTTTTATACAAAAAATCATCTATACCTAATACAGGGTTGGATCTAATTATTAACGATTTTTATTAAACTCAAGACTATTTTAATCGGATACCCTGTAGATTATAGAGTTAAAATTTTATCTCCCCTGGTGATGCTAATGGCAATTTATTTTTGATTTTTATTTTGAAATGTCCTGATGATTTTCAGAAATTTGACCTCCTTTGAACCCATATGCCCAAAACGTGTTTTTCGGGACCTATCACACAAATTTTGTTTTTCATCGGTTAATGACCAAAAATTTTAAAGGCCATAAAAAAATGTCAATAATTCACTAAGATACGAGATGCGTGTAACACAAAATTCAACATTGAATGCAACAAAGAGATTTTATTCGCAGATAAATAAACACGTTGTTCTCACGATTTCGAATGATTCATAAGGTGCGTCCAGATTTTATATTTTTTTATAGGATTTCAAGAAGAAATGTTCAATACATATAGTTGAATTAATGCTTACCAGTGGTGGATCACCTTCCCTCCAAGCGCACATATTGTGTTTTCTGTATTTATGATGTTGCCATACAGATGACTTCATAGATTCCTTGCAAACTCCACAAACTACATTTCCAACAGAATTGACAACTTTATTACATACATCCAAGTGTGTCTGAAACTTGACTACTTTATTGAACTGGGCATTGCATTTGTAACACCGCAAGAATCCTTGTTTTTTTTTCAGTGCTTGATAGGTTTTACGTACAAACTCTGAATCCGACAAGTCCTGAAATTTACATGGATACAGTAAGTGTTCATATAAAAGTCATACAGCTATTTTTGTTAAAAACGTTAAAATACGAATAATAATATATTATTAAATTGAATTAAATTTTAAATTGCACACAAAATGCGTGAAGTTTTCGAGTTATTGAAAACTTATTACCAAAACCAATGTTCTGTTCGGCAAACGTTCCGCGCACTTCATGGTAACCATGATCGTCCGTTTAATGCAGAAATTTGCAGCTGTTTTTTTTCACTGGGGTTTCCTCAAATCTCGTGTTTATGCCAATAAACCACAGACTCTTAACGCCCTTAAAGTCAACCTCAGACACGAAATTGCTGCGATTGAGCCATATCTGTGCGATAAGGTCATCGAAAGCTGGACTGGCAGGTGAGTCGAATCAGGCAAAGCCGCGGCGGATATTTGAGTGACAATTTTCAAAACAAAATGTCACTATATAATAATATATTTTAAAATAAAAATCAAATCATGTCCCTTTTATTTGAACTTTCTATTTTGTTGCACTTTAAAGATTGAGCGTTTTTATTGGGAAACCCATACTACTACTACTACTACTGCCACCCACGAGAACATACAGTGCGGCTCTTAGAAGGTCCCTCCCCCCCTTTTTTTTTTAATGTGTGCACCAAAAATTTTGAAACTTGGCATACTTTAATTGCTGTCGAAATACTACTTTTTGATGTTACTGACGTACTTTTAGTATTCAAGATGGCGACTGGGCGCCATTTTGAAACATTTTTTTTAATGGACCCCCCTGGTCGTGTGACACCTCATTTTGAAGATCCTGATGAGTACTTTATAACCCTACAATATTGAGTCGATATCTTCACGTACTAAAAAATGGCGGTACATTTAATTACTACATTGATGGCGCCCCCTACTAGTAAGAACCATACCAAGGCAAGATTTGAACTTTGCGTGTCCGACCACCCTTATACAGGGTGCCACAGATTCGAGTGCATGCATGGGGATCTCAGTAAATGGCAGCATAGTATGCGCATTTTTATGCTCAAGAAAATGCCATTTTGAAATTTGAAAAATTCCGACTACTTTCGAAGATATTCGAAAAGAACCGAAATTTGGCAAAAACGCTTTTATCATTTCCTGCGTTTGTTTGAAAGAAATTTTAAAATAAATAACACTTTGTTATTGCCACTTTATCTCCTCTACAACATGGTGGTATAAAATTGAATATTTGACGTTTCGTCTTCGAGCTGTCATCATCAACTTTAGTTTTTTTAAATACGGACCTGGATTTTTTATTTTATTTCAAGTTATCTTTTGACGTCCTTGGGGCACTGAGGTGATAAGATGAGGGCGTAGCGTGATGGGTTGCCTTAGCAACCTCAATATTTTCAATTATTATTCACCTACTATTGTTATTTTCAATATTTTGTTAAAATGGCAACATTTTTGAACACTTTTGCAGAAATTGATTCAGTTTTTTATATGTAATTTTTTTATTTTCCATGTTATTTGTGGATTTAATTTAATTTCATCAAATGTATCGTTATTGGATATTATTTCGATTTTGGTTCAGTCAATAAGTTTTGTTTAGTGGTGCAGGTTTTCTCATGAGAAAAACGTGTCAAATAAAGAGAGATTTATGAATCAAACTGTGTGTTAGGGAGACAAGGGTGGCCTAACTGATTTTCTCTGGTACTATTATTGAAAAGGTATTTTTTTCGATGCTTGCGATACCTCAATGCATTAGGGACGTCAAAAGATAACTATAAATAAAATAACAAATCCGGGTCCGTATTTAAAAAAATCAAGTTGTTGATGGCAGCTCGAAGACCAAACGTCAGATTTTCAATTTGACACCACCATCTTGTAGAGGAGAAAAAGTGGCAACGACAAAGTGTAATTTATTTTAAAATGTCTTTTCAAACAAACACAGGAAATGATGAAAACGTAAATTTCGGTTTTTTTTTAGAATATCTTCGGAAGTAGTCGGAATTTTTCAAATTTCAAAATGGCATTTTCTTGAGCATGAAAATGCGCAACTTTGCAACCATTTAACCAACCCTGTATCTCTTATAATAACTGAGATCCCCATGCATGCACTCGAATCTGTGGCACCCTGTATACCAAATCTCAACCAAATAGCTTTATTATTTCGAAAGTTATTTGAAGAAATCAAAAATTAAAATTTAACTTTGACATTAGGCAACCATGAATGGGACACACTTTTGATCAGGCAACCTTATACTGTTCGATATGGAATTAAATAAGCTTTCTTTAAAAAAAAAATCAATCGAATAACAGATGAGGGTATATTTTCAATGCCTGTCCACCTGTTTGTACCAGGCAACCTTATAGTTGTACCCAAAGGAAAGTAGGCAACCTATATTTTTCCAATTGCTTGTGCAATTTTCTTTCGACTAATGATCGATTTTCATAAATATCAAATGAGTGAAGTTGATCAAAAAAAATCAATCCAAGTAAATATTATTAAACAGTGAAGGCCCGTTATTTTGCTTGGCAACCCACGCGCGATTTATCGATGAACAAATTATCTAACATATAATCTTTATCATGATCAAATTGTATATATATATCTTGAAATATCTACCCTCATCTGTTGATGAGGGTAGATATTTCTAATACCGGATCTTAGACTATAGGTTTTCTCCTGGGAAATCGAGGAATAAACTCACTAATAACTTCCTTACCTCACAATGAACAATAGCGTCAGAGAAACTGGCTGGCCTCAACTTTAAGGTCAGATGTTGCCAAGTTTCATCACAAAACGTAAACCTCAACACAAATTTATACTCCAAAAATGTTTTTTTGATGACACAAATCACTTTGTGACGAAAAAGTGATGATTAATGGAATTATGGTTGTTTGGGATTATTGATTTAGAAGATTAGCAATTGAATTAATTTATTTTCCCGGGTATTTTTTCATAAAGCTTTACAACATTCAGTGCACATGACAACATAGCTGAAAAAAGCGTAAACATTCATATGAGGGATGTTGGGGTTAAGAATATTTGTTTTGTTACTTGTCTTGTGATATCAAGTCTATGGTCTCATGCATGCTCCATGGAATTATGATCTGGCGACTGAGCGGGGCCACTGCAACAATAGACTTACAATAAAAAGACGCATAAAGCCTCAGATTAATAAACAAGGTTTATTAATCTGAGCATAACGCCTATACCCTTAGCATTGAATGTTTTGACCCAAACACAATGATAGAAGCTTTGTTCTTGTCAACTTACCGGTGAAATGATAAAATGTCTACCTGCTTTTACTTTCTGGCCACACACTACAGACTTTCTAGGCATTGTTTTATCAATAAAACACTATAGCGCAATTAAGAATAGAAAATTCACAGAGCTAGGTTTTTCATTACTCATGAAACGATTGTTTGTAAATAAGAGCGTCGGCCTCAAGTTTGAGATCAGTCTGGGTTTTGCTACCAGATGTTGCCATGTTTCAACAAGAAACGTAAACCTCAATACAAATTTTAACTTTCAAAAATGTTTTTTGATGACAGAGAAGTCATTTGTGATGGAAAACTCAAGATAAATGGCATTATGAGTGTATGGAATTGGTGATCTACCTAGAAGATAAGCAGTTGAATTAATTTATTTTTCCGGGCATTTTTTCATAAATCTTTAGAATATTGAGAGCACATGGCAACGTCACTGAAACAAGAGTAAATATTTACATGAATGTTTGGGTTAATGGTTTTTGTTTTGTGATTTTAAGTCTATGATTGCAACATAGTAATTTGTTGCTCTTCCAAAAATAACGTTACAATCCTAGCGATATGCGGTCATGCATCCATGTATTGAAATGAATTTGGGTCCAACAACTCTGGATTGCGGCAACACAACAGGCCATGGAATCTCCTCTTTATACCATTCACTGATGAAAAATTTTCCAACAAAACGAGATTGGTTCTTCCCTGCAGTTTTATGCCAGCCCACATCATCACGGAGCCACCCCTCTATCTGTGCACTTCCTGTAGGTTCTCCAGAACAGCTTCTAAGCCAGTTTTCCTCCACACACTGATCCTACGCGGATCTAGATGCAAGCCGAATCGAACTGGGGTCCATTGATTTTCCGTCTAATTTTGGTGTTCGGTAGACCAATTTAACCGAACAGCGTGATTTCCTCCTGAAAACGGCTGACATCTCGTCTACTTCTTGAACCACTCTCGTACAGAAGTCTAAGTGTAAGCTTTGAGTCGCATCCTCGGAGAGGCGCTGATGTGCCAGAAGTTCGTTAGATCTCGAAAAGATGGCGGTACGTAGAATGCCACATGACAGATTATTAGCTTGTAATGATAATAGATGAAGTCATTTGAACATCACGTTTCATCTTCATGTTCTCTTTCATGCTTTGAGTTTTCTCTAACTGGAAAAATGCTCTGGTAATCCTCATCAAAAAACCTCCAAGAACGCAGGATACAACCCGGAATACTAGAGGCCATTAATCTTCCAGCCGCCAACGGAAAAGTGTCGAGAAATGAATCCTCCACAAAATAAGGGAAGTCACAAAAGCAAAAACATTACTGCCAGATGAACAAATGGGATTTCGCCCAGAGTATTCCACAACAAATCAAACAGTGAGGCTAAGTGAGTGACACCATCCTGAAAGGTCTCCTTGAGGAGGTTCGTAACAGCCCGGCCGTCCTACGCCACATGGAGCCATGCACCGCCTCCCCAGACCTCCGGAGTGAGTGGCATTTTCCCACAATCACCATCACATAGTGTCAGCGCCCCGCAGCGCAGAACACATCAACTAGGGAAGCACTGACCTCATCCCCAGATGGTTCTGGACAATGATTTTCCAACAACTAGATATAGCCCGACGTCTCTTTGTGTGTCACATGTTTATACATTGAGGGGAGAGAGGAATTCTTGCGAGTTTGCCAAACTGCAAATTTAATAAGTAGCTACTTTGTTTTCAAGGTATTTTTATTCTAATTAAAAATACTCTATACTCTATGAGTGCATCTCCGGTAGTTACCAATTATATAATATGTACATTTTTAGATCACTAGTGATAATAAAACATTTTCAATGAGACCCATATTTTCCATGAACCTTAGTTACTTATGTAGACACGATGCAACGAAATACATCTGGCAACACGACACAAATGCCTATTTGAGATCAACCAATCACAGCTGATAGTCATTTTAACCAATCATAACCTGTAGCTCCCTTGGAACACTGTTGTCGGCTTGTTCAAAATTCAATATTTTTGAAGGCCGAACAGCTGATTTATGTGAACAAAACTTATCAATAATCAGTAAATCATAACTGTCCTATAACACCAACGATATTGAAATGTAAAAAATGAAAACATCCTCGTTAATACACTGGTTAATCCCTTCTGATAAAAAGTGAAAATTTTGAGTGCTTTTTATTTGCAACAAGGCAATAAATAATAACATGTTTATTATAGTGACAAACAATTTGTCCGGAATCTAGGGTGTACGCTAGTTCTAGTGGGTTCTATGTTCTAAGGTCCTGGACATTCAAGGGAAAAGCGAAAATACTACATTACGGGGCTGGTTGTCAATTGAGTTAACCCCTGAGTTAACGCAATAACCTCAGGATAACCTCAAAATGTTTGACATTTTTGTCAATTTGGCAGGGGCTAAGTTGACTCAGGGTCGGCTAACCCATGGGTTAAGTCTCAATTGATAACCAGCCCCTTATTCATAGTTTTTGTCGTTTCAAAGTCAATGTCAAAGTCAGTGCTTTTATGTATAGAAATCTGTATAATATAGTGCAGAAATCTTAAATTAAAGCGCAGTCATATAAGAAGTTCACTGCGGAATGAGAGATAATAAGCTGTAAACTAGTATGAACCATTATTTTGACATTCTCAAGGTTGCCCCGAAAGTCTCATAAAATCTCGTGTCGTCGTCTTGAGATATTCAAGGTCAAAGGTCACAAAAATCAGTTTTTTGTCAATATCTCGCCTGCTATGGTTTTATACCCGTGTGTAAAGCACAAAATTCTCTAGAGATTTTGTTCGAAACTCGATACGGCCAACCGATAGACCAGGGAGTTTCAAAAAAAAAATGGGTGGAATAAATCCTCGTCGAAAGAATTGAGTAATAGCTCGTTTTGAAGATCTACTGTGCCTTTCTGAAACTCGGTAATTGTAATAAGGATCGAAGGGCCTTCAAAATAATGTATCACTCCCTCATTCCATTTGAAATTCTAGGGGTTGACAGGTGGGGGGTGAAAATACCAAAAAAGTGTCCCCCAAAAAACAAAAATTGACGTGTCCAAGCTATTTTTGATAAATCGCCTAACACCTGAGAAAAACTGGGTGGGAAGTTTTTCGTGCCCCACCCTGTATGTATGGATGAGCGCTGCGCTCTACGCGGTCTATCCCAAAAACGGTTGGCCATATAGAAAAAAGTTTCGAACAAAATTTCTAGAGAATTTTACGCTTTACAATTTCTATAATAGATGCTAAAAGGATTGAAGGATTCCACTGCATTCCGTGGCGCATTGTTCCGTAAAATTGTATACGTTAGTTTGTCTTCTTAACTTTGTATATGTCTTCTGTGCCATAGATCAAATATTTTCAAAAATATTATTTAAAATCAAAACATTAATTAGGAGTTTATAGGTTTTCTCTTGTTTTGTAAGGAACGAATCAGTTATTGTGATGAATTGTTGGTTAGTTATTCTTTATCCACTGCTCATAAGCACTGTAGGCCCCTTACCACATCAATCCAAAAAGCGGAGTCAGCGATACCGTTAAATACAAAAGTCTTTCAAGATTCAAAAAACCGAAATAGAGCTACACAACTACCAAAGAATGAATTGAAAGCAACATTTAAATATAGAAGTCGAAACCGAAATAAGCCTGACAGTAGCAAATAGACAAAGCCAGATTGTGCATCTGTGGGATTAGTAAAATTCACTAAATACCTGGACGCTTACCTTAACTTGAAAGTTTGGAACAACGAGTTAGATAAGAATGGCGTGAGGAAAAAAATACTTAGTGATTGTTTCTTTATTATTTGAAAAAGTGGATAATCATCTCATCTCAGTTTCATAGTCAACATTATTTGATTTTGAGCTTTCGAAACGAGAATTAATTTTTGAAACATTTTCATTTCACATTTCACATTTTTCTGCATGATAGGATAATGAAAAAGGAGACATACCAATGAATAGTCTCCTTTTCTCCATGCCAAATCATAGTGAACGGTCATATTGTGCTCGAGCCATTCAATATTAGGAATAATCTGATTACAAGCCATACATTCTGACG
Organism: Orchestes rusci; assembly: GCA_958502075.1. Taxonomy (NCBI): domain Eukaryota; kingdom Metazoa; phylum Arthropoda; class Insecta; order Coleoptera; family Curculionidae; genus Orchestes; species Orchestes rusci. The sequence goes on from OY293310.1 coordinate 11,447,983, forward strand.
ATTTTTCGGAATCTCCTTCTTGGTATATACTGCCAAAAGTAAATAAAAGTATAAATAATATATTATCGAAACTACAAATCATGTCAATAAAAATTTGGAAACAGCTTACGTAACGAAGCAAACCAATCTTTCTGCAAATACCTTACCTTGTCCTTTCTGGCGAAGAATCTTGCTCTGTCTTAGTTCCACAAGTACTGGAAACGTATAACAGATTAGTGTTTTGGTTTCAGTTAATATACGTAATATTGTACCCCGAGTTTGAAGAATTTATTGCAGAGAAAAGTTGTTTCAATGCAGCCGACGTATGACCAGTCCTGCGCTTTTTCTTTGTCTTGGGTTTTTTATCATCGTCACTGACTTCATCTTTATAATCAATATCGTTGGAACTTTTTCGTTTTCGTTTACCTACATTCGATGATACCTCTTCTGATTGCCGTACTTCATCAGCTTTATCGCGTTCACTTTCGTCAACCAATTCTGTTTTTGGTGTTTTTGAATCTGATTGATCGCAGCTTTCAGTTTCACACGAATTTTCATATTCATATTTTATAATCGATTTTTTTCTTCTTCCCCTGGTCCGTGAGATGCTTGTTGAATCTAGATCTTGGTTGACTGTTTTTGATTTTTGTAGAACTGGATCGGACTTCTCCGATACGTTAATGTTTTTTTTAGAAACATCCCCATTCTCCTGATGTTCAACTTGTGTTTCAATATTTTCATTATTTGATTGCTTAGTATCCTCTAATGATTTGTTTAAATCTAAACTATCAAAATACTTTTTAATAGTTGGCTGATTTGACTTACTTGAATTATTTATGTTGGTTGTATGTCTTCCTTTTGACCTAGTGGCTGAAAGGGAAGATTTATATCAATTGACAATTCCTTTGGGGTTTACTGAATCTGGAAAAATGTGAAACTCATTATAAAGTTGCGAAAAAGTTTATCTTTTGTTTTCAGAGCAACTTGAATTTTTTGACATGGAGTTTCGCATAATACTCTGTGAGGCCCATTTAATAAGGTGGTCAGAGTGTAACCGAATTCAGCCTATAGAATAGAGAATTATAGTAGAACAGCTCAACATGAGGGAATAATCCAAGCATTTGGAATTTTGCCTTGATCAAAAATACGTAATGCTGTCAGTTCATTGAAAATCCACGTCTGTCTCATTTCCCGAATACTTTGCCTAGATTTTATTCTAAACTCATTTTTCTTCAAAAAGAAATCATAACACATACTTGAGCTTGGATTCAGTTATATCCTGAGATATCACGATTCTAAAAATTGGAGGAGTCACGTTCTACATGATATGCACACATTTCCGCACCACCTGTGAGTGGCGTTTTTTTTAAACGTTGTTCCTCCGTTGGCCTACACCACAAACTGTTATGAGGGTATTTTCAGGAAGAAAAATCGAGGCAATATTATTATAATAACAATCTCGCAGTCCGTTACATTGTAATGTTTATATCAACACTGAGCGTCTTGCCAATCTAATAAAATACTACTTCCTAGAGTTTTTTCCAAAGGTCGAAAATCACAAAAAAAAAGAATTATGCCAAATAACTTGACAGTCAAGATTTCAAAGTTTGTCTTTCAATCATTCTAGACAACTTTGCTTTATACATTTTTGTTTTATCTCCCAAAATAAAGACAATTTGCTCTTGGCCACTTTTTCAAATTCAGCTCAAACAAACCCTGTATATTAATTGAGCTCATATTATTCACATCCTAGTTTGAGATTAGGCAGGAGCGATCCCCGAGATTTGAACGACCATCTCTAGAATTGTAAGTCATGAACACCTATTCGGACACTTATCCTGACACACACTGTTTACGTGGCATATTCAGGGTGTCCCGAAAAGATACCGACAAACTTTGAGGGGTGGTTATGCTTGTATTCATGTCCCTCAAGACAAGGATTTTTGTATATTATTGAGGCAAAAAAAATTCTTCAACATTACGAAAATCACAAGGTCATGAAATTTATTATTTGTGATTAGTTTTTTATTTTTTGAACAAATTATTATTGTGAACCATAATCATCTATTTGTTAATAAACCAAATTATAAATAAGTAAACTGATTTGAAAAATGCGCAAAATAGTAAGTACCAAATAGTTTTTTTGCTGTACAGCACAAAGGCTCATTTGCGGACAGATTATGTTTGATGGATAAAAATGTATGCTTTGATATTCCCTACCACTCTTTAGAGTTTCTCTTTACCTTTTCGGAAACACCCTGTATGTGAATATCATGAAACTTACACTTTCAAAATCTCGATATCTAAAGAATAGTGATTATTACAAAAAAAAGTATGGACCATTTTTTTTCTTAGATTCTTTTTGTCTGGGCTATTTTTTTGATAAAACCGTTTAAAAAAAAATCATAAACGCCACAGTTTGACCTTTACCTAGGAATAACTTTTCTAGCTCTAGCACACATGGGATCGATAAAGACTTTTGACGCGTTATTTCTCAAGGTCTACTTAAGGTCCCGACCAAAATTTAGCTCTGTCGGAATTTTGATAATAGTTTTTTTTTAATGGAATACACTACATATTATTGCATTTTTGGATTCTACGTAAAATTCTAGACAGATTTGACATATCATTTCCTATACCTAAGTATAAGCGTGTTTGAGATATTTGAGTTTTTAAGTCAAAAATCACGTTTGTAGGTTTCTATTTAAATGTATATTTTTCGTATAAGAAAGCCTTCTTCTTCTTGAAATAGCCTGTTTTTCCAGCCTTAAGGAGTCCCTTGGGACGTCGATACCCAGCTGTCCCTCCCACTCTTTGGTGGTCTGCCTGGCGGTCTAGTAGAGAGTGCCTTTCCGTCTCTCGCAATTTTAGCAATTCTGTTGTCTTCCATTCTGTCGATGTGTTTGTTCCATTCTCGCCGTCTCTTCCTCGTCCATCTTACAATGTCCTGTATGTCACACCTTCGTCTTATCTGGTGGTTGGGTATTCTGTCACGTAGCGTGTTTCCCGTGATACTTCGGAGCGTTCTCATCTCTGCCGTTCGGGTTATGCTCTTGATTCTGCCCTGGTTTCTGCTGCATATGTGATTATTGGTCTCACGCATGATTTATATATTCTGGTCTTTGCTTCTATTTTTAGGAACTGGTTTTTCTATATACTGTCTTTCAAGCATCCAACTATTCTAGAGGCCTTATCTATTTGTTTCTTTACCTCAAATCCCCTGTCTTGATGGGCGGTTATTTCCACCCCTAAGTATCTAAAGCACATCACCTGTTCTACTATTTCATCGTTTACAGCTATCTTGCATCTTCTTGGTTCTTTTGCTACAACTAGTGATTTTGTCTTCTCTGTAGCATTCGACATATTGTAGCGTTTTGCTGTCAAGTAAAATTGATGGAGTAGTCTCTGTAGTTCATCTTCATTTTCTGATATAATTACTGCGTCATCTCCTTTGTTAGTTCTGTAGCCATGTCCCGCGTTTATAACGTCTTTTTTCATAATAAGAGTACCGGGCTTAGGGAGTCTCCTTGTCTTATTCCTGTGGATATGGGCACTTCTTCTGTCAGGATGTTGTTCACAAGTATTCTGGTCGTTGTGTTGGTATTCATGGAGAACATTCCTCATCGTTCCAGGATTAGTGAGGGAATTACACGTGTGGACCGATAAATGTCAGTTGTTTACGAACTGCAAAATTTGGATGTCAAATTAGGAGAGATGTACAAAAATCTGGATAGTAATACCAAAGAGAAGCCTGATTTTTCAAAATTGAGAAGTGCCATTCAAGATGTGACCCATACGATGGATATGACCTATGGTATGATGGAAAGCTTATTTAGATCAGGCTCAAGACAGAACTTCTTCTCATCCCAGGTTGTGAGGTACGCTGATCTCTACGCGGCAACGCATCTCAATCCATTGTACTATCCCTTCTCATACATGTTCCGTGCCCCAGCAACGTTGATGTCTCATGAATCGACTGTCGCACATGAGTAGCCTTTTGCCCCAGAATTGGTTCACGATATCGAGGAGGAGAAGAAACAGGCTAGTTTTGAAAAGAGCACTGTCTTACCCATAATAATCACGACGAAGACTTCAGTGACGATGAAAGCGATGAAAGAAATAAGGCAAACGGAGCATCAAGATAGATATTTAATCCTGTTTGAACCAAAACTTCGTTGTACTGAAAATTATTTATAGAAAGTATCAATTTTCACCAAAAACCTATTTTGAAAAAAAAAAGAAGATATTGTTAGGTTTTATTTTTTAATTAATAGTTTTTTTTTAGGTAACGAATGAAGAAGATCAAGTATTTGAACATTGGTTTGATCATTTTTTTAGGTAAACAGTCTCTTAAATAAATCTTGGATTTCGGATCAAGTGATTTTTTATTTAAATTTGCATCCATACCAAGTGAACATTTTTTGATAGGGTGTGGCGAAATACCCAAAAAAAATCTGGTAAATCCTGTAAAAATAGTTATCAAAATATTGTGAAAAATCTTTTGAAGTAGGTCCTTTTCAACAGGACATCCAATACAAATTGAACAATGAAGGCTTTCTTAGACCAAAAATCTACATATAAATAGGAACCTACAAGCGTCATTTTTGACATAAAAACTCCAATATTTCAAAAACGCTTATACTTTGGTAGAGGACATGATATATCAAATTAGAATTCTACGTAGAATCCAAAAATCTAATAATATAGGTACAGGGTGTCCCAGAAAGAATGGGAGATACGGTAACAGCAGATTCCACACACAAAAATATTGCGGTAATGTAAGAGTAACCTCTTTTAATATATTTGCACTCAAAGTAATCCATGCAAAGCAAAAAAAAATAATTTCCTCCTAGCCACTTCTACAAAGTATACCTTTTTCATGTTAACATGATGGAGAAATCAATTTTGTAATTATAAAAAAATGTGCGAGTGCCTACAAAAAAGTTATGACTATTTGAATTAGTGAAAAGATGTGCAAGGGGCGCCTCCTACAAGTTAGAGCAATTCCGTGCTCCGATTTGAATTTTGTCAAACAACCCCCATAATATTGTACCAAATTTCATCAATATAACTTAATTATTTCGAAAATTATTCAAATAAATAAAAAAATAAAGTTACACTTTGACACCCTGTATCTCTGTTAATATCAACTTTCGGTAAAGACACGTTCAGAGCGATCGCAATATCTTTGTGTGAGGAATCTGCTGTTACGGTGTCACATTTTTTCCATTTAAAAAAAATACGAGTTTTGTCTTCTACATCTTTTGCGTGCATCCTGTATAAATAAAAGTTAAATTTTCTATCGATTTCGTAAATCGCTATTTACTTTGTGTTTACAGTTTCTGTCTATCTTGCTTCATAATGCAGCTCCTTTATTGGGACACTTTACATATTTATGAATGACTAATTTGACCGGACTATTGATACGTTTCCACTGTGACTCCAGCCAAAAACAAAATACCTGGAATTCGTCCGATCCGAAAAATGGTCCTAATCAGGTTATAGAGGAGACCGTCCATATAAAACAAAATATTATAACATTTTTGGAACCACATATCGGCTGTATTGGACTGAATACAGTTGCACTTTCACCAGACCTCATATACAGGCTGAGCAGACTCAAGTCTGCACTATTGCTAACTTCTTTATTACTGAAGAAACGGGGTCATTTAAATAAGAGAACTAGAAGTATTTTTCAAGAGAAGTATTTTACAAACCTCAAAGTAACAAGTTTCATGCTTAGTTTTACAAACATAATGCGTTTGGCACGATCTCCGGTTATTTTGGTTTTGATAAAAAAATTATATCCACCTTTTGTGTTCATGAAACAATTGGTAATCGATAAAGATAAAAATATACAAGCTGTCCCATTTAAAAAAACATTCTAATACCCCGTTAATCATCGGAACAAATTACCATTTGTTCGCTGAATTAAAAGACCTCGTATCTTCAATAATAAAGAATTTAGCAAAAGTGCAGATTTGAGTTTGATCAGCCTGTATAAATGATAGAACCATTGAGATTTGACTACACTTAGCATCTCTTGCCCTTGCCGTTGTATAATAATTTATCTTTATTATTTTGAATTCTGTGGAAAAATATGTGAAAAATTAACGATGGTTTACTTTTCGTATATAGAAAAAAAAATATTTATCCCACTGGTTCATCAGTTTACAATTTTATTATCCAACTCTAAATAAAGGAAGATGATAAGGATTATAAGGGTGGATAGAGAGAGAGAAAATAGAAGCTAACCCAAAAACGTACATTAGATAGAAGCAACATGAAACAGCTTGCTGCGGTTCATTCATTTTGAAAACACTATTTTGATTAAAATAACTAGTTATTACCTGTAGAGGACGGTTAAACTACTAAATAAACGAATGACAACCCATATTATTCTTCCGTCGTCTTTCTGCGGCGTTTACTCTTGATCGTTCCAGACTTCGTTGTGTCTTCTCTCATTGCTTTTCTTGTTCCATAATTATGAGAAGCTCTCGGCATCTTACAACTCTCCACTTCACAAACTTCTTCAGTTCTAATGGCAGTGTCCAACTCGTTTTTCTTCATTATCTTCGCGTTGGAGCAACCCGATTCCAAATGCATTTGTTCGCACCTTTCCAATATTTCTCTATTTACATTTCTCAAATTATAGGACCAAAATATGTTCTGGGGAGTTGCCGACACTTGTTTTGATTCAACTATTGTTTTTTTATACACTCGCTTCTTATTTTGTTTAGGAATAGTGCGTGTTCTGTTGAGTTTGACATTTTTAAGATCAGATTCAACATCCTTCTGATTCAGTGAACTTTGTCTTTCCTTCAAGTTATCGCAAATGTCAAAGTAAGGACAAATGTAGTCGATAGGAATATCAATATTTGGTATATTTCGAGGATTCCCAAAGATATGGCGTTGATTACTCTGCCTGCTATGTTTGTTAATCAGTGTTTTTCGTGTTGATGGCAGTTCTCGTATTTTATCACTTGAAGCATTTTTCTTAAAGTTTGTTGGAAATGCCGTCTTTTTAGGAACCTTTGAGGATTTTTCTATTTGGATACATGTCATTGTCTTATCGTAGCATGGTAGTAACGTTATTTTTTGCTTATCGCTGTTAGGGATGTAGTCTATGTTACAAAGGATTTGTCCCGACTGGACAGACTTTTTCTTGATTCTTTTCATTTTTGAAGATTCCATTCGGGACGTATTATTTGTTCCAACATGGGATGAGGTGAGACAATTATTGAAGTTACCGAGCTCGTTATTTTTGGAGTTTTCCAAATTGCGTCGTTGATAGGTTTTCAATGTTTGTTTATTGATCCTCTTCACCGAAGAACTACTTTTCACTCGTCCCCACTTCCTTTTCATCATCATTATGCTTTTGATATTCTTTGAATTGTTTGCTCCCATTGACCGATTATTTATAGGTAACGGGGTTTCTGGAAAATCAGAAACTTCTTCTTCAAACGGAAGCACCACATTCACTGAACACTCTGGCTGTTGGTAATCTATGCCAGCCGCATTAATGTTTTCATCAAGTGACACATCCATGAGTACTATAGGTTGTTTTTTAGACTTTTCCTTTTGTTCTTCACGTTTATTGTCTCGCAAAAACCTATCAAACACTCTGTAATCGCTTCCATCTGACACTGACATGTTATCCGGTATTTGTGCTGGATGATTCTCAAATAGTTTTTCCAAATTATGAATAACATCATTTATCACAGGCTTTTGTTTTTGACTTATGCTATTTCCAAGGGGTTTCATTTCACAAACGTATTCGGGAGTAAAAATACCAGCCTTAGCTAGAAGTCTATTCAAATTGGTCCTTGCATTCTGGGACTTTTTTTTTAATCGAAACGTTTTTTGTGCCGGCCATCCAGCTTGTTGTGCGGTATTTACATGTGGGCTCAGATTCTCCTTATTGATTGTGCTACTGTTACTGAGACATAAACTACTTATCTCAGAATATTGCTTTGATTCTTGGTTGTAGACTGTTCTTTCATCAAGTTGCTTACTGAAAGGATTCAGCATCATGTCTTGATTATAAGTTGTCGTTTTTTGCTTCTCCAAGTTACTTTGTGGAAGATCATCCGGAATTTTTCTTTTTATATGATCAGGTGTAGTGTTATCGAACTGCATCATCAACTCGTGCTCTGACGAGTTCTCAATTGAGTCTTGCTGATGCCATAAATATGGAGTTTCTTCTCCATCCAAGAGCTTTTTCGACAAATCCTTGGTATTGCTCAGGAGCTTTTTATCTTCAAGTTTAACCTTATCAGAATCAAGCTTTACGGTTTCTTGATTTGAACTTTTACAGGAATCAAGGAATAATTTTATATCAAATTTAGTTGTTGACTTGTCATCTCCATCTTTGCGCTTCAACGTATCATTTGGTTTTATCATTGCACTTATGCTGTCCTGATTCGACGATGTATGTTTCAATGAGCCAGAAGTGTATTTTTCCTTCTCAAAAATATCCTTTAGATCCAGTTTCAATTCATTTGCACATTGAAGACCTGTGGTTTTTGATAAGCTTTCCTCACAAGCGTAGACTGTTCTTTCATCAAGTTGCTTACTGAAAGGATTCAGCATCATGTCTTGATTATGAGTTGTCGCCGTTTCTTGCTTCTCCAAATTACTTTGTAAAAGTTCATCCGGAAAAAATTTTTTGATATGGTCAGGTATATTGTTATCGAACTGCTTCACCAGCTCGTGCTGTAACGAGTTTTCAATTGAGTGTTGCTGATGCCATAAATATGGAGTTTCTTCTCCATCCAAGAGCTTTTTCGACAAATCCTTGGGATTGCTCAGGACGGTTTCTTGATTTGAACTTTTATAGGAATCAAGAAATAATTTTATATCAAATTTAGTTGTTATCTTGTCATCTTCATCTTTGCGCTTCAACGTATCATTTAGTTTCATCATTGAACTTATGCTGTCCTGATTCGACGATGTATGTTTCAATGAGCCAGAAGTGTATTTTTCCTTCTCAAAAATATCTTTTAGATCCAGTTTCAATTCATTTGCACATTGAAGGCCTGTGGTTTTTGATAAGCTTTCCTCACACGCGTAGGCTGTTCTTTCATCAAGTTGCTCACGGAAAGGATTCAGTATCATATCTTGATTATAAGTTCTCGCCGTTTCTTGCTTCTTCGAATTACTTTGTGAAAGTTTATCCGGAATAAAGACTTTGATATGATCAGGTATATTGTTATCGAACTGCTTCACCAGCTCGTGCTGTAACGAGTTTTCAATTATTGAGTGTTGCTGATGCCATATATATGGAGTTTCTTCTCCATCCAAGAGCTTTTCCGACAAATCCTTAGTTGTTGACTTGTCATCTTTATCTTCGCACTTGAAGATGTCATCTCGTTTTATCATGGAGGTTATGCTGCCCTCGTTCGTCGATGTATGTTTTAATGAGCCCAAAGTGTATTTCTCTGCCTCAAAAATATCCTTTAGATCAAGTTTCAATTCATTTGCACATTGAAGACCTGTGGTATTTGATAAGCTTTCCACACACGCCACTTTCTTTGTTTTGATTGTCTCTTTATACTTATTTATCGCGACAATATTTTTCGGTCTTGTTGAAATGAATGTATCATTTGGTGTTCCATATACTGAAACTTGTCTGAGATTATCTTTTCCAAAAGGCTCAAACTGTGACAAACTCAAGTCCTCAATAATAATATTGTCTTTTTTCTGATCAAATATTCTCAGACAATTTTGAACATCGGTGCCTAATGAACCAATCTCCCAATTTTTTAGCAACCGAGACTTCAAGTGTCTAGTAGCAATTTGGGAGTCATTAGGGAGTCTTTTATCAAAGTATACCCCGTTATGAGGAAAAAGAACTAAAGGTGCAAAACTACCCGATTCCTGGTTAACAATTTCGGTTTTTTTAGTGACATTTAACGACGTGGAAGGGATTGAGGTCATATCCAGGAGTTTTGAAAGATGTGGAGGAAGATCTGAAGAGTTTGGAAGTTAAGGAAAAAGGGATAAGATAAGTTCGCCCTATTCTTACCATGCCTGGTTTGTCTGTTGGACATATTTTCAACAGAAGTGTGTTTGTCCCCAATGTCGATCTGAAAGATGAATGATTATGGTTCAGTATCAAATGCAAAGCAATAATTTGATGATCAAATAATATACGTCAAAAATAAATGTATACAGGGAATAGATTAAGTAGTTGTTAAAAATTTAAAGGGTTAATCATTGAATAATTTTATGACAAAAAGATCACATGAACATGGGTTAGTCTTTTTTTATTTTTTCAAATTTATTGTTTTCAAAAAACCAAGTCAATATATGAGTTTCTCGTCATCAATATCCCCAGTATCCCAAATTTTGCCTAATTGCCATGTAATTGAAAAAAATATTAGCAAAAAACTGAATAAAATAGTTGTTTTGGATGTCAAAAACCATCTCAGGACCCATGTTTATATGAACTGTTTGTCTCAAAGTCAAACATTCACCCTCTCAAGGGGTAGGGGAGAGTGGGGCAACATGACGAACGGGACAAGTTAACGAATTACATTTAAAACAAAATTTATGAATGTCAACCAGAAGATTTCTGCATCGTTGCAAGTTGTAACTCTGTTGAGTCATAGTTTAATGGGTTAAATATAGATGACTATTAGTAATAATTCCAGTACGGTAGTCCATCATCCATATCAGAGCAGGCGCTTCTAAAATGTAACACCGAGAAAGTAAGCTTTTTTGTAAGAATAGTCTCGGTTAGTTATTGGGTAATTGTTTATAATTAAGAATTTTGAGTATTGGGGGATGAGGGCAGGCAAAGAAAACCACTATTCTATTTTGTCCTCCAACGTTTCGTGGCGAATGGCCACTTTTTAAGGGTTTATAATTAATTAAAAGAGAATTAAAAACCAAAGGAATACATCTAAAATCTTATGACAAATGACATTCACATTAACATCAACCTACAATAACCACCAACAAACGAGGACAAAGAACTTGTTCACCCATACATCAACAATCGAAAATTTCTTCTTACCAATAAAAACTAGGCGGTTCCAAACCTATAATAGCATTATACAGGGTGTAAATAGATAAGTGCGAAAAAATTCAGAGAGTGATTCTTGGGCTGGTTTGAAAAAAAAAACTTCATATGAACGTAAGTCCTGAAAGTCCTAGGTTTTGAGATACAAGGTGTCAACGTTTTTAGAAAAAAAAAAACGGTTTTTTATTAATTACTCAAGAACCTTTTGGCTAATTTTGACGAAATTTGGCACGCTTATTTGTCGAAATGAGGGTCTTTCTTTTGTGTAATTAAAATAAAATTATTTATTAGAGTGATATTCATAGGTAAATCTATGGTACGCCACTGCTTTTTTGTCTTTTTGCTTTTTTATGTATTCAGCTTCGTTTTGAAGATAAAAATTAAAAACCGTTTTCTTGCAAGTACCTTGACACGTTACGTGTAGACCTTATTAAAGCATAGTTTTTCATTTTTATCTTGAAAACGGACATAAAAAAGCAAAAAGACAAAGAATGCAATATTTTTGATTGCTTCATCTAAAAACATTATAGATTCTTCAAAAATGCAGTGTCGTACCATAATTTTACTTATAAATATCAATTGGACTACCCTCTGGGACGCCACTGAAATGAATGATTTTATTTTAATCGCAGAAAAAACAAAAAACTACCCTTATGTTGACAAATAATCATGCCAAATTTTCTCAGAATCAGCTGAAAGGTTTTTGAGTAATTAAAGATAAAGAACCAATTTTTTTCAAAGAGAACATCGTGTCGGGGTACTTGCAGCGAAACGGTTTTAAATTTTTATCTTAAAAACTAAGCTAGATACAGAAAAAACTAAAGAGACAAATAAGCAACATCTTTAAGTGCTTGATCTGAAAAAATTATTAAATCTTACCTTTTAATCTTATAAAATTGTACCTATAAATGTCAAATAGATGACCCTCTGGGACGCCACTGGAATGAATGATTTTATTTTAAACTCACAAAAGAAAGACCCTTATGTCGGCCCTGAAACGTGCCAAAATTTGTCAAAATTAGCTAAAAGATTTTTGAATAATTAACGATAACCCGTTTTTTTCTAAAAACTTTGACAGGGTCTAAAGTTGAGACTTTAAGGACATACGTTGATATAATCACAAAATATACAGTGTACAGTGCTTACAATTTAATTTGTCATATTTTCAAAATGCCGTGAAATATTAATTTTTTGAGCTAAAAGGTCGACCAGAAAAGGAATTGTAGGGTTTTTCGTAAATTTTTGTGCTATTGAGTCAAATATTTTCTTGACTGTCAAATGTCAAAATTATTGACATAACCTATTTTTTTTTAATGGCACACCCTTTATATAATTACATATTTGGAAAGGCGTTTTTTTCTGATCACGAAAATATAGCACACATGACCTTTCTATCCACTAGTTTAGCGCAAATTGGTGTAAATATGATTGAATTTGTATTTTTTTATTTTATTTTATTTGGTACTGAGCTGGGAAAAATAGAGATTTCCTGAGACGAAGATATCTCGCTCTCGTGGAGTCGACAGTGACCTAACGTCCCAGAGTAGCTGCAGCTGACACTCATTACCCGAAACAGCATTTTCCTCAATGCACCAATATCATCCGTACTACGGCTTTTATTTTTACCAAGGTAAGGTATTTGCTCGCACTAAGTACTTTACTTTCTGAATTTCCCAAGTTCACCGCGTTCCAGTTCTTTACAATGTGGACGGTTAGATTATCCAACAAATAACCATAAGAATGATCACTCTTCCAAGCGCGGCAAACCAACCCGAGGAGTGCCGAAGTTCTCAACACTATGTCTCATCCACCCGGTCCGAGAAAGCCAGTCTGTTCAACGACCAACGTTATCAGTTCATTATAAGAAATCTCGTGATTTTCAAATATCAAGCACGTATGTTCTATGCTACGAACACGATGTGCTCCCAAATGCTTCAGCGGGCTGTCTTCTGATGCTGTAAGAGTACGATTCAACTAAGAACTATTATACACCGCCGATGTCGCCCTCTCTCAGGCTGCGTGGGAGGCTCATATAGCCTGGGAGAGACGACGACATAGTCACTCTAGTTGAATCGTAGTCTACACAATAGAGTAAGCCTTTTTATTGTTATTTGTTCGATGGTTAAACTATTATAATTCCCCAAAAAATTTTCGCCAAAGCTAGCTGTCGTATATGCGGGGTCTCCCAATATGGGACAGTATTCTGAATTCTCTCGGTGAAAATGATTCCTCTTCCGTTCCTCATCCTGTAACGATCTTTTTTTTAGATGTGTTTTGCTCTGCTTTGTGGCGAAACATTCTCTGTGGAAGGTGTTCGGTTTTCCATGAACCGTCTCTGTTTGGGGTTACTTACTTTTACCGTAGTAAGTCAAGGAAAACAACACAAACAAACAAAGTTCTAAGGAGGGTGGGACGAATGTTTCACAGAAGAGCAAAACCTTTTTACCAAAGAGTGCTGTTTTATTCCTGAATATCCATAAGTTGTTGGGGTTTCAAGCCCCTTTATTCACTGATTTTTTATTTGATTTTCAGTAAAACTACCGCTACACACACCCTCTCCCACGCTCGCTCTGCATACTCACTTATCATTTTCTTTATTTCATGTTGGCAATCTTTTCATTGCTTCACTTGAAAAATAAATCTGTCTATTCCAAACATGTGTTAAATGGTCTCGATTTAAAAATCACTATTTTCACCACGACACCATTGCTGAAGATGCACCCTAAAATACCTTCCTTGAATGTTCAAAACCTACTCGAGAGGCACTGATGGCCCTCTACCACATAAATCCAGAGGAAGGCACCCGGAATTAGGAAGATTTCACCTTCCAATCCCCGTAAATTCCAAAGAAACGTTACACAAATAAAGGCCACACAACTATAATACAGAGTCTTACAAATTCGATGTTCTTTCCCAAACAATATCATTTCACATTGATTTTAGCTCTAAACGTCAAGCGGCTAGGTGGCTGAGTGGTCTAAGGCGCCATTCGACAAAAGTCATCGGAGAGGATAGTACGCGATGATCGGGTTCCAATCCCGAGGTGGGCAGACATTATTTTCTGTTCGACATTTAGTGGTACTCTCATTGGCTAACGTTACTGAGTAGACTGCAGTATTATTAATTACTGACAGTCAAAAAGTTTAAGTAATTAGCCCAATTGGTTAATTGGTCCTGCTAGTTCAAATATATAACTAGGTGATGTTCTCCATCATCAACTTAGTTAGAACTACAGTGGTCCTGGGGTTGGCGAAAAGGGTCATTAGGCCTACTCGCCGGGCAGTGGTTTGCCCTCCCAACCCATACCAATACCAAATACCAATAGCTCTAAACGTCGAATAAGAGTTGAGTGTGATACTCGGTGTGATAATTTGTCTTTGGAATACGAATTCAAATTAAAGCCTACATTCATTTAAAAAAACGCTGTGACTAGGTACACGCTGACTTGTACAGGGTGTCCCAACGATAGAGTAAAGTAGGTTTTATCATATAGGATATGAAAAATATCAATATCAATATGCGTCACAGGTTAGGGGTGTAAATAGCGCACATTCTGAAAATATTTGGAAACATACAGGGTTCGTCACAAAAGTATGGCACGAAAAAGTATGATTTTTTTTAATGGAACCCCCTGTATATTAATTGATATTTTAATTCTTTTTTCAATTTGGAACAAAAATTGTGATACAACTAATGTTCCTAAATTCAACCGTTATCGAGATATCGCGTTTTAAAAATGGCATTTTTGCAACTTTGACATAAAACTCAAACTATTCAAGTTAGAGGAAAATGGTCTGCACTTTCCTATCTTAACTTTTCAAGAGCTCTTCTGTCATTTGGATAGAAGGTAACGTCAACTGTCATCTTTTTTTGGCACATTTTGACATTTTTTCACAATAATGGATTTAATCTCCTTGAATAGCTGTTGAAAAGTTAAGATAGGAGTGTGCAATCCATTTTTCTCTAACTTGAATAGTTTGAGTTTTATAGCATGTCAAAGTTGCAAAAATGCCATTTTTAAAACGCGATATCTCGATAACGGTTGAATTTGGGAACATTAGTTGTATCACAATTTGTGTTCCAAATTGAAGAAAGAATTGAAATATCAATTAATATACAGGGGGTTCCATTTAAAAAAATCATACTTTTTCGTGCCATACTTTTGTGACGCACCCTGTATGTTTCCAAATATTTTCAGAATGTGCGCTATTTACACCCCTAACCTGTGACGCATATTGATATTGATATTTTTCATATCCTATATGATAAAACCTACTTTACTCTATCGTTGGGACACCCTGTACAGTGTGCAACATATGGGATTTTTTTTCATTTACTGCAGAACCAAAATACAAATATTGCCGAAAGTTGGTGCATGTTCGATAATAATAGTGGGTGCACTTAGAATGGTTGCAAGTCAAACAGCATACAGTGTAGGCCAAAAAATGTGAAAATTGTACAAGAGTAAAGTACCCTTGAAAGTACCCTTATTTCAGAAAAATCGGCAAAATTTTATGAAGAAAAATTGTTATAGTTAAAAGTTATGCCTAAATACCAAATCATGGCCACCTTGAAAAAAAATATATAATTTTGTTTGAACATCTAATTATTTCCCAAAAAAAATGTTTCTTTTATATTCAGCCTAAACAGTTTCATAAATTATTCAAAAACAAATCAATTTCGCATAACTTAGTTCAAATTTAAGCATATTTAGAAAATTTACCTAAATTTATAATTTTTTAGGGAATCACAAAATTCACTTTAAAAAAAATCACTTTATATGCGAGTTTTTCAATATGCATATTATCATTAATAATGTTTTACCTTGTGAAAAAGAATGTTCGCGATATTTTAAAGTTGTGTTCAACAGGGTTGCGTTGATTTAAATCAGTGATTTGAATCGCGACTTTCATCACATGATTTTTTTGAAAAAATCGTTGATTTAAATCACATGATTGCAAAAATATATTTTTCCTTCTCTTTTGAAGAGTAAAATTTAATTAAGTTATCAAAATACAATTATTTAGTCTTGCCTATGGAGGACCAAGTCCTCCATAGTCTTGCCGGAGCTTTATTTATTGGTTTTGTTTTTTAAAAATGATAAAAATGTCAGTTGAGTTGGTGTTCAGTTATTTTTCATAAATTTTGTCAAATATGACAAGTTAAGTGTGACAGTAGTTGACTTGCGTTGTGTTGTCTGTCAAAACTTGAAATAAAGTATTATGTTCAAAATAAGTCTATCTGGAATATTATTATTTAAATAAAAAAAAAACATAATTCATGGAGTTTTCTGTCCATTTTTGCGGGATTCGGTTGAAAAAGGAGGGGGGGGGGTGTTTGAAAGTCTTGATTTTCCCAAAAAACATCTTTTTATTGATTAAATTGAGCTACCGGTTTCGCAGCATGATACTGCATCATCAGGCTTCATAGAATTATTGTTATACATAAACGAGAGTTGTCAGAACATGAATGAACAGGACATACCCCAGGGTAACACTGGGGGGGTAACACTTTTTGTCAATTGTTTAAGTTTTTGAATGTTATGTCAAGTTACATCTATGTAACCATACCATTTAAATTTTTGCGGTGAAACGAAAATAACAGTTTCTAATTCAAATTACGCCTTCTACCAACTTTTCTGGAGACAATCACGCATCACTGGATACGATATACGAAAGTACTCACATTTATCTTCCAAACAAGCCTATACGCAACAAAATCGGTCAAGTCGTTTATAAGTTACAGCCACTTGAACAATTACACTTTCACTACCTTCCCCTACTCACACGAAGATCGGTACGCCAATGAGCCCTGTACCAAAAAGACGTGAAATTGTCTAGGTTTTCTAACCATGTTGATAAAGATATTCCTCAATCTGAGAATTTCCGGAGAAATTTCGAATTTTAATATTTAAGCTTTGATTGCGCCCCCTAGCGGAAAAATTTCGAAGTTATAAATATTTCCCAGCATTTTCTCGTGGCCACTTAAGTGGTCATATTTTTTTTCCTGAACTTTTAGGTCCAGTAGTTTCCGAGATATGGCCGGTGGCCACCCTTGATGGGACACCCTGTATATCAAATTAAATTGAAAGCACTCTAGATAACTCTCTGGTTTACGTACAAGTTAGCGTGCACCTAGACACAGAGAGAAAAAAACAAAGTTTATGATGGTTGCTCCAAAACAAACGAAACGTCGGATCATTATTTTCATAATGCTATTTTTTCGAAGGAAAAAAAAGTTTTTGAAGATGTGAAATTGATTTCGCAGTAAGTACTTACATATTTATTCAAATGAGATATGTAGGTACTTGAGTGGGAGAAGTTACTGTCTATTATATTCGAGATTATATTCGATGCACAATATTCACCAAGGTTTCAGCGGTTTTCAGCGAAACATGAAGATAAGTTTTGAATTTGGATCCCTTTTTGTCGAGCAAAAACTAACCCAAATTGAACCAAACTAGCAAAAAAAACGATTTGTTTCGGTCTCTGTTGAGGTGAACTTCTTTATTATATTTCGAGAACGTCTCACTTGAGCAAACTTTGACACGAGTACATTTTTCACTATAAATTGTTTTCAGAAACTTCTTCTTTACTGAAAGATATAGGTAGATAAAAAGACTGAGAAAATAGTTATGACCAATTCAAACCACAAAATGTGCAGTGTAGGGCACCCTCTAGCGGTCACAGTACAACGGACTCCAGAAACGAATTTCTCATACCATAAAACCCTTGCATACCAATTTTCAAAGCAATATGTCGAAAAGTGTCCAAAATGATGAGTAATGAGAAACAACGATATTTAATTTTAAACTTGAACACCCTGTATCTTGGAAACGGTGCAGTTTTGATAAATTGCGGTAATTCGACATATTTTCACCTCAGGGGTACGGGGTACCTTTATTATGCTAGAGTTTTTTCCGCACCTTTTGGAGATACCATTGTATAAAGGTCATCCAGACCTAATAATGACTTTGTTCAAAAACTTTGTCAAAAAAGTTTGTGATTTTTTCAAAAAAAAACATGATCTTTTGCATCCACGGCATAATATCGGATAGCATGCTAAAATAGTTCTGTTGTTAATAATTATTGGAAAGCACCCATGCACTAGGTAGGTATACTGGGTAGGTAGGTAATAATACTTTTATCATAATTTATTTAGTTAGCAGGCAATATGGTATACCTATGCATGTTGTATCTCTTTGACTGCATACCTAAGTAATAAGTACCCGAAAAGACCCGAGAAGTTCATGTTTCGCTAATTTTTCCGACCCCAGCGGTTAAACAGTAGATAATTAGATAAGTTCAGTTCTTCTCCTACATAATATTACATATCCAAGTCAAGTAGGTATACCTACCTAGGTACCTATGGTTTTCTTCGAGGTTTTCTTAGTAAAATCTGATCATATGGCTATGGCTTTGCCTCAGGCTAATTTTTGCAAGAAATAAGTAGGTATGATGTTATTATTATCTAGTAGTTCATGTTCATACTGAATATACATAAAACAAAAATAAACGGAAATATACAAAAAGTTCGGCACTCGCGGGATTGGAACTTGGGACCTTCAAAGAACAACATTACAGACTCGGCGTTGAAACCATTAGACCATGATGAAGGAAAATACAAATCGCTTACCTTATGTACTTTAATCAACCAATGGTGGTTCAATTACTTTTATGATTCTTGAAGGACAACTTCAAATGGGACAATTTTCTAGTTCGAACTCTGGTTCGAAGACTTGAAACTCGAAACTATTGGAAATTGGAACGTGCTGAAAATTAATTTAAGGATTTTCTGCGTGTATGACACGATAACCGATAAAGAGCTTTTTGAAGCTTTCATCCTGCATTTCTCGCAATACAGCGCTGCATGATTGCTCTATGAACTGCGTTGTTGCCGTCTTCAAAATCGAAATGTGAAACATTTCACAAGAAGTTTTGTTGACTCAGGCGGATTTTGGCGTCAACCAGGTTACGCTTTGTGGTTACAGGTTTGGTAAGTGCCTGGTAACGATCTCGATACCAGTTCAGGACCAAACGCCAAAACATTCTGGTTATCAATATTTACACCTTCTACCATAGAAAAGTGAATAATATCAGTATATTTCAATCACTTTTCTATGCTACGACCTACGACCATATGGCATAACCAATGATCTCTATGTTCTAAGGGTATAACCTAACCACCTATTTGACAAGAGTACCTGCTTGCTTTTATGTCGTCATAAAAATCAAATTTATTCACAAAGAATAAATATGTTGACTACATACCCAAATAATGAAGACTCAAGACCAAAGAGAATGCGGAAAATATCACATCAGACTTGGAGGCCGACAAACTAGTCGACGCACAAAAAAGAAGAAAAAATCAACAAAACATGAAGATAATATAATAAAATAACACATCAACATTTTACATAGGTCTATCAGTCAAGACTCAAGAGTAATACCACCGAACAAATTATGTTATTTGTTCGGTGGTAATACCTACCATTTATTAACTGACATAGATATTTTTCTCTACTGCGTGCATGGGAATTTAAATTTCTGGAAATGACTAATAGTGATAGCGTTGATGATTTATTATGTGATTGTTGTATTAAAAACCGCAAAAATAAAGAAACATATATGAAATTTTGGGGTAATGAAGTCATATACCGCCTTCGTGACCTAACCATTGGCCATTGACCAAACTCTGGAGGGGGAATGTTTTGTGCGTGCTCTGGAGCTGAGTTACGAGTTACGAGATTCGTAACCAGGTTAAGCAAATGCAGTGTTGCCAAGTCTCATTACCGGAATAAAAAATGTACGCAAAAACGCCGTTGGTTACAAATCTCGTTACCACATCGTAAACTGGTTAACGACAAAATCCGCCTATTGTTATGTTATGATGATGTGATGTTATGCCACGTCAGCCACGTACGTCTTGAAGTTATATTAAAGTCGTTATGCTAACATTATTTTTGATTTAATGATTTTGTGAATCGACAAAAATGTTGATAATAATGTATGTACAAAATTTCGAGAGAAGTAGGTACATACTGACTGCATGAGATCTAGCTGAAAACTTAAAATTCTCCAATCTCGAAAACTTTGTACCTAGTTTGTAGGAATTTCAAAATTTTAATCAGGGGCGTACCATACTGGCGGGGTTAATCTTTTAACCTTTAACCCCGCCAGTATGGTACGCCCCTGATTAAAATTTTGAAATTCTGAGCTCAAATTCTCATTCAGCATTAAAAGTTTGTATGATGTACCAAATTTCATGATTTTTGTATGTAAGGTTTCGGAAATATTGAGGAAAAACCGTCTTCGGGGTGCCCTATTTAAAGGGCCGTAGCTCCCTTAGGAAGCATTTTTCGGCAAATGTTTATAGGAACTTTTTTTCATGAAAATACCCCAGGAATCACACAACGAATTTTTTACCAATCTTTAGGAAACACCCTGTATACATACAAAGATACGAGCAAAGATACCTATCCTATCTTTTTATTTGTTATCTAAAAAAGAACCTCTATTAGTATGTGAATGGCGAACCCTTTGAACATCAAACGTTTCGAAAGCTGCCTTTTTTTTCAGTGGAACCTAAAAAAAGAATTGATTATTGCAAAATCAAAGAAGTACACATTTCCTAATATAACGTTTCTCATGAATGAGTGAGTAGTAGCCCGTTTTTGCTCAAATTTCTAGATAAGTAATATTTTATTTTTTCAAATTGCATGAAGCTTATAGTTCTTTTTGTGACAATTTTAGGATTCAATCCACAAGGAAATCGAACAAAATATAATAATGAATGTTTACAAATTGCTTCACTAAGCTCAAACAATATACAGTGTGTCCCCGCCCTGATCGACGCATGAATAGGTGAAAAAGACAAAAAAAAATTGAATTGAAATTTCATCTTCTGGGTTCAGCTCTGCTTGGATAGAAACTAATTTGTGTCTTAATTTTAGTTTCGAAAAATCAAGCATGTCTTCGATATTATAACCAAGAAGCTATTTTTCTTACTAGTAAAGTGCTTCTTCCATTCCATAGGAGATACGACAAAATGTTATTGAACAAAGTTGTTCAGAATTTAAAATTGAGCTAAAATGCAAAATTCATTTGGTGAATAACGCAATTTTGCAAATTGAAAACAATTTTTAAAATGAAAAAACACAAACAAACGTAAAATATTAGGATTGAATTTATTTTCATGCTCTTTTGAACATTTGAATGAAAAAATACAAAATATCCCAGTAAGCGGAGGGCGGAGGGTTTTGAAATTTAGCATTCTCATCAAGTTATTCATTCTAAATAACAACTTTCTTCAATAACATTTTGTCGAATCTCCGACAGAAGAAGCACGTTACTGGTGAGAAAAGTAGCTACTAGATGAATTTCCAAGACATGACTGATTTTCCGAAACTAAAATTATGACACAAATTATTTTCTAGGTATACAGGGTGTTACTTAATGGTATGTCATAATTTTAAGGGGGAGTTCCTGGATACATTTTAAGTCGAAAAGGTCAAAAACTGGGTTTGAAAAAAAAATAAAATAAAATAATATACAAATAAAAAAATAGATATTTGAACATCTAACATAGTTACATTTCGTTATTGTTGTCTCTTAGATAACAGAATACTTGTTATTTGTTATAATCATTGCCCTGCATTTGAAAAGCATGGCTAGGAGAAAAGCGTACTCATGATGACGTCATGACACTGCTGGCAACTTGGCAACGATGACCGCAGTTGACGCAATTATATCTGTCATACTTGTCCGGAGCCACTCTGCATAAAGTAGGTGTGTCTGTTATGATCCACTAGTGCACACTTTTCTACACTACAAAACTCAGTATGGCTTTGTTTGTGGAATGTTTGTCTGTTTTTTAGGATAGAATAGCTACACTAAAATAGTAAAGATATTCTGAAAAACAGACAAACAAAGCCACATTATCAGCCATATGCACCGTACGAGAGCTTAGCCAATCTCGATTAATTTTCAAAGTTAGATTAAGCGGTGTTTTGTATGCACCGAAGAATTCGCTGCAAGGATCGTTAATCCCTGATGAGACTTTTGACAACGTCACAAAATAACCTAGAAAAATATACAAATAACAATTTTGAAATTTATGTTGCGTGATTTGTTTTGAGTTTTGCTATTTGCTTGCAAAATTTAATGAAAAATGAGCAACCATATGGATCAGTAACATCCGCAAGCCTGATATGACGTTTAGCAAACATTAGCCAAGGGGTTTTTCTTCTAAATTCAATATTTGGTGTAGGTATCAACTTTTATTCTGGAACCATTCGTATATTCGCTTTTCCTCTTTTCTTGGGCTTAGATTTCATGATATTGAGTGGTTATTATATACTGTTGTAAAAAGTGATGCTTTTATTTATCATCAGATGGATGGAATTATTATTCTTGCTGTATTAGACTAGGTATCTAATACAGCAAGAATAATAATTCCATCCATCTGATGATAAATGAAAACATCACTTTTTACAACACAAGAAAATATATTTTAGTTAAAACAAGTGGTTGATTACATGATTTCATAAGGAATGCCCCGAGAAATGCCCATTGATAAATTGACAATATTGTATAATTTTCAAACTCATTATCTACTTTGAAATTATTACAAATATGTATAACTCGATGTACAAACTTTGGAAAACGCATCATTTGACAACTCAAGGAAAGAGGAAAAGCAAATATAATTAAAATAATTTCTTATATAGTTGATAAAAACACGAACCTTCTTCTATTGGGTTATCTGTTATAAATTGGGACTTGGATGAAGTCAAGAAAATTGAATGAAAAGATCTCATTTGGGAAAACAAATAAAAAGTGATGAGACTATCAGTTTTAAAGGTTTTTATTTTAGTTTATCTTGTAGAGATGATTAGTACCTAAAGCTTTAAAAAAAAAGTAAATCAACGAGTCTATTTGTTTATGAGTCTGGGTTTACCCATAAACTTAAAATTTTGAATTGAATTAGAATTAGACAAAACTTCGAGATAAGTAGCCATTAGATACCTCTACAGGATATAGATAGGTAGGTACCTACTTTCAACACCAATCCAAATTGAGTCGATCGATTGAACGATAAAAAATCATAGGTAAAATATGTGGTAGATATCAGAGTGTGATAGGTACACTGTTTTTT
Source organism: Orchestes rusci (assembly GCA_958502075.1). NCBI lineage: Eukaryota > Metazoa > Arthropoda > Insecta > Coleoptera > Curculionidae > Orchestes > Orchestes rusci. The sequence goes on from OY293310.1 coordinate 11,471,144, forward strand.
TTTTGTACCTACCTACAAAAATAGATACCTATTCAATTCAATAATCTATTGAGCAATTCGCATTATTATGAGTGTGTTGTGGAGCAATAAATATTGCTTGATATTGATATTCAAAAATCTAAATAATCCTCCGTTGATATTCCACTTTCATAGTTTTGTCTTTAGTCGCAAAACCTCAAAATCTGTAGGATAAACATAAACAAATGAAAGACTAGGTTAGAATCATTGATTAATGACACCAATTCGTCAAAATTCTTCGATTAAGCCTAGAAAATGGGGCGATCAGAGTTAAGCGACCGATTCAGGCTTAAGCGCTGCGGTGCATACAAAAATTGGAATATAATCGCGATAAAGACTTCATCCGGATTAGATTTCTACGGTGCATATAGGTGTAAGTGTTGTAGTGTAGAAAAGTGTGCACTAGTGGAGCATAACAATCACACCTTGGTGAGTATATGGGATCAGCTGATAAACATCATAAACAAATAAAAACCACAAGTTGTTGTTCATGTCTGTATTTCAAGTTTCTCGAAAAATTAAAGGATAATGTCTAATCCAACAAGATCCAGTGACTTGCCTGGTAATACAGAAGACGATGAGCTTACACTACCAAGAGCTAGTATTAACAAAATGATAAAAGAACTTGTTCCATCTGTTCGAATAGCAAACGAAGCTAGAGAGTTAGTTTTGAACTGTTGTACGGAGTTTATTCATCTTTTAAGTTCAGAAGCCAATGAAATATGTAATCAATTGAATAAAAAGACTATAAATGCCGAACATGTATTGATGGGTAAGTACTTTGATAACTGCAATTTCTAAACTCTAGGTCCCAGTATACTAGGGGAGAAGGAAGTGGAGTCCTCAATTCTTCACAAATTTATTAATTGTTTTAGTTAATTAATAAATTTGTGAAGAATTGAGGACTCCAATTCCTTCTCCCCTAGTATACTATGGATCTTCATCCTGGAACTTCGATTGATAAATCTAGGTCTCAGGTTCCATTTTCTTGATCTATTCACCTATTTATTATGATGATAATGATCTTGGACATTGAAGATTCATAATTCTCTTGAATTGCTCGATTTACTTAATTGACTGACATCTACTTCTTACATCCTTATCGTCAACTGTTTATAAAAAGATTGATCTCAATGTTGGTCGATGTGTACCGTTGGTTGATTTATTCAAAGCCTTTTTCCAAATGTTTTTCTGGTGGATTCACTTACTCAGGGTTGGGTATTGTGTCCTGGTTTGTCCAAACACATCTTTAAGTGGAGGTTCAAACGTTCTGTGTGTAACTGACGCACACAAGCAAGCTTTGATGATGCCAATATTTAACGAAACACGTGTCATCTAGTATCCTATATACTCTCTATTCACACCCAAGTCACCAAAAGTTAACAAACTACACGTGATTAGACATAGCGGAACGATTGAACTGATCACATGTGTTGGTTCATCTCACGTGACTTTTCGATCGTTTCCGTTTGTTTGATCACGTGTAGTTTGTTCACATTCGTGACTTTTGGTTGTGAATAGAGTGTAGTAATTGGGTAATCATTGTTTCATAAACTTCCAGTTTGCCACTTATGATGGATAAGTCAATATCTCAGTTGTTTCCTAAACGATAACGTTCATTTTTGGTAGTATGGTGTATGGGCTGGGCCGGATAATAAGCACATTTTTCTAGTGGTATGAAGTATAACAACTCATAGGCATACTAATCATTATCAAAGGGGTTTGTTTTTTTTTCAAGAGTAAAAACTATCTCCAGAACCCAAAAATTATGTCGAATTTTAGGAGGATTCGTCATCATCCACGATAACTATAGATAGTTGAAGATAATATCACAGTATACAGGGTGCAAAAAATTCGATTATATAGCCTCGATATAGCATTAGCAACTCGTTAATCATGAGAGATACAACGTCGGTTAAATGGAGGCGAAGTTGCGCAATTTGAATCTCATGAAAATGTCGCTTTGAATCTTGGAAAACTCCGAAGACGAGTCCGGCAATAACCGATTTTTTCGAAATCTTTTTTATCTTGCCCTGAATTTATTTGAAGAGATACTTAATTGAAAACAAATGACACAATTTCAGGGCCACTTTTTCTGCTCTTTGAGATTGAAATGGATAACCGACGATTAGAATTCTCGTAACCATCATCAACTTTTTTTTTCTTCAAATACGAACCCAACTGCAGAATAGTGCAGAAAGGTAACATTGGGTCCCTCTCGAAGCGCTCCGAAACGGCAGATCCTTTCTCCTGACCCACTCTTGGACAGCCTGGGACCCAGTAGACAGTCGGCCGCTTTGAACAATTTTCGCCAGGCTGGCTACTTTGAACGGCATGCTTGACCGCGCGGCCGCTTTGTCATGGATATATCAAATCTCCGACCACAAAGTGACTCAACTGTTTAGTATAATAGGTGTGTTCCAACCCCTCCATCGAACCGTCCCAGAAACAGTTATTTTCAGTGGCCCACTTCAATTATGTCAAAATTGACAAATTAATTGACTTGAATGACTGGAAAAAAACAGGACTATTAGTACAAAATCCAGAGTGTTTGGGGGATTTCTCGGGGAATTAACACTGGTCGATTTTTGCCGTGCGGCTTGTTGCTTCGATATCGCCTATTCACAGCCGCATCGCTACCCCATTTACACAGGCGACTGAAATCGCAAGAGCCTTTCAAACTTTTTTTATTTCTCGAGATTCAATGTTTCACGTTGGTGTGTGCTATTATCATGTTTTGTATTGTTTTTACTTAAACATTTTGCATTAGTATTTGCTTTGTCCATGAAATTTTTTAAAATTTTTCTGTGGCAACAAAGCATATTTGATTTGATTTGAATAAATCTTTGTGGGTAGCGGGGACGACGGAATCGTCATAATTGACTGCGGAAAGTATTTACACGATCGATTTCAGTCACCCGTCTCATGCGTCCTATAATCCTGCGGCAAAAGTCGGAAGCTACCCTACTTTGGCGTTTGCGATTTTGATCATCTGAGTCGATTTGCTATTTTGACGGTCGACTTTTGCCGCCTGGCCTCTCTAAATGGTTTATACAACAAATCCATAAGCATAACTTAAGTCATAAGCACAGTCGTAAATATATGCGTAACTTTAAGTTGGTTTATACCATAGACTTAAAATAACAAGACACGTAACGCCTATACCTTTAGCATTGAATGTTTTGGTCCCAACACAATGATGATAGGCCAGTTTTGTTTTTGTTTACTTACCGGTGAAACGCCCGATTTTCGCCTGTTTTTTTTCTCTGGCCACACACTACACACTTTTTAGGCATTGTTTATCAATTAAACACTAAATCCCGCAATTTAGAACAGACAGAGCAAGACTTTTTCTGAATAATTGAGAAATAAGCTTTACTTACCGGTGAAACGCCCGATTTTCGCATGTTTTTTCTCTCTGGCCACACACTACACACTTTTTAGGCATTGTTTATCAATTCAACACTAAATCCCGCAATTTAGAACAGACATAGCAAGACTTTTTCTGAATAATTGAGAAATAAGCAAACTATAAACGCATTAAACTCACTTAAGCGGACGTTTGTAAACAATGCGTCAGCCGGTCCGTCCTCAAAGTTGCGACCGGGTGTTGCCATATTTCATCATGAAATGTAGAGCTTCATACAAATGTTCACCTTCAACAATGTTTTCATTTGTCATTTGTGACGGAAAACTGAGAATACGGAATTATAGGTGTTTAAGATTGATGATTTGGTAGTTGAATTAAATTATTTTTGCCGGTATTTTTCATAAAGCTCTAGAACATTAAGAGCACATGACAACGGCGCTGAAATAAAGTAAATAGCTTCATGAGGGAGATGTTGGGGTTAGCAATATTTGTTTTGTTACTTGTCTTGTTAAATAATAAATAAATAAATAAAAATCATTTATTTGTAATAAGTAGGCTATAACTAATTACAAAAAGGCATTGATACAATTTTTTTTTTACAAAATTGGTTTGCCTGGACATAGTCTTTGGTTAATTATAAACTCTAACAAATTAGTATAGCGAAAATAAATACACATCAGCAATATTTTAACCTTAAAACAATACAAGCAACATTATTAAATTTCTGATTATATTCATTAAACATTTATTGAAAACTCTCCAGATGGTATCAGCTGACGCATATGTTTTTTAAAGCTGGAAGTACTCAAGTTTTTTAGGTTGTCTGGAACTTGGTTGTAGATTCTTGATTCCTGATAAGAAAATCCCCTCTTAAAGAACTGGCTATGGTGAATTGGTATGCTGAGAGTTTGTTCTGATTGTCTAAGTTGTATGGAATGGGCTTCTGAACGCAACTGCACTTTGACATATAAGTATTTAGGCTCTTTAGTTTTGATTAGTTTATGTACTAAGCAACACAGATGCAGCCATCTTCTTTGTCTCATGTTAAGCCAGCCGATATTTTGTAGATGTGGAGTAATATGCTCTCTCCTCGGTATATGACATGCAAATCGGATACAAGAATTTTGAACCTTTTGTATTCTTTGAATATCTTCGGCTTTTAGACAAGGACCATATGTGGTATAACTGTAATTCAACTTACTCAGTACCAAGCTATCACATAACTTTAACTTTGCCTCTTTGGGTAGAAAATTTTTAATCCTGTTGAGACATTTATGTGTTCCAAATGCCGATTGGTTTGCGTGACTAACTTGATATGCATAGCTCAGTCTCTGATCCATTCGTAAGCCAAGGTTTTTGATAAATGTATTGCTCAACTTTATGCTTTCTGAGTTCAATATAATTTGATCTTGTAAGTTTTTTTTGTGAGATCTTGAGCTTTTTTGCCAAATATCATTGATTCTGTTTTTGAAGCATTAATTTTCAGTCCGTTATTCTGAGTCCATTTTAGGATCGCTTTCAGGTCATGGTTTATTCTTTGAATGGCAATATGACTATCTTCTGGGTAGAAACTTAATAGAAGTTGAATATCATCAGCGTAGTAGTGTGGTCTGCAAAACTCTATATTACTTTGCAAGTCAACTAAAAACAGGTTGAACAAAAACGGTCCCAAAATTGATCCTTGGGGAACTCCCCTTTCTACTATTTGGGGGTCCGAAGCTATGATTTTGCATTCGTCTTGAATCTCCACAAGTTGATGCCTTTCTGATAAGTATTCTTTAAACCATTCCCAGGTTATACCTCTAATGCCGTGGTGATGAAGTTTTGCCATGGTTTATACTGTCAAAAGCCTTTGACATGTCCAGCAAAACAATTATAGAAGCCATTCCTTGGTCTTGAGCTATGATAATATCATCATTGATTTTGATTAGAGCTGTTTCAGTTCCGTGTGATCTTCGGTACCCTGACTGTACTGAATGAAAGATGTTATTGTCTTCGATATACTGCATTATTTGTTTATGTACAACTTTCTCACTAAGTTTTGATGCTGACGGTAGAATGCTTATTGGGTGAAGGTTTGTGAGTTCAGTGGAGTTCACATTTTTTTTTAAAGGTATGATTTTTGACATCTTCCATATTATGGGAATTTTTCCTGTTTGAAGAAAAGTGTTAATGATATGGCAAATTTCATTCTTGCAATACGGAAAACATAGTTCAAGCATGGGTAAGTTGATGTTATCCAATCCAATAGCAAACGTTTTTATAGAATTAAAAACCTTTTCAATTTCGTTCACCTCAACAAATTTGAAAGTAAACTCCTCTCTTTCCAGTCTTGAACTCAAAAATTTTCTTGGTAGATTATTATCACTGACAATGTCTTTTGCGCAATTAATAAAAAAGTTATTTACATCACTTACACTATGATCGTCTGTAGTTGTAAAATGTTTTTCTTTTTTTGGTGCTACAAAACCACATTGTTTCATTGTATGCCGAAATGATTTGGTGTCTTTTAATCTATGAGTGGCGGAGATTTTATAAAAGGTTTCTTTTTCCTTTTTCACTGCTTTAGTTACATAATTTCTGAGATCACAAAAATATCGTCTATCTTCTGTTGATTTGGTTCGCTTATATGTTTTGTAGGCTTTGTTGCGTAATCGTATCATTTGCTTTAAGTTGTAGGTCATCCATGGTGCTGAGTCTTTTTTCACATTTTTCACAGCTTGCAATGGAGCATAAAAATCTAATAGTGCAAGAATGCAACTATTAAGGTATGCTATTTTTTCATTAATGTTTTCGATGTCATAGATGTGTTCCCAGTTGATGAGTTGTGCATCTTGTGAGAATTCCTGCATGTTGATATTCTTATAGTTTCTCATATATCTAGTTTTATTTGCAAGCTGCCCTTCTACACGTAAGTTTACAAATGTAGCTTCATGGTCTGATAGATCAATGTCTATGGTTCCACTGTCTTCAACTGTTATCTCAGAATTAATACAGATAATGTCTAACAGACTGACTGTGTCGTGTGTTATACGTGTGGGGTTTTCTATTATTTGTTTTAGGTTGTAAGCCTCCAATAGTAATAGTAAGTCTTCTGTATTTTGATTGTTTTCAAGTAAATTTACGTTTAGATCACCCAACAAGATGACATGATTGTATTTTAGTGTGACCGCTCTTAGACTATCTTCAAGGCTATTTAGAGATATATGCCTGTAAGGTCTATATACCACGCCAGCTGCATACGCTATTCTTTCCATTTTGAACTGTAACCACAGTTGTTCTAGATCGTCACTGTTATTGCTAAGTTCTGGTATGTGTTTACAGTTAAGCTGTTTTTTTGCGTAAAATAATACTCCACCCCCTTTTTTCTGTGATCTGTCTTGTCTAATAACTTCAAAATTGGGAATTTGGATATTGCTAGAGTCAGTCAACGGCTGAAGCCAGGTTTCACTGATGGCATAAATATCATAGTCACCTCCGAGAATAAAACTTTTTAGTTCCAAACATTTGTTACTAATGGACCTTATGTTTAAATGCCCCAGTCGTAAAAGCCTCTGGGTATTTTCCTGATGTGTTGGTTTTAGTTGCTATAATGACTCTTTATAGGCAATTCTCTTGTTTAAATTATTTACAGTACGTATAAACACTGAGCACTGCCGATCCATTGCAGAGTGACCACTATCAATGTTCATTTCAAATTTCTTTTGTTTCTCACAATTAACACACTTTTTTTCTATCACCCTACAGTCCTTAAACGAGTGATTTTGTCCACAATTTGAACAAGTTATCTGCTGCTCACAATTTCTGGCATAGTGGCCGTAACTGTAACATTTAAAGCATTGTAGGACACTAACATGATTTAGCACTATTCCTCTCGCCCAACCAATTGTAACTGTTTGTTTGTTCATCAATATACCATGTGTTTTTGTATCCACTTCCAATATCAAATCAATTTTGTTTCTTTTGTTTGAATAGATTTTAAGTATCTTCATTTCAGATGTATCAGTTTCCAAGTTATTGTGTCTTATTATTCTGCTTATAATTTCTTCATCACTGTCTTCTTTTCTAACTTCTTCATTATCAATATTAATAATCTTCAATTTTGGTTTTTTCAGTGCAGGTGTTTCTACAGTATATTTATCACCTAATTCCGCTGTAATCTGTTCCTTCAATGTCTCTACCTCATTTCGGGTATCACAACCAATCACAATGGCACCATTATTAGCTTGCTTGAATTTCGATATATTTACATTTTCTGGTTCACCCTTTCCTTAATATCGTCCTTGGTTTGTTTACTTGACTGCTCTGTTTTTGGCTTAACAATAACTACAGACTCGGGTTTGCTTCTAGCTGACTACTTCTGTTGACCCTTTCCTATCGTTTTTAACTTCTTGTAGCTCGGACTGCAACTTCTCGCACATAGTTGATAGTAAATTGTTTTTGTCACTCATTTGTTCAAGTAGAGCATTTAGTAGATAAATTTCTCGTGTGGTATCATCCAAATTCAAGGTACTCAACTGTTTTCTATTAGTATCGGCATGACAGCAAATGACCCTGGATTCATCAATCAAGATATGTTTTCTTCGTTTAATACAACTGTTGTGAAACATTGCTCCACATTTAATACATATTTTGAGTTCATTACACTTCTTGTTACGACAGCACTTATGATACGACAGAACTTGTTATTTTGAGCATAATCGTTAAAAATTTGCTTGTCAATCAAAACCATATCAAAACTCATACTCATATCAAATTAAAATGCAAAAAACAGTGAACAGTTCAGGAACCAAAACAGAACATAAACAAGTATCGAGAAGCCAGGCCCCAAAAAAAAATCATGATAATATTTAAGTATATGAAGTGATGACAGGACTATATTTGACTACCGTGGATTGCCAAAAATGACGCATGCGCTGTTCCGATTTTTGCATAACTTGAGACATAAAGATGGAAATTATCAACTTTCTTATCTTTATGTTTGTGAAAGTTTCTATAAACGCGTTCATAAGAAATGATACGTTCAACTTTTGTGCTTATGACCAAAGTTATGCTTATGCTGATGAATGTGTTGTAGATAGATAGATAGTCTTTATTTATTCACAACAAGCCACATCGGCGTAGAACAATGTCAAAAATTTACAGCAAACTTATTTATTATAATAGACATATTTATCATTATCGTATAGTCTTATTTGTCCATATGGTACATCAGTTCCCTATCGGACTTAAAAAACTCACTCAATGTGTAAAAAGCATTTCTGCAAAGAAACGCCTTTTAGTCTTCCACGTGGAAGGTCTCTAACTCTCCGAGGAATAGCATTGAAAATTTTACCAGCACAATACTCAAGATTTCTTTGCAGAAACGAGAAATTACATTTTTGTAGTGACAGATCTAACTTATGTCTAGTTTCATACAGATCATAAATACAGATGCTCAGTTAAACAATGTTTTGACAAGTCCCTGTTGTCAATCACAAACATGACACAGTCTAAAATGTATAAGCAGACAACTGTCAAAATATTGTTTTCAATAAATACCTGTCTACAAGAGTCTCGCGTTTTTTTTCTTTAAAATACTTTTAATACATTTTTTCTGCAACACTAGTATCCTACCTACATTACCTGAATTTCCCCAAAATATAATCCCATACTTAATTCGATAGCTTACAAACGCATAATAAGACGATAATGCTGCATTCACTCCCACTCCGTTTGACATTATCCTGAGTGTAGAACAGAAACGTGCCATATTAGACTTATCCTTGACGAAAACACGGATACAATTTATTTGCAACGTTGCCATTTTTGTATCGAAAGTCTTTCAGGAAAACGACAAAACGAGTCGAGGTTATACAAGATCTTAGCACAAGATAGGTTGGGCAGGAGCGTTACTTTTTAAACGATATTCAAGAGAACATCCACCGGCTACGCTGGGCAGGAGCGTACCTTTTAACTCGGGCAGGAGCAGCCATATGGGTTTTTTCATAACAGAGTTCTAGATTGAGACATTTTTATTGCTTTCTATTTCGTTCACGAGAAAATCTGACGGAATAGGAAGAAAATTTTTGCAAAATTTTCCGTCCGGAAAAAGTGTGGATCCAATCGGCTTATGGGAAATTTTTGTCGGGTTCCTTATGATATTAAAATTCATTCTTTGGATTGCCATAAGCGAGAAAATGCATAAGCAGCCAAGTATTCTTTTACAAGATGGCACCCTTATTTCAACCCTTTAAGCACGTCCAATCCTTATGGCATTTTTTTCACTATCACATTGTAATATTTGTTGATGTGTTAAAATGCCATAAACGAGAAAATGAAATGTTAATTTTCCATATGCCTAGCACACTTGCGGTCGCTAAATTTTCATTGTTTGTGCTCGACACTGTAAAATCCCTAAAGCGAGAAAATCAGTCAGCAAAATATGTCGTTATCTGACGGTCTAAAACAAGAAACAATGCTTATCTATTCTCTGCCGTCAGCCGTCACTGTCAATCAACTAAAATAATGGTGAAGAAAATTTAAAAAAAAAGTCAAACCTTTTTGCAAGTCCTGAAATGCGGACATACCTACATTCATATTATGATTTTTTATACATGTACGTTATCACTTGTAGTCAAATGACAATAATAATAACAGTGAAATTAGTAAAATGCGAGATTGGAGAAATGTCCATCTAATTTTTTTGAATTTTCATAAACTCAAATTTTGAGCCAGTATTTTATTTATCATTTCAGGTTAGAAGGCCAAAAAACTGTTTGCTCTTGATTTATTTAAGGTTATTTGCATTTTTGGGACGCCCTGTATAATAAGAATCAGTTTCTTCATCATACCTAATTCCTATTTTTTCGAAATGCAGACATTTTTATCAGGAATGACTTCTTTTGTTCCCTTCCAATTTTTGGCCGATTTGTCCTCTTGTTAACTGCAACATCCGCGAACATAGTACTTTATCAGAATATAGGCAATTTGGTGAAATAAGGAGTTTGATTTGTTGTCCTCAATCCCACTACCCCCCTTTTTTTATATTCTGATAATTACCAAGGACACTAATTGAATTACATAGTACTTTATGTTCAGGAAAACTATGAAAGGTTTTTATGAAGATTTCAATGGAAACCCTCGAAGTAGATGATAAAGGCATAAAGGCACATAGCTTGAAGCATTTTATGTCTTGTTTCCATTTTCTAAACAATCATTTCCAGCCAATGACAAATTCTTTATCGTTACAGGACCAAAATTCAAAAAATCGCTGTTTGTATACCAGATCTGTTAAAGACTAAATTTTGTGGATTTTTAGGGTGTTCACTTAATGTATTTTTACTCAGAAAAAGACAGTTTGTATTTCCCGATGGATTCTTACTGCTTTGTCCCCACTTGGGTGTTAAAATTTGTTATCTTCGTTCAAAAAAATTGATAAATAAGTACTCATGAATACAAATTTGGAACAGATTCGAGGGGATGATTTAAAAAATGTTGTAATGTATTGGAAAGCAAATTAAAGGCGTATCTCAATAATTGTAACTTTTCAGAAAAGATTTTCATTTAAATTATTCTTTTTGTGACCACTTTATACTGAAGCTCAGATGAGAAGTAATGTGTTTCTGTCTTTTTCTATAGTAGGGGCACTTGTTGAAGAATTCTTTTATACACAAGTCAATCAAAATTGAACACCCAGTGGTCACCTCGATTTTTGGGTTAAGTCCTTTTGCGGTGAGGGAGCCGATATATCTAAAAAGATAAGCTCAACAGACTGCTAGAAGTTGACTTCCATGGATTAACGGGGCCTATTCCCATCCTGCTGCTGCTTATGATCAGGTCAGGCAGCCGATACAGGGTGTCCCTGAAATGTCTGTACAACGCTTCCTTAACCAAAAATAAGGCGATCTAGGCAAACTTGCCTTTATGCAAAATTGCCTCATAACTACAGACGGGCGTCAAAGATTAAAAAAAAAAAGTTTTCTCTACATTTTTCAAAAACGTGCAAATCGATTTTGATAATTTTTGGTTCCTAGTCTTGTACCATCAAATTACGGTTTTTGTTTCTATAGTGACCGGCTGTAATTAAACGGAAGTGTTATAAAGGTGATAATTAAGATATTTTTATCCAAAAGTTGAATGTATTGGGGAGTTTCCAATTAGCTGCACAGATATTTCACTATGGATTTATTTTTTTCTAGCATAACCACTTATCCAATTTTGTCAAGAGAGGAAAAAATCTTTCCTACATACTGCGTTATTAGATAAAAACATCCGAATTATCAGAAAGTCAATTCCATAAAAACTCATTAACGACTTACATGGTGAGTCTGAAAAACGTGCGCATTTTGACTTGGTCAATAGAGTATGGTAAGGAAATCACTTTTTGTGAATGTTTGAGTTTAACTTTTCCAGGACCGGAAATAGAACGACTCATATTTCTTTTATCGAAGAAAAAAGTGGTACGCCATCAAGTTTTCACAAAGTGAAAACAATGCTTTGATTTTCGGTTCAATTCGAACAAAAAAGGTAACTTGAGTTTTTCTTCCTTGATGCGTCGTTTTTGAGATAAAAAAATTAAAATCAATATAATGCAGAAAATCACACATATTTCAAGCTCAAAGAAAAATGGAAAATGAAATGATTTCAACACCTGCTTAAAGTGTTGCGCTTTCTTGCTTGAAAAAGAACAAAACTCTGAAAATTTTATTAAAATCGCTCGAGACGTTTCGAATTTACGGACAAAAAATCGAAATTATTATTCTTATTATTATTATTATTTTCTTAACGAAATGTTTGCGGACATGTTCATTAACAAAAAAAAATCCTACGATACCTACTCTATTTACCAAGTCAAAATGCGCACGTTTTTCAGACTCACCCTGGATACAGCTATATCATTTGATTTTTTTATGGAATTGACTTTCTAAACATTCAGACGTTTTTTTTTTTAATAACGCAGAGTATAGGAAATCTTTCTCCTCCCTTGAAAAAATTTGCTGCTAAAAGTGGTTATGCTAGAAAAAAATGATTCAATAATAAATTAATGTCTGTGTACCTAACCGAAATTTTTTTTTTGTCACAACCACTTATCCTAGCGAAATTTCTCAGGAGAGAATAAAACTCCCCAAAACATTGAACTATTAGATAAAAGCATCGATTATCAAAAAGTAAATTCTAAAAAAAAAATCGAAAAGAAATAACTACTTGTGACGTACCCTTTATAACACTTCGCCCTAATCGCAATCGGTCGCTTCAGAAACAAAGAACGTAATTTCGTGGTCCGTGATTAGGTAGGTACCAAAAATTATCAAAATTGATTTGCACGTTTTCGAAAAGTGTAGGAAAAATCATTTTTTTTATCTTTAACGCCTTCTGTAGACTTAACGAAGCAATTTTGGATATAGGGAAGCTTGCCTAGATCGCCTTATTTTTGGTTAAGGAATTTGTGGTTAAGCGTTGTACAGTCATTTCAGGGACACCGTGTATACAAGATGGGACGTGGTGTCTCACGGATGGCTCCAAGCATCAGAGGGGTACAGGAACAGAAATTCCCAGACGCAAATCAGGCAACATTTCATTTTTTCTGTATTGAATGTCCCAGCTCTATTCTATTTTCTACCTTTATAACTACTTAGCCACATTAGTTTTTCTTAGCAGCCATGACTTATTTAGATATGTTGAATGGTAGAAAATGAATCTTAAAAGTGAAATAGCGCAGAACTGCTGAGCCAAACGTCAACTTATTTAATGTTATTTTCAAAATCCCAAAAAAATGCTTCTCGTTTCGGACAAAAATATACGACACATATTTTATATTTATATGTATTTTCAAACAAATTTCAATCTTTTATAATAGTCATGAGTCTTTTTTTGACACAGAATTATAAAAAATGTACCAAAACCAACCTAACCAAAAACATCCAACTTTTGTATTTATCATTATAATAACTCTCAAAACGACAACGGCTATTATAGGAATGTAGCAAATGGCAATTTATAAGGAAAAGCCTCTCTACATTCATTCGATATTCTGAAACAAAATGTACTATTAAAAGTTTTATCGCTTGCAGCATTAGATAAATTGGGATTCAGTGACTACCATGCCGAAGCGGAGGCAGTATTGAAAGATTGCAAAGCAGTTGCAGCCAAAAGACGACGACAAAGTACTCGGCTTGAAAATCTGGGTATTCCTGAAGAAGAGTTGTTGAGACAACAACAAGAATTATTTGCCAAAGCACGTCAAGAACAGGTGAGTTATCAAAGTTTAACTCGCTATGCAATATCTCATATTGAATGTAATTTGCGGTAAAGAATGCGTTGTGTTCCAAGCTTAATTGATATGAAAGGTTGTGCCGTAACTCTCTCTCTCTCAGTCCTAATTCCTTACGGAATGTGGTGGTCACTGCTGTGTGTCGTTGATCAATTGTTTCCAAGATTCACGGTTCTGTGCCTGGTCTACCAATTCGTGGAACGATTTATGCGTGATATGGGTGATTTGATCTACCCAACGTGATGGCGATCGGCCTCGTAGTCGTTTGCCTGGCACTCTTCCCTGAATAATCAATTTTTCCATAATTGCCGTAACTAGGGAATCGGAAATGCACGAACGTTAATTTTTTACCGAGTGTTTGAGGGTAAGTTATTACACAGCTTTTGGTATTCAGTGAAATATCTTCTCATTGTTAAGGGGATTCATCCGCTAGAAAAAGCACTGTAAGCAAAATAAGTTGTCATCACGTCAGCAGACAGTAGGTATTGAACACCCTGTATCTTTAAATCTACGCTCTTGTGGACCTATGTCCATATACAATTTTTGTCTCAAAATCATTCAAGGATTATCACCCTTAAGTATCGGCATTCAATTAATAAACACCCTGTATTTTAAGCAAAAACTGCCGTTTAAATTCAAATGCCAAGAATCGCCGCCAAAACATGTTCGGCGTCACAACACACTCACAATCAAAAACACAAACGACTATTCGCCAAGCAGAACAACTGGTTAACAATAACTGAAAATATAATGATATAATCACTATTTTCCGAACCAAACACTGATGCTGAAATCTAATGATCAGCAGCTGATGATGTTGACTAACATAAACGACAAACGACGTAAAAGTGGCTTCGGACAAGAATAATCGATAATATCATAGCCTCATCATCAACCTATTATACATTTTGCGAAGGCCTGTATATGGGCATATTCGAAACTCAAACTCAAAACTAACATAAAAAAATAAAGTCTTTCACCTCAGTCGTCGTTTCGCGTTCGGTTTAAATTACACCAAATATGTGACTTTTCGTAGTTTATTTATTCAAAACTGGGCGTATAAATACGGCTTCTAAAGATCATAATATCAAGTCAGAGACTAATTCCAATTAAAAATATATCTATAATTTGCTTCGTTTGAAATTTATGGCAAATACCCAGCCACGTTTTGACATTTTATTCGTTTTGACATACCCTTGCCGATTGGAGGTATTTTTGACAGTTACAACTTACAACAATCATGGCGGGGCGATTTTGAATAATTTTCTTCGGTTTATTAGGGAGGCTGAGGTGAGAATTTTTTTAAATTTGTTAATTTTTTATTTAATCATCTTTAATAAAGCAAACAACTAACAGCCCCGCCATAACTGTTGTTAGTTGTAAATGTCAAAAATTCAGGCAATCAAAACGCGGCAATCACGCCTATGAGGACCCACCATCACTGTCATCACCTGCTGTCAATGCTGTCACTGTTCATGCTGGGTTGTTATTTTGATACATTGAAATAAATAAATTTCAATTTTTTGAATAGAGTGGTGTGGTCAATCAGTATTCTTCAATAATGTCTAAATTTGTTGTGGTATCTACTTGCTACACACAAAGAGGAGAGTTGGTATGATTTTGGAAACCCATTTGGGTGAATAATATCAATATGCCGAGTTTAGCGAGAGTATAAGTGATGATTATTGATCAAACCGTTATTTCAGTACATAAGTTATTGCAGTTAGATGTATGAATACGGACTACAGTGGTAACTGAAGCATTGTCTCAATGATTAAAGCATAAACATGATGCATAAGCTTAAAAGTGCCCAACTTTCAACTTGTATGCACTATCACTTTATGGCAACTGATAAAATAGATAAATAATTAAAAATGCCAAATTTTAAATAAAAAATGTCTTCATGGGGGCTATGATTGAACCTTTACGTTGACTTACCGTATCTGTTATTGTTTACTAATGAAAATTCCATTTTCGACCGAAGACTTTTACAATCATTATCATATTAATTGTGATAGTCTTCTCTAACCAAAAAAATCTTCGGTGTCTGTGTATTTTGTGGATATCCTTTTTTTTTCGAAAATAATTTTCTTTATGTTGTTTTGTGACTAATTTTCAATAAATACAGCGTTTCCCAAAAAGTTGTTTACCTACATACAGGATGACCCATTTGTTTTTGGGTCACCCTGAAAAAAAAAATAATTGACCGATTTGGCTCAAGTTTTTTTTAGATTGTAGAGCTTGACAAACTGTATCTTCTCACCCAACATGACCTCGTTCATACAAAATCCAAGGCCTAGTTTGCCAGTTTCCATGTCAAAATTTTGATAAACCATATTAGCGATTTTTGTAGAAAAAAATCTATGCACGCCACTGGATTTGGCATCCCTCAAAACGGGCTCATACCAAATTTTACCGACATTCTTTTTTATTAATATATCATTTTTTTCAAAAATTTGGGTCTGTGGTGAAATCAAATCACTCAAATACCGAATGTAATTTTAAATATTCGCAAAACAAATGATAGGTGTACTGCAGAAAATGGTTGCAAGATTCATTCATTGAATTTGCCAAAGTTTTTTCATCAAACAAGCTAAGAGATTCTGAAAACAACATTTTCGAGGCCCTTTCGCATCTTTTGCTTTTTGATGATTCCAAACAAAAAGTTACAGTCAGAAAAAAATATATATATCCACCTACCTAATCACAGATCATAGAGAAAATCTAAATAAATGTCACCTTTCGATCTTCAAATCATCCGCGAAAATCATTTATCAAACAAAAGCCTTAATTATTCATCAGCATTTCCGATACGCAACCACTATCCATCCAAAATAATATGAGATCTGCAATAAAACAAAAAAACCACACCTCATAAATTATCTACACAGCAGTTATTTATCACAGAACTTATGGAGTAACCCTCGTAAAGCGCTTTCTCGTGATTCTCAATTATCGGCACGTATGTTCGATGCTAAGAAAACGATGTGCTCCCGAATGACTCGTCGGGCTGTCTTTTGATGATGCTACTTTACGTAGAGTGAACCTTCTATATGTTATTTGTTCGGTGACCAAACTGAGTAAACATTACGCCTCAAAAGAGATGGGTATATTTGCTCGAAGACGGTGGCAATTTATTGTGAAGTACATGAGATTTTGTGGAAGGTATGACTGATTTCTGTTTAATTATATCGAACGGAGATTGCCAGAAATGATCTCAGAAAGGTTAAATCTGGTTAATACACTATCGATTTTTTTTTATTTATCGAATTATACGTCTCTCACAAGAGGGCGGAATATGTAGATTTTTCGTATTTTTTGACCATTGAGGTACCGTTTTTTGCAAAAATAGATATTGGGTTTCCTAGTTTGATATCTCACCTACCTAATAAAACTTGAATTGTTCCAAAAGGTGATGTAAGAAAAAAATGTCACATTCCAGAAAAAATGCTTGCATTGGGTTAAATTTCAGACCGGATGAATCCCCTTAGGTGTGAATCATATTTTATCTTTTTTTTAGATGTGTATTTGAATTTCACAACTGAATCGGAGCCTAATGACGTCATTATTGTCTGAATTCTGATTCGTCCGAAACCTTTCCTTGACAGCCTTTATAGATTTCCTTTGCAATTATTATTTTTCTTTTTTTTTTTATTGAAATGATATTAATAAGAATAAAAATTAACTTCGGCTATCACCCCAACGATACGCGACCGCGACGATACGAAAATGCTAAATTGTCGATGACTAGTTTCCTGGAAGACTTTGTTTTTGCAAAAACAAACAATTTTAGTGATCGAATAATAATGATACATAATTGGTATTTACACTATTTATTTTTTTTTATCACAATTCACGATTTCACGCTTCTTTCCTGTTGGGTGCCGGGTAAATGTCGCCCCCCCTTATTTAGGTGTACCTTAATGTTGAGTGGACAATAAGGAGCGATATTTGAATGTCACCTCAAGGTACAGAATAGCTTATAGTAAACTTAAAGGTTAGGATGGATCTGAAAATTGTCTGCCCCAAGTGTCATATTTCAATTGAGCCACTCATATTAAATCCTTAGGTATGTAGAAGGAGTGGCGCAGTTAAAATACGGCACTTTTGGATGACAATTTTTAAGTTCACATTAACGTTAAATGTACCTTAACTATTCTGTACCTTAAGGTGAATTTGAAATATCGTTCTGTGAGAAAGTTCTCTTTTTATGTCAATTTTGAAGAAAATACACATTTAAACCCAACATGCAAAAATGTTCAGTGAGATATTTCCCATTAGTCTCATCTTCAAGGGCCCAGCCGTCTTTTGCGCCTGCCCAGACCGTGCAGTTCTTGGAGATAGTCTTGTTGACTATAGACGGCTCTGCTTGTTGATATGTTGACAAGTTCACACCATCCACACATGGCGTCCATTGTATTACAACAGCGTTTTGGAGATTTTGTTTCTTTGCCGTTTGAATGTTGACTTTTGATTTTGATTTGTGTTTCTTTGTGCTTCAAACATTTTGACTTTTTGTTATTTGGCGGTGGTGTTTTGATCACTTTAATTTGTATTGACTATAGTGACTATCCAGACTATCACTTTTTCCGTGATAATCATGAACTGTCAGGCAATCTACAGGGTTTCCCGCGAGGTAAGGGACAAAATTTCACCATGTGTTTTTTGGGTAAATTTGAGTCGAAAATGTTCTATGAACATGGGTCCGCAAATGCTTCGTTACAGAGCTATATGGTGTTTAATTTTTTTTCAATAATAATAATTGTATGAAACTTGTTTACAACACACACTACTTGAATTTTATCTTTTTACTGGAAATATGTATCAATAATAGAAAAATTCTATAACTAGCAGGACCTTTGCCATATTTTCAAAATCACATGATTTATCATTTCAAAAACGAATATCTGGAGAATTCGTGCCCGTAGCGACTTTTAACCGGTAAACATTTTCCGTGTAAGAAATACAAATACATCTTTTTTAATGCTTAAAAATGCTATACAGGTACTCCCAAAAAAGTTCTGGTTGTACATAACAAAAAAAATTTGTGTACGTGGCGCCCTCTATAAGTTAGAGCCAAGATGATCTAGGTACGGAAAATTAGAAACTTTCGGCACAAAATTCAAATTACACGTGAAATGACAATGACGTCTAGGGTTAGGGATTGGTTATTTATGGCAACCGCTGTTAAGGGAAACCATAATACCTAAATGAGGAAAACCTCCGTCTCTAGCGCCATCCGACGGGTAGTCCTCAAAACAAATCCGACATGATTAACTGGTTTCCTAAAACTTTATTTACATTGGCTCCCATTCAAGAAATATATTATATTTTGAGTGATATGTGGTCTTAGTCATTGAGGCTCACACAGTTGGGTTATTCACGCTATATGGATCGTAATATTGTGACTAAAATACGGAACTTTCAAGAAGGTTGACTTTTGGGGTAAATGTTATGGTTACTTTCATGTTTCAAAATTATTTCCATTTTATACAGGGTGTCTCAAAAGCTTTAAAAGCAACAAAGTTGTGTTTTTTTTAATGAAAACTGGCAAACCAATTATGTTTTTTCTAAATAATATTTGAACCAATGTCTATATCTCCATAAAAATCGGTATTTGAGGGTTTCTTTTTATGCGGAATTCGAATTTTATCTCAGTTTGGCTTCAACTTGTAGAGGGCGCCACCTACACTCATTTGTCCTGACATGTACAGCCATAACTTTTTTGGACGTAACCGTATGACATATTTGAGTGAAAAAATATATTTCTCCTTTATTTTTATGCAAAAAAGGCATACTTGTTAGAAGTCGCTACGTGGAACCATTTTCGAGATATTTAGATTTGAAATAATGAATACATATGATAATGAAATTATGGCCGAGCATTGTGTTTCATTGATAGTGCCAAAAATACAGGATAAGTTTCCTCACTTAAAAATAAAAAGAAAATTTCATATGAAGATGTGTCCGGAAATGCTTCGTTACAGAGCTACAGGGCGTTAAATTTATTATTTAATTTTTTTTTTCAGTTTTTTTATTTGTTTTTGTTTAAATAATATTTGCATGAAAGTTGTTGATAACATCACACACAAGTCGACTTTTATCTTTTTCACTGAAAATATGAAGCATTTATGCGTAGTATGTTATAACTTCTAGCAGGTTACCTTCGCCATAATTTCAAAATCCCATGTATTAATTTTTTCAAATCCAAATATCTCGAAAATGGTTCCACGTAGCGACTTCTAACAAGTATGCCTTTTTTGCATAAAAATAAAGGAGAAATATGTTTTTTCACTCAAATATGTCATACGGTCACGTCGAAAAAAGTAATGGCTGTACATGTCAGGACAAATGATTGTAGGTGGCGCCCTCTACAAGTTAAAGCCAAACTGAGATAAAATTCGAATTCCGCATAAAAAGAAACCCTCAAATACCGATTTTTATGGAAATATAGACATTGGTTCAAATATTATTTAGAAAAAACAGAAATAAAAATAAAACTTCAACACCCTGTAGCTCTGTAACGAAGCATTTCCGGACACACCTTTATATAAAGTTTTCTTATTATTTTTAAGTGGGGAAACTCACCCTGATTTTTTTCGCAATATTAATGAAACACCCTGTATAGATGATTTGAAAATAATTGAAAGTCGGAACTCGTTTTTTAGCACCGGTGCAGTAGCTGTTTGTAGTTCAAAGTCTGTCCATTTTAAAGATAATTTTATCAATCCCCAATTTTATTATAATTGGTCTGTTCGTAGAACAATCACAAACCAGTCAGAGCCAATCAGCATTTAGCAGTTTGCAAACTATTTCTGATTATTTTGACCAATCGATAAAGCGCTGATCGATTTGTGATTGTTTTACGAACAGACCTAATAGAAATAAATACTAGACAAGAAATAATTACGAAAAGTGTCATTAGTTTCTCCTGTTGGTTAGACGCAAGATAAGGAATTAAGTGAAATCGTAGTGGAGCAAAACCTCTCCTCTCTCCTAATAACGGATAAAGTAAATGTCATTTTAAATAAAGTTAACCATAACAGATGAAATATCTGATGTTATTTTAAAAGGTGCAAAAAGTCTCTGTGTTTGGGGCACTTTTATCGTAAGACATTCTATCGATGCAACAAACATCCTGTAAATTCAAGATTCCTTCATTGGGTCATTCGTTTTTTACAGTTTAGTATAAAATGAACTAAAATGGGAGAAGTAGAGTCCGTGACCTTCTTTCTCTTTGGTTCTAGGCGTATGCAGACCAACAACAATGGGAGCAACTACAAGCGGCAGCTCAACAGGCACAATCATTGGCAATGTCAACATCTGCAGACGATCAAGAAGACTACTCATAAGTGTATGTAGGTTTATACATTTCAATAGAATAAGAGCTTTTGTAATGATGTTACGATTGTAATTAATTTATCAAGTTATTTTAAGCAGAGTGCGAGAATATAAATTGTGAACTGGATTTAATCATTTTCTGATTTAAAAAACGTAGGTAACATTCAAGCTACGGACTCAATAATCACTACACGGAGTTCGATTTTTTTTCACAGAAACGAATGATACATAATAATTGCTCAGTTACAATCTTTGACTTATAACAAAGGTAAAATACACTGCTCCAAAAAATTAACGCACCATCTGTGGTTTGTAATGTAACATGTTCCAGGGGGAATCTTGATGCCCTCTAAAAAACTCTAACACGAACTAATAACCCTAAAAAAGAAAGACAAGGCCTCAAGATTTTGACAATAAACAAATTCTATTCTCATCGCTAAATTCTACCTTCCTGTACCAAGCAGGCAATAAATTTCGAATTTAATAAGTACAAAATAAATTCAAAACACTAATCAGTCCTACTTGAGTTGAAACAAAGTTAATCAAACAAATTATTTCAACTTGTACCACATCTACATTGTTTCCACGGATTGAGTTTTCGTAAAGTGTAAATGACAAAAAAAAAATCGATCTGGGAATCGCTCCTGCATGGTCCGTAACCAAGATGTGAAAAGAATCAGTCAAATCAATTAATATACAGGAGAATTCTCATTTCTATTAAGCCGGCGCCAGTCGATGCTACGAATGCACTCAAACATTCTTGACGCATCGTGTGGCCGACTATCTGTCGTCCGAGCAACAAATGACATGAGATCAATTGAACACAACAAGTGTTAAATCTATTTGACCCAATCTACCTCATCCACAGAATGATTTTTCCATATGCCATGTGAAAAAAAAAACGCTTAAATAAGACGAAAGTTTGAGAATTTCATTCCCAAAAAAGTTTTCTGGAAAAATATTTACAAAAAATTGCCTTTAGGTTTCATCTTTGATATCCTGTACCTTGAAAACGAAGAGTTGCTAGTTTAATATGAAGTTTTATTTTTTTTTATGGCGTAGAATACCATAACCTAAGAAACGATGAATTTTTTGTATGATGATGCTTGTCGGTATTTAAACTATTGAAATTCCATAGCAACGTCGTTTGTTTGTTGAAGATTTGTCGAATTTTTGACATTTGAGTTTTTCAAATGGAAAAAAAATACCTAAAGGTTTTTTTTTCATTGAATAATTTTATTTCTTTTTCCATTAGAAAAATTCTAAAATGTAAAAAAATTGGCAAATCTTCAACAGACAAGTGATAGAGAGACATTGTTTTACGGTTATCCGATGTTAAACGGAAAGGTTGGTACAGAACCGTAATAAATGTCTAGAGTTACATCCATGTGAGTAGTGCCCTCCTTATACCGGTTTCGTCCCGAAATTGGACTCATCAGTAAGGCAGCTGGCACCACTCACACCGATGCAACTCTAGCCACTACCCTAATCTGGGTAAATGTGCAGTGGTTGTTTTTAGACAACCACTGCCATCTATTGGCTCACAAGTCTGTGAACGCGAATAGATGTGAGGTATGTTCGAGCTGTACCTCTCGATCATGGAATAAAGAGACATTGTTTTACGGTTATCCGATGTTAAACGGAACTTTTCCCACAAATATATCAATTGGTCTTTAAGTAGCGCAGTTCGTTTTTGCAACGAGCTTGAATGCACAAATTTCATAAAGACGTCGCAAGTCCGGTCCTGGCTAAAATCCGAAACCTCTATTTTGGGGTAACATACAAAAAATATTCGCCAATATCATATCCAGAAATCATCTAAATCCATAAATAAACGAAAAACTTATCAAGGGTCAAATAATGTTCTAACTTAGTTTGTCCCACAGTATACAGGGTCCTGCATTAGAGCGTCGGGCAACCATAGCGTCCTTATTTACAACAGTTGAAAAAAAAGTTTAATACAAAAGTTGTAGGATGTGGGTTGATGCATATTTTAAAAATATCAATAAAAATACAGGGTGGTCCAAAAAAGTGTTTTATTTGCTTCGATATTTTAGGAGCAATAAATTAAAAAATATAAAAATATCGTTTTGCACGTTGGAAAAATTAGAAAAAAAATCTTGTTAGATCTTGAACGGAAAGGTTGGTACAGAACCGTATTAAATGTCGAGTGTTACATCCATGTGAGGGCGCCCTCACATGGATGTAACTCTCGATGGAAGGAAGGAAGGATGAAGAACTCTCCAAGAAAGAGAAATACTTCATCAAGAAAAACCGGAAGATTGTTGCAAAATTCGAGCGTTAGCAAGGGTTAAAGCAACATGAACCGTAAAAGGAACCGCAGAGGCAAGAGCAACAGCAAAAGCTGAAGCGTGAGCCAAAGCGCAACAAAGGAAAGTCAATTGACTTTCTAAAGCGTGTAGTCGGCGGCTGCGGCGAAATCTGGCAGGGAGCCAAACTCGAGGTAATACCAGTCTCGAAGCTGCCTCTGCGTCGATTGATATCAGTGTGGATTCCGCCTCCGGTTCCGGCGAGCGATGAATCCATACTAAAGATCATCGACAAGCAGAACAAGGGTCTGGACACACAAAGCTGGAGAGATATCTCTTCGACAAAGTGCAAGTTTGGGCCAGGGAACGAGATCGTCTGCACGGTGGAGGACGATACCTTCGAGATACTGAGGAGCAACAACGGGACCATCAAGTTCGGGTTAGGCACCCTGAAAGCGAGGCTCCCCAAGGACACGAAAGATGCCGCCAAGTAACCTGAAGCTGCAAGCAGTGCAAATTAATTTGCGTCACTGCGAAGCGGCATCGGAGGACTTGGTGCTGTTTATGACGAAGAATAAAGTAGACATCGCGCTTATCCAAGAACCATGGCTCAATGGAGGCAAAATGCAACGATTAAAAGCGAAAGAGTACCATCTATATAATTCTACGTCGGTAAGTAAAATGAGAACCTGTGTACTTGCAAAGCGGACACTAAATCTAAGCCTATCCTCACAGCACAGTTAAGTACATGGTAACATGCAGGCAAAAGAATAAGCAACCGCTTATTCTAGCGTCCGCATACATGCCATATGAAGAACCTGAACCACCACCAACAGTAATTCGAACTCTAATCCACCACGCCAGGGAGAAAGGAGAGCTATTGGTGATAGCCTGCGATGCCAACGGTCATCACACGCAGTGGGGCAGCAGCATATACCTAAAAATAAAATATACTGATCCCAACGGGGATGGATTGAAGCAGGCTGATTGACCAGAAATATCTCCTGTCGCACTCCCTCCTCGTCGGACTTATCGTTTTTGCGCAATCTCGAAGATTTGAGCGGATTAGTCAGTGTTGCCGGTAGCGGCAAAATGTTACCTATATTATGATGAATTTCTATTCAGGACCAGGGCGTGGTGGGTATGGCTGTTATTATTATTGTCGATAAATTATGAAAATTATGATATCAGTGATGATGACTGAATTATTTGACAATATCATTATTGACGAATGCTAATTGAGATAGTGAATTGAATTGGAAAAAATACCTCAATTATGCTCAATATTGCTCAACATTATTCACATACCTTCCTACCTTATGTTGAGTTTTTTTTTATTTTTGTTTAACATAGGCTTCCATTCTGCTGTTTTTATTCACTCTCCATTGAATAATTTCTAAGATGAAAATATAAACTTGATAGGTGGAAAATTTTATTTTGCGATAGCGGATATAATAATCATATTTGGAGTTTGTGGTTTTATAGTTTCTCGATTCGGAATAATTTAGATTTTGAGTTCCATAGCAGGCCTGAATAATTTAAAGAATATTGTTAAATTGACTTCAGTGTTCATGTTGGCCGTCAAATTGCATCAAATGCAAAACTTGAAAGTAGGTAGGCGAAGAAAACATGTGTCCGTGGAAGTCTTGTTACAAAAATACAGAATGTTGGAAGTTTGGGAAAATGTCGATCAATTAACTCGAAAATTAAAATGTTATCTAGAAGGATTTAAGACAGTTCTATTTTTACTTGAATATTCCAAAAACGCTTTAAATTTCCAGAAATCTCATCCAGTGCTAATATAATTGACTCCAATATTTTAAAACATTGGGGCACGAAAAACTTCCCACCCAGGTTTTCTCAGGTGGTTAATCAAAAATCGCTTGGACACGTGAATGTATATGTCTTTAGAGGGAAACATTTCTCTTGTCTTGTGGGGGTCAAGTGATACACGTCATTTGATAGGTGTTTTTATCAAGATATTATATCCGAATTTTACCCAAGAGAAAACCTGGGTGGGAAATTGTTCGTGCCTCACCCTGCATATTATGTATACTCATACTCAGGTGCATAGAAATCGGCCCATCGGCTGTGTCTGTGTGTCTTTTTTCAATTTCATAATTTTAATCTTGAGAAACCGGAGAAAAGATTAATTCAAACTCACATCAAAGCATATTAAATTGTCTTTCAAACAGTATATATTTTTGTTGTAAAAAAGACGTAGTTGAGGCCAAAAGTTCTAAGTGAGAGTGGATCGATTTTTTAAGTGTATAAACGAACAGAAAATCTTGGGTTTGCAAACATTTTTTGTTTGTTTGGAATTTCTCGGTCGAGGTTATACAGGTGAAGTAAAAATGGACTTCAGTTCAATATCAAATTGCTTAGTTGTGAGTACTAGGTTTGTAGGGAAAAGATTATGAACATTATAGCAACCTCCTCAAATTTGAAGAAACTCTAATCCTGCGTCAGTTGTCAATGAAGTGATTGTGCTTTCTTGAATCCTTGATCTTTAACACTGATACTGAGCAAACTGAGCTCAGAGATAAAACAGAACTGAGCTGAACTTTCCAATCATAGATAAAATGATAAAAAGTACTTTCGAAGTGAAGCCAAGCCAAACCGTAAACTCACGATACAAACAAATGGAAATGATGACAGCGTCATAGAAATAGACAGCGTGACACAGGATTGCGGTGGTGCCAGTTATTCGGTCTCTCTCGGCATCTCATGGGAAAAACGTGGCCAATAAAAATTCGACGTTTCGACGCAGGCGCAGAAATGTAAAATCCGACCGGATCAGACAAAGACATATAACATAGCCCCTTCTCGCTTCGTTGCTTCAAAAACCGCACATTGTCTAAATGCAACGGGATCAGTATATTTATTTTTAGGTATATGGGCAGCAGTGACATTAATAACAGAGGTAAGTCAATTTTGGACTTTATACTAACCACCGACCTTGTAATATGCAATAGGGGGATATACCAACAATTGTTAACAGGATCAGGGAAGAGGTGTTAGATTTAACTTCAGCTACCAATTCCGACAAGCTAACGGCTGAAAATTGGAGACTCTCTTATACAGTCTTTTTCGGATCATAAGAGAATCCTCTTCGTGATCAAAGGTGAGCTACAAAAGGTAGAACCATTCCGGAATCCTCGTAGAACAGACTGGCAAACATTCTCTGACCTCATGGAGGGGGACAGGAAACTATTGGCTTCGGCCAAGGTATCACGATCACCTACCAGAGAAAAAAGAGGATAATGCGGCGAAACTGGAGGAACAACTGAAGAAAGCCTTTCACAGATCTTGTCCCTTAAGTCGCCCACGCAAAAGCACCACGTCTTCCTGGTGGACAGCGGAACTGAGGCAGATTAGGGACAAGACAAGAAGGCTTTTTAACCGAGCAAAGAGAAATGAAACAGAGAAGGACTGGAATGAATACAAGACCAGCTTTAACAGATACAAAAGTAAAATCAGGAAGGCCGAAAGAGACTCATGGCAGGACTTCTGCGAGTCTATAATAGACACAAATGAGTCTGCAAGGCTAAGACCCCAAGAATCATAAAAACGCCAGATAACTCATGGACAGAATCCTAGCGGAAATCAGCAGTTCTGACGAACAACAGCTGATGCCAAATACGAGAACACATGAGGAGGTTGTATCAAGGATGATATCGGGGTAAAAAGTAAAGTGGGCAGTGAACGGTCTCGAGCCGTGAAAAGTGGCGGGACCGGACGGAATAATGCCAATCATGTTACAAAAATCCCTTGACAGCATATTAGATGACCTGGTCGAAATATACTCTGATTGTCTCCATTTGGGATACACACCACGGTGCCTATTCTGGGACCGATAGAACGGTCATATCGAGAGAAAGAGAGAGACAGTAAACGGAGAATTGTATGGAGGTGATCGTTTATCTCTCTCGTATGACCGTTCTATCGGTTCCAGAATCGGTACCCAGGTAGATGATTTATACCCAAATCGGGAAAATGAAATAACTCCAAAAGACTACAGACCAATCAGCCTATCATCCTTCTTGCTGAAGACACTGGAAAAGCTGATCGACCTGCACATAAGAAAATCAACTAAGATAGAAATGCATACCCGGATCAACATGCTTACCTTAAGGGTAAGTCAATTGACATCGCTTTGCATGAAGTTGTGAGAACAATTGAAAAATCTCTCGATGACAAAGATACACGCTGGGTGCGTTTCTAGACATAGAGGGAGCATTCAATAATGTCACGACCGAGGCCATTGAAATAGAAATGGAAAGGAATGCTGAAAAGCAGGATTATAAACTCAGAAAATGGGAATTTTTCTATAAGGAAAAGAACAACAAGAGGGACACCACAAGGAGGAGTTATCTCTCCACTCTTGTGGTTGATCGTAGTAAACTCGATCTTAAAAACCTTCAGAGAAAAAAGAATAAAGATAGCAGCATATGCAGACGATGTGGAATCTTGGTATTGGGCGAAAGCTTGTCAACCATCAGTGAAATCATAGTATCTGCATTGAAGGAACTTTCCAAATGGGCAGGCAGAACGTTCTTCGAGTGAACCCTGTGAAGACAAATAATGTAGTACTGTTCACAAGGCAATACAAGGTGCCCAACAGTAAAATGCCCACATTCGGGGGACAAATTCTTAGGCTTTTCAACGAGGCATAGTACCTAGGGATCATTCTAGACTCAAAGCTCTCCTGGAAAAGAAACACAGAGGAAAGAATGAAGAGAGGCCTCAATGCATTATATATATGCAGGAGAATGATTGGTAAAAAATGGGGACTAAAGCCGCACATTATTCACTGGATGTATACAGCGATCGTGAGACCCATAACAACAGCTTGTTCAAGGCTTTTCTGCGGTCACGTCACAGTATTTGACGTTTGGCAGTGTGTCGTAGATTGATCGCTCCACATGCGACATTTGTGAAATTGATCCGAAAGACCCTCGTCCAGACGTACGTGTTTTTTTTTTCAATGTGTAAGAGAGAGACGGAAAAGTATGACGTAACCGCAGGAAAGCCATGAACAGACTATACCTACGGAGCCGTGGTATGGTCGAAAGCCATCGACACGAACTCGAACATCATGATGCTCACGAAAGTACAACGGGAGCAAAGAACAGCACACCGCAGGCAGCTTCAGAAGTCATTCTAAACCTCCTGTTCACTGGCTTGTTCATTAAAAGCACTGCAGCAAAGGGAGCTCTCATACTGAGAGGCAAGTGGGCACTCAACGGTGCTAAGAGAAATCTCAAAGGCAATGGATAACCAAGAGGCGAAGCTGCTACATACAGCAAAAGACTACATTGTGACCAAGAGCTCTTTTGAGAATAAGGTAGTGATTAAAATACCTACCAGAAAAGACTGGAATCAAGACTCAATTATAAGGGAGGAAGAGATATCCATCATTACAGACGCAGCAAAGACAAATACAGGCAAAGAAGCAGGGATATACTCAAAGGAACTGAACAACCATGAGGCTATCAAGCTTGAGAAAGGATGTGGAATTCTGCATGCAGAAATCATTGCCATTAGGGATGCAGCCAACCTGCTAAAAAGACTGGACAACACAACAAAAGACGTCACAATCTATGCAGACAGCAAAGCAGCGTTGAGACTACTAGAATCAGATACAGTAAGGTCAAAGGTAGTGATGAGTTGCCCTGAATCAGGATCAAGAAGCTCGCTCTTGCTGGGTTCCTGGACATAGCAATATTGAAGGGAACACGATGGCAGATGAACTGGCGAAATTGGGACTAAGAAAGGACGAACCCGAAATGAAAAATACATCGCTAACAACGATCAAACTATTGAAAGGTACAGTAGATAAAAACATGGTAAAGCTACACAGCGACAGGTGGAGCAATCGAAACGACTGCAACACATCGAGAGCTCTGTGGCCAAACTTGGATATAGAAAAAACAGGGAAATTACTTAAGCAGAGCAAATCCTCCGTGAGCAGCCTTGTGGGAGTAATAACAGGACACTGTGAAATCGAAACCATGCTTCGAAAATGAGGCCTAGGGACTGATAAGCTCTGCAAGGACTGCATCGAGGAGGATGAGACGATAGAACATCTACTGTGCCACTGCCCAACTCTGAAGGAAGGACGCCTCAGGAATATGGGACAATACTACCTTGAAGACTTGGAGGAAGCGGCAAATGTAGACATCGTGCTAATTCTGAACTTCGTAAAAACCATGGGATGGTTTAGAACGATGAAGAGAAAGGCTTCAAACAAGGGATCACAATGGGCCATTTGGCCTCCGAGTGAAAGCAATGCGAAGCAGAAAACTGTGGGGCAGGGCATACCCTTCAAGACGTCTTCGAGAATATTCTGGCAGTTTATGAACGGATACTTTACAAGTTGAACAAATTTAATATCATTCGCTTCTTTCGCATCTTTTGTTATTTTTTTTATAAACAACCTTTACGGAGTTATTGACCGGTGAAGTGGAAGTTTCAACAAAAAAAGGGGTTTTCAGGTTGGGTTATATTGACGAAAAGGCATGAATAATTATAATTATTATGATTAAAAACTTAGCGTCCTTTGCAAATTGATAAGAAGTGGTGGTTATTGGGAAAGAGGACAGTAGTAATAAGAATCCTCATTATTCTTTTACTACTGTCCTCATTCCCAATAACCACCACTTCTCATTATTATTATTGAACACCATATGCATGCCGCGCATGTAGAATTGAACACTTGATATTTTGAGGCTTACGCAGTTTTACAAATCTTACGCGTTTCCAAAAAACAAAACAAAATTCACTTACCTGAAAATATCCAGTATGAATTTTTTGCGGCACCAAAAAAATTACCACTTATAAAACCTGATGCGCCTATTGCAAATCGGTTTAGTATAGACATAACTCAAAATTTCGCAAAACCAACCCATCATCCCTCAAACATTTTTTAAAGAGGAAATTGGAAAAAATATATCAAAATTCCAATAAATATTTAATAAGCAATGTTGAAACGAGTACAGGACAGGACAACATCTAGAAGAATAATTTAACACGGCCAAAATATTTTGGTATTTAATATTGCACATAAAAACACTTAAGAATAAATAATGTACTTAAGAAATAATCATCAATAACAAACATAAATTAATAAGCTTAGGTCTTTGGTGAGTTGTAAAAGTCACATAAAAGTTTGACAATTATTATAAAAAAACAAGACAAACACAAATATCTAGAAAATTGTGTTTCTTTTATATTTAAACTTACATAATACTGATTAAACTTATCACATCTAATTATCAATAATTATTGTGTCTTAAGCCAAAAACGAGAATTTTTTCACACCTTTTTTCACATATTTCAGCTCAAGTGAATTTTCTTCAGGTTCCAAGATCACGTATCGTTCCCCTGACAGAACTTTTGGGACATTTTATTTAATTAATTTATATTTTTCAGTCTTACCCAAAGATGTAGAAAAAATTCTGGACATGTTCAATTTGGTTTTTCTTTCGCCCAATTTGACGCAAATGTCATTGGGGGTGATTTTCCTTTCTGTATTCACTATGCGCATTATTTGGTTGGTCCTATAGAGTTTGTATGTAACAACAGAACGTTTTAGACAAACCATACTTACAATTGAACTAAGTCCAGCTTTTTGAGTGATTCGGTGGACTCAACAAAACTGGAAAAGATGGCGTTGTTGAGAATTTTTGAAAAATCATCACATGAAGTACAGGGTTTTTCCTTATAATTTGCCACCCCTTTGGAAACTCTATTTACATAGATACAAAAAAAATGTTCAAATAAAACTTTAATGATTTTTTCGTCAAACGTCAGTAAAACGGACATTGTTCGACTGAGTATCGGCCGCAAAGTTTTACTTTTCCTCCGCCGGAGGGGAAAGTAACCATGACAACGAAAACGTGAGCCTGGCGCCGCCGCCCGAAGCTATATTCATGGCTTATTGAAAACATTATGTTTTTGCATAAATTATAAATTTGTCGACATTTGAAGAAAAAATAGCATATTTTATTTGGAGGAAAAGTTACTTTTCATGACTTGCTCTCTATTATCAGCCTCACTTCGTTCGGCTGCTAAACAAGAGCGCGTCAAGAAAAGTATCACTTCTCCTTCATATAAAATAATATACTATTTCCTGAGGATTTTATAATACCTAAGGAAAGAACATATCAATATTGGCAATCAGAAAAAATAGAAAAGTTTCATTTTTCAAAATGGAATGCCCTATGTTTTATCACAGATTTGAGATCTCTTCATTTTTATCTTTACATAAATATAATATAGTTTGCCTATGTTTGAACTAGCCCTTTTTGAGTTATTTCACTTTCAATAACTTGCAATACCGGGAATAATAAGTTTTTTATCGCAACTGCCATGGGTCACCAAGGGAAATAACAATTGTTACTCATATCAAGTACTTTCCAGTCACCAAATATTTTGTTTCCCTTGGTTTTCCATGGTGGTTGCGATAAGTTATTGCATTATTGCAACTATACACCAAGTTATCAAAAATCAAATAACTCAAAAACGGTTAATCCAAACATAGGCAAACTATATATTTTTGAAAACAGGAAAATTGGGAGATCTTCAATCTGTTATAGAGTATAGGCCATCTCATTTGAAAAAATTAAACTTTTCCACATTGTCCTGATTTCTGTAGAGATTTGTTATTTCACTTGGTTATTGAAAAATCATGAAACTTTCATTAAAACAATTTTTTTATAAATTATAAGGAAAAACCCTGTACAATAAATAATACCCATAGATACACTAAAAAATGTATATATCTATTTGAAGTTGGAAATGTTATACTTATTTTTTAATTTTATGAATAATCGAAGTTTATGGAACAATTTTATCATTGATTTCAAAAATAATTATTGAAAAACTCTGAAGCAACGGGATAAACTGCTCCAATCCCTTGATAAAAAAATCACCCTTTAATGTGATGTCTTGCGTGGACGGCGCCGGCGCCGCTCGAAACTTCGGGCATCGACGGCATCCACGGCTACCGCCGAAGCACCGGCGGACGCGTACAGCGAGCGAACGTGTCGTACGCTTCAGTTGTTTTGTAGCCGTTGATAGTGAAATGTCAATAATAAGAAAGTTATTGATTTTCGATTATGCGTAGAACAAGTTGGAGTAGAAGGGCAAACAACAGTTGTTCTAAAAAAAAAGACGGTAGTACAGTTCGCGCAGGACGGTCCGTGTAAGTATTTCGAAAACGGATAAAAGCAACATTTTATACCTTAATTTTCACAAAAAATTAGGTGGATATCCTCACTTATTTTGTCAGTTAGAAGACACCTCTTATAAAATATGTCTTGATTCTAGACTGAATTGAAAATCAGGAAGAATTTTTTTTTAATGACTCAAATTGAAAGGAAATATTTGAAGAAGAACTTTGGAGTGAAATAGTTATTTTTCAAACATTTACAAGTACCCAATTGCAATCTATATTGTTGTTCACTTGAATGTATGTAGTTTTGATTTATCCAAATAGTTTTTGAAAAAGAAATCAAGCTCCATTTTTTTAGAAAGAATAGCGTCGCAAATGTTGATTATCTTGTGACCGTTTGAGACAGAAATTTCTTAGTTTTTTTTCGATATTTTCAAACTGCTGTACGGAAAAAGCCAGAACATTCCATTGACGAAATATTTTGAATAATCTCTTACATTTATAATTTTTTTGATCATTATACCAAATCGGAAACTATGATTATTATTGTCAAAATTGTAATCTTTGTGATCGTTGTGATATAAAATCTCTAGAAACATTTTTTTGAGAAATAAATAAACCGCTTTTTCAAGCTTCTTGTAAGAACGTGATCACTAAAGTTTTATGTAATCAAAAGATTTTTCCACTTACCG
Organism: Orchestes rusci; assembly: GCA_958502075.1. Classification (NCBI taxonomy): domain Eukaryota; kingdom Metazoa; phylum Arthropoda; class Insecta; order Coleoptera; family Curculionidae; genus Orchestes; species Orchestes rusci. Next base: position 11,504,265 of record OY293310.1, read on the forward strand.
TTTTGGAGCCTCTGTTATTTCCTCCTGAATAACAGCTGGTGCTGGAATTTCATCGATAAGCATCCTGTTGAAAAAAATTAGATCCACATAATATATGAATAAAAAAGAAATCACTTTCATCAGAACAGTAGAAATCAATAAATTATAAAATTCTGATGATATTAGGACCATATTATTATAACAGGTTGTGCCCTTATTAACGGTAATAATGGTACACATCAAAACAACAGATTCTCTAGTGTAAATAACTAGTATAAAAAATTATAATACCAAGAATAAATAAGAATACATGGAACACAATTATAGATTCGTTTTTTTTTGTGGCGAAAAAGCAAAATTCGTTCATACATTGAGACGTCACTGATAGGGGGCGCCATCCCTTACGTATGAATACAGTGTCTATATACAAGACAGTGACGACAATAGCTAATTAGCCCGACTAGCCGCCATGTTTTTGCAAAATTATGCCGTGCATCGTCGAGACAACATGTAAACGTCAAACGACTTTACAAAAACATGACCAAACACAATTTATATTTGACGAATAGACCAATTCCATGTGACGTAGAAAACATCTGATTCCTGAAAAAGAACGTTATACGTTTACGTTAATTTTTTTTTTTTGAAGTACAGTGACAGTTCAAAATTTTAGGTTGAAGTCGCCAAGGTTGTCAAAGTCACGCTTACGTTAAATTCAATGTGGATGGTAGCATATGAATCCTGTTTGCCAAGCGGAAATTTGACAGTTCCACTTCGAAATTAAATTGAATGTAACTCAGGCATAACTTCAACCTTAAATTTTCAAATATGTCACAATGATTTTCATGTGTCACTTTCAAGAATCAGCTGAGATTCGTGTCGTATAGTCTGTTCATGACTTTCCTGCGGTTACGTCATACTTTTCCGTCTCTCTCTTACACATTGAAAAAAAAATCACGTACGTCTGGACGAGGGTCTTTCGGATCAATTTGACAAATGTCACATGTGGAGCGATCAATCTACGACATACTGCCAAACGTCAAATACTGTGACGTGACCGCAGAAAAGCATTGAGCAAGCTGTACTTGGAAACGATCTATTTAAAATAATGCCTTTTATTGTCGCCAATTTGAACGCATCCGCCAAGTTTTTGCTAAATTACCACGTGAGTTTTATGGTTTTAGATGGAATTCTAGGGGTATTCACATCATAAACTGAAATATGTAAACGTCAAAATGACTGCAAAACACTATTGACCAATCAAAAATGATGCACTCTATTGTCGTCATTGTCTTGTATAGAGTCACTGTGCGTATGAACGGTCCACTTTGGTAAAGTCGCTAAGATTAACCGTTTCTTTGAGATTATAAATAGATTCACGAAGCCGCTAGATAAAACGAGTTATCTCTGATCTTATAAATCGTATTAGTTGAAATATGCCCTTCAAATTATAAATCACCAACTACTCACTCTAATTGAGGAGGAACATTTTCCTTGTCCATTTCAACGTCTATATTGACTTCCGAAATAGGCGGAACAACAGCTTTCGGTGAGGCAATTTCGATTTGATCTGATGATTCTTTAGCCCTTTTTTCTGCTACCCTGTTATGTTATGTGAATAATCAATGTAACGAATAAGTGAACAAGTTCTGTGTATATTGTATATTGTACAGGGTGATTCATTTTCATAGACCCAGGAAAAAAATCTGTATAGTGATGTGCCCTAGAGAAAATGCTGGAAATATATTTCAAGCTTCTAGGATCGCCGCAAAGGGGCGTAACGGTAATGTGAAAACAGAACATCGATAGATTTTCGATTTTTTTTCCGGTGAACTACCAAATAAGAATTTGGAAACAGATTTTGAACGATATTCTTCACAAAATTGCCCCCCGACACTTCTCTCTAAGTTGTCAAATAAGACAGCTACAGGCCGTCAAACTTGATGTTACTGAATTGCCTATAACTTCGAAATTCCTTAACCGATTTGACTGTTCTTAGACTCATTCAAAAGTGGAAAATCCGCTTTTTCTGATACATTTACTCGGGGTCGATTTGCTTTAGCAGACCTCACAACATGAATTGTAACAGTCAAAACTGTATTAGAGGTTTTTTCGAAATTTTCAAATGCAAACCCACTAGATAGATGTCTCCGTCGTGTTATTTGGATAATTTCCCACCACTTTTATGCAGGTAATGTTTCTAAATCTTTTGAAATAGAAAAGGTATGGAGACGTCATCTCGGATTCCTCGAGGAATACTTGTGATATAGCCCCTGTAAATCTGAATGTGTCAAAAACATAGGAGTGTCTTGCCAACGGTGGGGATTTTGAGCATTTGCACTAGTTTTTTTGTTTTTTTTTGGTAAATTTAATTTTTTTAATTAATATTTTTGGAATAAGGTGTGTACTGATCAACTGTATTATTTTTGGTGAGTGGTGCACTGTATTCTACTTGTCAGCTGCTCGTAGAAAAAAAACGAACAATAGTTGGCATTCTCACTTATTGGCTTTTCTCTTTATCATCAACTGAAGAAAATGTTAAACGCGAATCGAAACAAATATGATGTGTTTTTTTTTGACACATTCAAATTAATAGGGGCTGTTTCGAAAGTATTCCTCGCGAGATTCCTGATGAAGTTTCTGTAACTCTTGTATTTTAAAAGATATATGAAAGTGATAGGAAATTATCTAAATAACAAGATGGAGGCATCTATTAAGTGGGTTTGCATTTGAAAATTTCGAAAAAACCTCAAATACAGGTTCGACTTTCACAATTCATGTTGTGTGGTCGGCTGAAGCAGATAAAATCGACCTCGAATACATGCACCAGAAAGAGCAAATTTTCATCTTTAGAATGAGCAGAGCAGAAGATCAGTCAAATCGGTCAAGGAATTCCGGTTATAGGCAATTTAGTGACATCAAGTTTGACGGTTTGTAGCTATCTTATTTGACAACTTAGAGATAAGTGTCGGGGGCAATTTTGTAAAGAATATCGTCTAAAATCTGTTTCCATATTTTTTTTTGGTAGTTCAATGAGAAAAATTTCGATAATGTGTTGATTTTCGGTTTTCACAGTACCGTTACGTCCCCTTGCGGCGATCTTAGAAGCTTGAAATACCAGCATTTTCTCCTGAGTCTCTATGATGAATAGTTTATGAGAACTGGCACCCTGTCGTTGAAAATGAATTACCCTGTACAGATTGTTTCATTATTATTGCGAAAATTCGAGATGAGTTTTCTCGCTCTAAAATAAGAACAAAACTTCCTATAAACATGTATCCGGAAATGCTTCGTTACAAATCTACAGGGTGTTGAAATCTTATTTTACTTTTTGTTTTTTCTTATTAATATCTGAACCAATGTCGATCTTTTGATGGAAATTGGTGTTTGGGAGTTTTTTTATCATGCGAAATTCAAAATTGATCTAACCTGTAGAGGGCGGTACCTACACGTATTTTACCTGTTATGGACAGCACTAACTTTTTTGGACGAACCTGAATGTATTTTTAAGTAAAAAAATAGATTTCTTTATCATTTTCACGCAAAAAATGTATACTTGCTAGAAGTCGCTACGTGCAACCATTCTCGAGATACTTGGATTTGAAATAATTTATACATGTGAATTTGAAATTATAGCGAAGGTAACCCTCTAGAAATTATTACATGTTTCATATGATTGCTTCATATTTTCAGTGAAAAACATAAAAGTCGACTAGCTTGTGATGTTATCAACAACTCTTATTCAGATACTATTCAGAAAAGAATAAATAAAAAAAAGTTAAGTAAAATAAAAACTCTGCGTGGCTCAGTTACAAAAGCATTTCCGGATACATGTTTATGGGAAGTTTTATCACTATTTCTGAGCAGGCAAACTCATCCTGATTTTTTTGCTCTGTCAATGAAACTCCATGCTTCGCCAGAATACATTATTTCAAATCCAAATATCTCGAGAGTGGTAACACGTAGCGACTTCGAACAAGAATACATTTTCTGTGTAAAAATGATAAATAAATCTATATTTTTTATATAATGCAGAGACGTCCAAAAAAGTTATGGCTGTTCATATCCTGAAAAATAAGTGAAGGTAGCGCCCTCTACAAGTTAGAGCAATAGTTAGGTAAAATGCGAATTTCGCATGATAAGATTTCCCCAAATATCAATTTTCATCAAAAGATCGAGATAAGTTCAAATATTATTCAGAAAAAATGAAAATGAAAATCAAATTTCAACAACCTGTAAACTTCATTCACCTTCCGGATTTTTTTTTTGATTATAGTTTCAATAGATAACAAGTTTTCTTCTGAATAGTTTTAATAATCTTATTCACATCTTTTATTCTTACTTTGAATGTTTTGGCTCAACAACTCAACAAAAGAAATGTAGTAGATATGCAAAAATAACAAAAAGAAAACTATCAAAAGGATGTTAAAAAAATGTACCTGAAAAAGTATAAACAGGCAATATGAAGGACTAATACCTTATCGTCCTGAAAATAGATTATGTTCATTTGTCTTCTATTCGAAATTACTTGCTAAATTGGAAATCACAAACAATTTCTTACAGATACAGTTAGGAGTAATGATGATACTTACAATTTTTGACGTTTGGATGGCGTTAGAATAACATCTTCAATTTCAACTAATGGAAGTTGTGGTTCTCTAAAAAATATACAAATACATGTATAAAAAGAGTACATGAAGCTTCCCTATGAATCATTGGGGCAAACTGAATTCTTTTCGAAAATGTTAAATACAGGATACAAATCAATAATGAAGTGAAACTAAAAATAATAATTGCTTACGATTCCGAAGGTCTCTTAGAAGAGAGACCACTCAGATGAGAAGTTCTCTGTAGGGTCATTTTAGAACTATCTGAAATGGACAGGGACCTTTGGGCTCCCCTGGTTGCGGACATCCTATTTTAAAATAAATATTTTCATCTTTGAACCAATTTTTTTTTTTATTTTACCTAACGTCGGTTATTGAAGAGCGATCTTCAATTGCATCAGTGAAAGACTCAGAAAGTGCGCCCTTCATGAAAACATCCATGATGATAGTATCAGGAAAATGTTTATATTCTTCTAGCAGTGGTATGCATTCTCTTTCAAGCATTTCATTTTCTTCGTTGTAAATTACCTGAATGATGCAAAATTAAGTGGTTTTATTCCAAGAAACAAAAATTAAAACAATCGTTATTGAAAGAGAAGGAACCACCAATAAACCCAAACTCCAATACGTCAAAGTTTCGTCAAATGCAGTGTGTCCATTTGAAAAGGAAGCAGAGATAATTTTGGACACCCCAACACATTTAAAAAAAAAACCTCCGACCCGTCGATTTTTGATTCATGGGGCGAAAATGCCAAAATTCACTGACCCATATGAAACTTTTTCATTCAAAAAGTACATACTGCTTTGATTTTTCTGGTTAGGTACTTTATAATAATAATAATATCGATTATTTAGCATCAGCTACAAAAAAATACAATACAATGAAGATAAAATCTACGTATGTAGGTAAATTCCGAGATAGAAAAAATATATATAAGACAAAACATAATGGTGTATAATACATATAGTAGGTATCTAAATAAGATCAACAAACAATAGTACACAAATTAAAATTTGGAAATTATAAAGTTCCTTAGTCTGTTTTTGAACTGATTTAGACCATCACAGCTCTTAACATATTCAGGTAAATTGTTGAACTCATGTAAGCCCTTATTCACGAGATAGGGTCTACAATGAACAAACTGGGGTAGCCTTGTAATTTTTGTTCTGTAAATATACCCATATTCAAGTTGTTCATCAAAAAAAATACAAAGATTCTTTTTAACATTATAGATAATGGATCTTTTCACAAGACTCATCAATTTCCTAAAAAAAACAAGAAAACGACCAATGTTTGTTCATGAACAGGGCGATATTTACAAAAATCATCAAGTTTCAGAAAAACTTCATGAGGGAAAGTTGAATGAACATAATGAAAAAGTTTCATGTCGGTCAATTTCCTGAAAATTTTCTTTTTTGAAAACCACCACAAATGTGACTGTTGAGTCCGGAAATAATAAAGGCTATAGCTTTGTCTTGATTGCAATTTTCTGGACAGTCCTGTGACTGTGCAGAACTGGATGCGCAACAGACTTGATCAGGGAACGAACCTCGAACTGTTTTGAACTAGTTTAGAAATGCTCAGGCGGGTACAGAGCGGCTGTATCTCGATGATAGTAAGACTTAGAGGTCTGGAAAAATAATTCTGTAAGTAAAGTGATCAAGAGAGATTACTGGAAATTATTTTGAAGTTCGTAATCCGACCGTGATAGGGCGTAACTGCTATAAAGAAACATAATATTCACGTTTTCCCGGAAAGATCATATTGTTTCATGACATTTTCTCGTATCTGTCATAATAAGGGAGGGGGAGGCCAATGTACTGTCTGTTCATGGCTTTCTTGCGGTTACGTCATACTTTTCCGTCTCTCTCTTACACATTGAAAAAAAAAATCACGTACGTCTGGACGAGGGTCTTCCGGATCAATTTGACAAATGTCACATGTGGAGCGATCAATCTACGACATACTGCCAAACGTCAAATACTGTGATGTGACCGCAGGAAAGCCATGAACAGACTGTATCTTTCAATATTCCAATCACAATATCTCCTGTACCGTTCAACCGATTTGGATATTTTTGGCCTTGTTTGGAAGAGCATTTTATAGTCTTGCAAATGATTTTTCTTTGAAACTTCAAGACAAAACAAACAGCAGGCCAATATTTCACAGCGATTATTTGTTTTCGCGATTTTTGGAAAGAAGCTGAATTGAACGGTTCCATTTACTTAAACCAACATAAAATTAGCTAAATAAGTTAACATTGCATAGCTGAAGCGATAGCGAATCATTTTGCTCCACGACATCTTTTCGTATCTGTCATAATAAGGGGCGGGGAGGCCAATTCATCTTTCAATATTCGAGTTCCAATCAACCACCTAATAGCTGTTGAAATAATTTAGATTTGTCATAAGTTCGAACCTATGCTGGGATGTTTTGTGACCTATGCTATGATGAAAGTTCTGGTTGTAATGTTATGTGACATTGAGTATTGTATTACCTTCACCTTTTGTAAAACGTTTAATATAACAGTCATTTTCGTGACCATCTCTATTCATAAAAAAAGCCAATATGGTGGATGTTAGAGAAGAAGATCCCCATAATTGCGACGTGGATAAAAAGCAAGATGATTATATTGGTAGACCACAGAGAGCCAGAAAACCATCACAAGCTATGGATGATTTTTTGATATATTCAGCTATGGAGCAAGCAGATGGCAATCCATTAACAGCTGAAGAAGCTTTCAACAGACCAGATGATGATGAATGGATACAGGCCATGAATACTGAATATGCTGCACTGATGGAGAATGGTACTTGGGAAATGGTAGATTTGCCACCAGGAAGAAAGTCATTGAGTTCCAAATGGGTATTCAAGCTCAAAAATGGTAAAAGAGCAATCTCCACGAACTACAGAAGAAGCTAAGAAAATGGAAAACATTCCGTATCAGAAAGCTGTTGGTTCATTGGTTTTTGCATCACAGATATCAAGGCTCGATATAAGTTATGTAGTGAGTTGTATCAGTCGATTCGATCATAATCCAGGTCCAGATCATTGGGTAGCAGTTAAACGTATCCTTAGGTACATCAAGCGAACGATTAATTATAAGCTTCAACTGAATGGTCAGAAAGTGGAAGGACCCGATATAGTGGGATACTGTGACGCAGACTAGGCCAATGATCCGAATGACAGACGATCCCGAACTGGGAATATTATATTCTTCAAGAATGGTTCTCCAATATCATGGAATACAAGAAAGCAGCCAACAGTTGCTCTCAGTACTACAGAAGAGGAGTATATGGCAATGTCTTCAGCAGCGCAAGAAGCTTTATGGCTAAGAAGGCTAAGCATTGAACTGACTTCAAATACAGAGGAAACATTATTGTTTGTTGATGATCAAGGAGCTCTGAAATTAGCAGAAAATGCAGCGTACGAAGCAAATTGATGTACGTCATTACTTTCTGAAGAAGAAAATCAGCGATGGAACTTTGACTTTTGAATATTATGTCCCCACTGAATATATCATAGCAGATAGCTTGACGAAGCCTTTAGACAAAGTCAAGTTTAGAAGATGCGTGGAAAGCCAAGGACTTATTCCAAATAGGTTGGGTGTTGAAATAATTTGGATTTGTCATAAATTCGAACCTATCCTATGATGAAAGTTCTGGTTGTGAGGTTATGTGACATTGAGTATTGTATTACCTTTACCTTTCGTAAAACGTTGAATATAACAGTCATTTCGGTGACCGTCTCTTTTCATAAAAAAGGCATTAGCTGTATTCTGAGGATTACAACAATAGCAAGAATCCAATATCTCCTGAACCTTTCAGCCGATTTGAATATTTCTTGCCTTGAAAGAGCATTTCATTTGAAACGATTATAATTTTTTGCAAATAACGCCTTATAGTGTAATTTTTATGAACCAAAAGCTTCTACGAAAAAGATATTTTAAAAGACCAAAGACATTGTCTTTCAAAAAAGTCCAAAAATATTCAAATCGGTTGAACGGTTCAGGAGATATTGGAATTCAAATGCTGAAAGATATATCGGCCTCCCCCGCTCCCTCATTATGACAGATACGAGACAATGTCTTGTAGCAAAATGATCCCGTATAACCTAAGCTATGAAATTGCGTTTTCCAAGATATAGATCATCGTGTATCTTTTCGAGACAGCGGGAATTTCATGTTTCTTCTACAGTGTCTATACAGGGTGCCACAGATTCGAGTGCATGCATGGGGATCTCAGTTATGATAAGAGATACAGGGTCGGTTAAATGGTTTCAAAGTTGCGCATTTTTATGCTCAACAAAATGCCGTTTTGAAATTTGAAAAATTCCGACTACTTCCGAAGATATTCGTAAAAAACCAAAATTTCGCGAAAACGTTATTATTATTATTTGAGAAGATATTGTGAAATGAATTACACTTTCTCATTGAGCCACTTTTTCTCCTATACAAGATGGCGGTATCAAGACAGCGGGAATTGCATGTTTCTTCTTCAGTGACTATACGGGGTGCCACAGATTTGAGTGCATGCATGGAGATCTCAGTTATGATAAGAGACACAGGGTCGGTTAAATGGTTGCAAAGTTGCGCATTCTCATGCTCAAGAAAATGCCATTTTGAAATTTGAAAAATTCCGACTACTTCCGAGGATATTCGTAAAAAACCAAAATTTCGCAAAAACGTTATTATTGTTATTTGAGAAAATATTGTGAAATGAATTACACTTTCTCATTGTCACTTTTTCTCCTTTACAAGATCGCGGTATCAAATTGAAAATCTTAGGTTTCGTCTTTGAGCGGCCATCATCAAGTTCATTTTTTTAAATACGGACCTTGATTTTTCATTTTATTTTTAATTATCTTTACGTCCCTATTGTACTGAGGGATCGCAACCGTCGAAAAAAATACTCATTTAAAAAATAATACCAGAGAAAATTAGTTAGGCAACCCTTTTCTCCCTAACTCATAGTGAAAACTGAATCAATTTCTGCAAGTGTTCAAGAATATTGCCATTTTAACAAAATATTGAAACTAACAATAAAAGGTGAAAAATAATTGAAAATATTGACGTTGTTAAGGCAACCCATTGCTCTACACCCTCATCTTATCACCTCAATGCTTCAAGGACGTCAAAAGATAAGTGAAAATAAAATAAAAAATCCAGGTCCGTATTTAAAAAATTAACTTGATGATGGCCGCTCAAAGACGAAACGTCAGATTTTCAATTTGATACCGCCATCTTGTAGAAGAGAAAAAGTGGCAATGAGAAAGTGTTATTCATTTTACAATATCTTCTCAAATAAACTCAGGAAATAATAATAACGTTTTTGTAAAATTTCGATTTTTTTCCGAATATCTTCGGAAGTAGTCTGGATTTTTCAAATTTCAAAACGGCATTTTGTTGAGCAGAAAAATGCGCAACTTTGCAACCATTCAACCGACCCTGTATCTCTTATAATAACTGAGATCCCCATGCATGCACTCGAATCTGTGGCACCCTGTATAAAAGACAGTGACGACAATGGAGGTCTTGTTTTCTATTGACTAGCGATGGATCCGCCATGTTGCAGCTAGCATTCATTGTTTATAAGCAATCTCTAATTAAATATTTGAATCTCCTCAAGTTATCACAGTTCTCAATACTCAAAGGCAATGAATTAAATTCATATATTCCTCTATGCAGTACCAATTTGCGCATTTGAGTGGTGTTACAGCGATAATTCAAAATAAAGTCGTGAAGTTTTTGGTGTTTTTGAATTGAATTTTATAATTTCCGATCAAAACATCGATTTTTGTGACTTATAATAAAAAAAAAAGTAAAAAAAAAGTACAGTGACTATAGGAAGAAGCATGCCAGAGCTGGGATTTGAGCACAGGTTCTTTTGCACGCTAAGCCGCTGAGCCACTGGGGCAGGAAATATTCAAAATTCTGGGTACTGCCGCCACGTGCAGCTTACCTAAGCTCTATTGTCGTCACTGTCTTGTATATTATCACTGTAGTTTCTTCATAGCAGTTACGCCCCCTTGTGGTCGAATTACGAAGTTCAAAATAAATTCCAGTCATGTCTTTTATCCACTTTGCTTATAGAGATTTTTTTCTCAAACTTCTAAGTCTTAACATCAACGAGATACAGTCGCTCCGTGCCCGTATTCGGACACCCAGTCCAAAATTGAATGAAGAATTGGGTGAGTTTATATTTCCATCAGCGCCATTTACTTAATATTAGAGGTCGCACAGAGGCCCTGGCTTGTATAAACAATATAAACCAAAAGTTCGTACCTATGAGATAAAAAATATCGAAAGATCATGGGGACTAACACTTTTGGTAAAACAAGCTGTTCCCAATTTTCTTCCTCTGATTCACTTACACTTGAAGAACTTGAGCTCTGTGATAAACAAATTTTGTAATAATCCCAAAGTCCCAAAACAGTTCCATCCCATTTCTAATCGCGAATGTGCGAACGGTTCTGGAATAGTGGGGAGAAGTGGGGAGAGTGGGGCATGATGACGATCATAAGGGAAAGAACTCCATAGAAAATACAGTTACGTAATTTAAATTTCCTTTTTCAATGGGGCAATATTTCGACTAACAATCAAGTCGAGGAAACCAAACGAAATCTTTATCTTTGAGAACATATAAGAAAAAAAAACAAACAGAATACATGTTCATCATCTTGCCCCACTAGTTCAAACATTGGAGTATTAAAACCCGGGTTTAATTTAACACGATCCTATCAAACCAAGAACTCTGCATGATTGCAACAAATCTTAGAATTTCGAGAATATTTTGCAAAAGTGGTCACTACGAAAAACTAAAAGTACCCAAACCAATAAACTCAATTCATAAAACTAACCATTCCAGGCTGATTGATGGCGACCAACAGTTTTCGTCCTCTGGAGGTAAGGAACCAGTTTTTTGTGACCTGAAATAGAAAAAAATATAAAAATGATAAAAAGACATGGGACAACCTGTGTGTGCAAATCATATTTGTGTTTGCGGTGAGAATGTTAATATTGATGGGCTTCATGCCCTTTCTTGCCGTAAAAGTGCGGGTAGGTTTTCACGACACAGTTGTCGTAACGATATAATCAAGAGGACTTTAACTTCTATCGATTTTCCATCTATTCTTGAACCTGTCGGGATATGCAGATCAGATGGAAAGAGGGCAGATGGAATGTCACTTATCCCATGGAAACGAGGCAGACCTGAAATTTGTGATGCTACCTGCTCGGATACTCTGGCTTCTTCCTACCTTAGTTTATCTTATAAAAAAGCTGGCGAAGCCGCCCGATTGTCCAACAATGCGAAGGAAAGGAAATATGAGGACATTTCTGAAAATTATATTTTTGTTCCATTTTGTGTTGAGACTTTTGGACCGTGTGAAAATGAAGCAAAACATTTTATAAAAGAACTTGGTTCGAAACTTAAATTTAAAACTGGTGAGGAAAGGTCAACATCTTTTTTGAAACAAAAAATTAGTTAAGCTATTCAGAGGGGTAATGCGGCTTCAATTTTGGGTACAATTCCGGAACAGCATCACATTTTTGTTATTGGGCTTGCTTATTTATATGAAGTGTTACAGAAGGCACAGCTGAATGCAACGATAGATGATAGAAAAATTGTTCTGGTTTTGCTGGATCAGAGTAGTGTCTGTGTTATAGTTTTCTCAAAAACGAAAAAATAGTAATACATCAAAGTATGGAAAAAGGTTGAAAATATTGTACTGAATGTATTTTTCAACTTTACGTCAGCCGGCTCAGTGGAGGAGTGAGGAGGAAGAGAGACGACGTTTTCTGGGAGAGGAACGGGTCGACTTGATCTGAAATCGAGTCATCCAAATCTCCATCCTCATCCCTGATGATGGGAGTGGCATTGTTGCAGTCACCATTTTTCGAAGCGTCTAAGCGTTTTGTTCGCTGATGGTTCATCCTTACCACACACAAGGATTTTTTTGAATACTCAGCCATTTTTGCATGTCTTTGCATTGTGCAGCAATATGTTGATTCAACTCTGTGGTAGAGAAAAGGCGGTTAAGGTTGACTTTGATCGTTGTTGCCGATTTAATAAATGAATACTAGAATGGAACCACGTTTTAACCGCCAATAAGTGTAAATGCAGTGTTTACCTGGAAGAGGAACGTTGTATACGCTATAAATAATGTACCGACGCGATGTTGCTAACGTAGCGTAGTTAAACCTTTTAACCTTTAACCCCGCCAGTATGGTACGCCCCTGATTAAAATTTTGAAATTCTGAGCTCAAATTCTCATTCAGCATTAAAAGTTTGTATGATGTACCAAATTTCATGATTTTTGTATGTAAGGTTTCGGAAATATTGAGGAAAAACCGTCTTCGGGGTGCCCTATTTAAAGGGGCGTAGCTCCCTTAGGAAGCCTTTTTCGGCAAATGTTTATAGGAACTTTTTTTCATGAAAATACCCCAGGAATCACACAACGAATTGTTTACCAATCTTTAGGAAACACCCTGTATAGACTATATGGCTGTTGAATTTTAGCTCCTGATCCAATTGAGAATTTAGTTTTGGGTGACATAATACGTTTTGATAAGTCACTCTTCATCTATTCAAAACATCGAATAGATAAACTGATGAACAAAAAATATAATAAAGTCAAAAGGGCTCTATTAAACACCCCACAACGGGATATATCCATACCACCTCAACAACCCCCCGAGATACATAAAAGTAACTTTTTTAGGCCCGATTCCATACAAAATCTGTAATTTACTCAGGAACTCCTTGGAAAATGTTAAAATAATATTCAAGTCAAGTTATAACATACAAAATATATTTTCAAGATTAAAAGACAAAACATAAATCCTAGACAAGTGTGGAATGTACAGATTACAAAAAGTTGGTAAAACAGGACGAAACTTCAGAACGAGGATCAACGCTCCCCGGTGGACAATGAATCTGCGTTTGGAGTTCACCTTAGAGACTTCAACCACTCATTCGATATTGAAAACGACTTCAAAATGTTACATAATATACCAAATAGTAAGAAGCTGGATGCATTGGAAAACTTAGAGATAGCGCAGTGTTCCTTGAATACAAAAGACATTACCCTAAACGATCCAGTCAAAAATCATTTTTTCGAAGCAGTAGCCCAGGCAACGAAGGAAAAATAGAGGAAAAAAATGGTGTATTTGCGGATTTTGGTATGGGTGTAGGGTGAGGTGTCCTGAACAACATACTTAAAGTCCTGATCGGTGAGAGGCGAGCTAAGGTGGTGGAGGGTGTCTGAAGATTTATTTTTTGGTTTTTCATGAAAAGCGGGAAAACCAGGACCTTTAGCAAATGAACATAAGAATGCTTAATTATTCTACTTGAAATTCTCGTCAAAAAAAGTTCAGTACACATTGTAGCTAAGATTGACAGGTAAGAAGATATGGATGAAGGAAAAACTATATGATAATACAAGGTGTTTCCTCGACATTGTTAAAAAAATGCGTGAGGTGATTTATTCTTAAGGGGTATTTTCATCAGGGATTTTCATAAAAAAAGTTCCTATAAAAATTTGACGAGAAGAACACAGAAGTCGTCTCAAACCCACTGACGGCATGTAGGTACAAATTAACATCTCTCGTGGAAGGTACATTTCTCCACATGAGAAAGAATTGTCTGGATACTGACCGCACTCTGATCCCTAACACTTTTTTGGACCCATTCGTCTGCCCAGAGCTCAAATCGTCTATGAGAAGCAGTGAGTCGACATCCTTCCTAATGACGAACACTTGTTCAAACGATGAGCTCTTAAGGCGCGTCCACATTAGAAAATATTTGCGTTGTGTGTTGAATCTAGGATAGACATACATTTATATCGGACGTACAAATTAGAATGTGTCCCAAATGCTACACACATCGCAAATATTTAGAAGCCCTCACAGTGGTCGGTCAATCGGCTTTTGTTAGATTCTTTCGAGAGCAGTTTTGCTCGATGCACTTTGATGCTTGTTGATCAACAAATCAGAGCGTCGCAGGCGTTTTTTTGCTACGCATAGCTGAATCTTCTGGGTATCCATCAAAAACCACTACTACGTTGTCACTAAAGTGGTTGAAATCGTAGCTATCAAGTTCTGCCATGATGGAAATGAATCATGTTTTTAGGAAGTGGTGTATATGCTGAGTTTTTATGACCAAAAAATGACGTTTGTAGAGGTTCCTATTTAAATGTAAATTTATCGCATAAGAATGCCTT